>JABWTJ010000587.1:12812-482976 GCA_016801875.1 Solanum sitiens
TTCACCTCAACTACCAATGATGACTCGGAGTTATGATGGACCATAAAACCACCATTCGGAGAATCTTCCAACCTAACGCCCAATCTAGACAACCTATGAACATCTTTCACTAGTTCTTTCTTGGCTTCCTCTACATGAGACACACTACCCATGGTCATACGACTTAGAGCATCCGCAACCACATTGGCCTTGTTGGGGTGATAGAGGACACTCATGTAGTAATCTTTCAACAATTACAACCACCTTCTTTGTCAGAGATTCAACTCCTTTTGAGTAAACACATATTGGAGACTCTTGTGGTCGGTATACACATCAACATGGACACCATACAAATAATGCCTCCATATTTTCTAAGCAAATACCATGACCGCTGACTCAAGATCATGAGTTGGATAGTTCCTCTCATGTACCTTAAGTTGTCTAGAGGCATAGGCTACTACTTTCCCATGTTGCATAAGCACACACCCTAAATCCACTCGGGATGCATCACAATATACAACCAAACGTTGGTACCCTTCGGTAAAGTCAACACTGGAGCGTAAGTAAGCCTATCCTTCAAGATTTGGAAGCTTCTCTCACATGCCTCCGACCACTCAAATTTCTTACTCTTTTGGGTCAAAGTAGTCAAGGAAGATGCAATGGACACAAAACCATCCACAAACCTCCGATAATAGCCCGCTAGACCCAAGAAACTCCTAATGTCGGTTGGAGTCAATGGTCTAGGCCAATGTTTCATCGCCTTGGTTTTCCTTGGATCAACCTCAACTCCCTCACTAGAGATGATATGACCAAGAAACGCCACCGACCTCAACCAAAACTCACATTTGCTATATTTGGCAAATAATTGGTTCTCCTTAAACACTTGTAACACCACCCTCAAATGGTCCATATGATCACCCTCATTTTTCGAATATACCAAGATGTCGCCAATGAAGACAATGACAAATGAATCTAGGTAACTTCAAAACATCCTATTCTTGAGATCCATAAATGTCACCGGGGCGTTAGTGAGACCAAAGACATTACTAAGAACTCATAGTGACCATATCTAGTCTGAAATGCCATTTTTGGTATATCCTCACCTCTCACCCTAAGTTGGTGATACCCCGATCTCAAGTCAGTCTTAGAAAAGTAGCTTTCCCCTTGGAGTAAATCAAACAAGTCG
Organism: Solanum sitiens; assembly: GCA_016801875.1. Classification (NCBI taxonomy): domain Eukaryota; kingdom Viridiplantae; phylum Streptophyta; class Magnoliopsida; order Solanales; family Solanaceae; genus Solanum; species Solanum sitiens. Next base: position 13,978 of record JABWTJ010000587.1, read on the forward strand.
TCAATCCGAGGGAGAGGATACTTGTTCTCAATAGTGACTTTATCGAGTTGGCGATAATCAATGCACATTCTAAGGGAACCATCCTTCTTTTTCACAAACAAAACCGGAGCGCCCATGGAGAAATACTAGGTCGAATGAAGCCTTTGACTAGTAAATCTTTGAGTTGATCCTTCAACTCTTTCAATTCGGTTGGAGCCATCCGATAACGAGGAATTGAAATGGGATTTGTATTCGGTAACAAGTCGATACCAAAATAATTTTCTCGCTCGGGAGTAACACCAGGAAGATCATTAGGAAAGACCTCCAAAAATTCCCACACTATGGGGACCGACTCAATGGAAGGAATTTTGGAGTCTAATTCTTGGACTCTTACTATATGGTATAAACACCTTTTAGAGATCATTCTACAAGATTTCAAACAAGAAATGATACGACCTCGAGGAATAGAATTTCCCCCCTTCCACCCTAAAACGGGCTCATTTGGAAAGTTAAAGTTCACCACCCTTGTTCTATAATCTATAGAGGCAAAGCATGCATGCAACCAATCCATACCCAATATGACATCAAAATCAAACATATCAAGTTCTACTAGTTTAACATAAGTAACTCGATTGGGCAACATTATAGTACAATTTCTATACACCCTTTTTGCAACAACCGACTCACCCACCGGGGTAGACACCATAAAAGGTTCATTAAAGGTGTCGGGCAAAATGTCAAACTTCTTAGCTATCAAGGGAGTAACAAAAGATAATGTAGTGCCCGGATCAAGTAAAGCATATACATCAATGGAAAATACTTTCAACATACCGGTCACCACGTCAGGGGAAGTCTCTTGCTCACCCCTAGAGCGGAGAGCATAAAAGCGATTCTTCTTCTGAGCATCATTAGAATCACTTACTTGTCCACTCTCCTTGTATTGGCCCTTCATATTTGGGCAATATCAAACCTTGATCCCACTTTTACCACAACCAAAATAATTATCCGTTCCCTTAAGACAATCACTATAGTGCTTCTTGCCACACTTTCCCCAAGTTGGCTTGTTGGTTGGGGAACTAGTATCCCTTACATTTTTAGGCTTAGGGTTAGACACCATATCATCCCTAGCCTTAGGTAACTTGGAAGGAACTTGATTAGAAACCCTTTTCTTACACCTAGGCTTGTCTTGAATCTCAAGCCTACCCTTTGAAGAACCACTATCAAAAGACTTTGCCCTCTTGGCATCTCTACTCTTACTCTTAGCCTTTGCCTCTTCCACTTGTTGAGAATGAACCATGACACGAGAAATGTTCATGTTTTCATGTAGCATAGCCGAATGAAACTCCTCTTGCAAGTCATCCGACACTCCCGTCACAAAGCGGTTCATTTCATCCCTAGGATCGGAAACCAAAGAAGGAGCATACTTTGACAATTTGGTGAATTTCAAAGAGTATTCAAGCACACCCATACCTCCTTGCCTAAGGTTGATGAACTCCACCACTTTGGCTTCCCGGTTCTCCCTAAGAAATAATCTATCAAGAAAAGTCTTCTTGAAAACTTCCCAAGTCACCGGTCCACCCCTTAACAGCCTATTGTCCCTCCCTCCATTGGACATACCAAGTTTGGGCCACACCTTTGAGTTGGTAAGTGGCTAACTCGGCCTTCTCACTAGTAGTCAATCCCATAGCATAGAGGATCTTGTAGATTTCATCAATGAACTCTTGGGGGGTCTTCTTTAAACTTGGACCCATAGAAAGTAGGGGATTCATCCTAGTGAAATCCCTCAAACGGGAGCCCATGGTAGCAACTTGCTGGTTTTCTTGGGGTACAACCTCCCGATTAGGTTGGGCTGTCATGTCTTAAGCTTGAGTAGTGACGGCTTGTGCTTGGGTAGTAATGGCTTGGGCCATTTGGAAAAGAGCAGCCCTTATGGCACCATACATCAAAGGAGGATCGGCCGGAGCTTGGTCATCATTAACATCTTCTTCAAGAGGAGGGACTTGATCACCACGGGGAGGAACTCCCGCATTGGGAATCTCTTCATCAAGCCTTCGTGTCGCGTTCCTTCGAGAATTCATTGCCTATAATCACAATAAAAGGATTAGATGCTAAACGCACATAGAGCTAAAATATAGAGGCACGATATTAGACTTTCAAGAAAGTGAGAGTTTCCTAAGCATCATATAGATTCCTATCCATAAGTGTGGCGCGCTTTAAAATTATGAGTACGAATCTACATAGACATGGTTGAGAGAGACATCGACTCAAGATATTCAACCTCATGCTCTGATATCAAGTTTTTCACATCCAGGGAGCACCCCCTAGACATAACCGGCATCGTTGTCCTCTTTGAGGACTAAGACTAGCCTCTTGGCTTACATCATTACATTCAAGACCTACTCCCTCCCATCCCAGGAATAATTGAAGAGAGTTATCTCCATGTTAAAATGCGGAATTTTTAAAAACTTTTCATTACTTCTACAATGAGGTTTACATTGTCACGACTGGAATCTAGACCCCAGACGAGACCGGCGTCGTTAACCTCTCATAGGTTGCAGACAAGCCTACTTACGTCATACTTACTTAACATAGGATAATTTTAGCGGAATATTTGAAACTTTTTGCTTCTAAATATTACTTACTAAACATTTCTACTACATTCGTAATTTGTTCACCATCAACCATCTAACATTAAGAGATAATCAAATGAAAAGAATGGTTCAATACTTATAAAGCGTATAATTGCCAAAATGGCACCAATACATAATCTGAATAAAAATAGGAAGAAATACTAGTGGAACATGCTCCACTAGCTCAACTCTAAAACTATGCTAGAATATAAAACAGTAGCATCCTTGAAAGCATGAGGACCTACCAACTCTGGATGAATGCTGGACGTCCGGATAACTGCAACGATGATCCTGTAGCTCTATCGTCCACCTGTGCCTGCACCTAAAATAGTAGAGTTTGTATAGGGTTAGTACACACTTGTACTAAGTATGGGTATATGCAAGCACACACCAAGGACATGCATGAGAAAGAATAGCTCTTCCCTAACAACATGATTTTTGGAAGTCAAGTCAGTGGACTTGCCAAATTGAGATTAGGAAAGTTTCCAAATTTGGATTAGGAAAGTGAATGATCTTTCCAAATTTGGATTAGGAAAGTTATGCCATGAGAATAACATACATCATCATACTTTTCACATTTGCACACAGCACACAACATTTACACATAGCACATATCATATAGCATACAGTACATTTTGCATGTAGCACATAACTTCTTTCATATCATTCATTCATATGCCATGAGACCTTGGATTCATGGACTTGACATTAAGACATCCCAGAAATGAGGGCTCAACATATGGGACATCAACTAGGGAATCTTCATTAACAAACACAGAGTCTACTTCATTCACTCATACGTACTTCATTTCATTTCATTCATAGGACAGTGTAACCACCAGCTATACCTAGGATGTATTTTAAGACTTTCATTAGGTTCGTTGTGCAATGACCAAGAATGACCTAATGTCATTACTTGAATCTAACTGACCTTTTGATTATCCTATCCTAACACCTTTGGTATCATTCATTTCATTATGGGCATCATTTGAGGCTGGCCTCATTCATTCATTGGGAACTTTAACGTTAACCGACATAGATCATGTGAGCATCATGAAATCCAGTGTCTCCCCCACACTGAAAAGAGGTGAAATCACCGGCCAAAGTGATCCATTAACATGCTAGCGTACATGGGAATTTAACCCCGCCAGATCCCTATATTGGCAGTATAGGTTCAAAGACTAGGAGATGTATGGAGACCCATACCCGGAAAGCCGGACAGTCTCATCTCATGAGATTTACGTGAACCTTCTCCCTTCCCGAAAGAAGGCATCACCGCTCATAGCTAGCCTATCGGTGCTCAGTATAAAGTTCCATTTCATTCAACTCATACGTCATGGAAGCTGACTTCTAGTATGAGGACATCATAGCTCATTAGATGATTTATCATCTCATCATTAGTATTAAGTGTGTTAATCTCAATACTTCCATTAGAGTGTTCGTAGAGACTGGTCTCTTCATTAACTTACACTCTCTTAAGTGAGTACGTTTTGGTAACATTTACTTAGGCTCATTTGAGATTGTTCTCATCATTTACATTAGCCTCATAACATGTTGTCACCACATTCATTAACATTAGCACATTTGCTCTTTATAATTACTCATCTCATTTTACGTGAATGTTCATTTCATCATATGCCAATGCACTTGGCCATTTGTGTGTTTCACACTCTTACTTAACCCTTCTAGGGCTTCATCATTTCATTACATAATAATCATTTCATCGTATGCCAATGCATTTGGCCATTTAGTGTATTTTACACTCGTACTTAACCCTTCTAGGGTTACTTCATTTCATTACATACATCTTAGGTTCACTTATTATTAAACGTATGCTAGACTTATGGGTCTATACATACAAGCCATGAGGCTTCATTCATAACTCATTAAGTGACTCATACATTCCTAAGATTATGTAGTACAAGACTTATGTATCTTGTATATATGCCAAGACCTTGATTTCGATCTAAGTAGGTGGCATTAATCTTGGATAATTTGTTCACGTATGACTTATGTATCAAACGGAAGTTTGGGCAAGGGAACCCAAGTCTTGAATCAATTGGATATCGTTTATATTTTTCATTGGTTTTATTCTAATATTCATAACACTATAACTCTAATTTAAATCACAATATTAACATTGTAGGATTAATTTCCTCCTTAATAATATTCATAAGTTGGCCGAAGGGTTGGGGGTTCGAACCCCCACAACCCCTTTTTTTTTAAATTTTGTTAGCCTCTCTTTGTCCACTCTCGCCTAAACCAAGAGGTTGTGGGATCAAATCCCCACAGCCTCTTTTATTTTTGCCATTTAAATCGCCTAAGTAGGGAGGTTGTGGGTTCGAACCCCCACAGCCTCCTTACCTTTAATTTAATTTCTCTAGGGGCTGTGAGGGGGTGGGTTCGAACCCCCACAGCCCCATATATATTTTTTTAATTTTTTTCGCTAGGTTGAGGGTATTGACAGTGAGGTCGTGGGATCGAACCCCCACAGCCTCACTTGTTTTAATACTCATTTTCGCCCCCTCTATCTCCACCCTTGAGGTCGTGGGTTCGATTCCCACGCCTCACCTATTTTTATTTTCTTTATTCTTCCTCTTCCTTTCATCCCAAGAGTCGTGTGTTCGATTCCCCCAGCCCCATTTCCCTTATTATTTCATTGCGTGGGCAGCAGCTAAGGGGTTCGAATCCCCTTAGCTCCATTACATTTTTTTTTAAAAATTTCAGCCTCTTGGTCATGTGAGGTCTTGGGTTCGATTCCCCTTGACCTCACCTACTTTAATTCTTTTTAAAACTCTTTCAAAATTTCCAGAATCTGCCCGAAATCAACATCAACAAGCTGGAAATTTTGATTACTTTTTTGCAGCCTATTTTCTCAACTCTTTAACGTTAAATGTTCATGCATTTGGAGTAGTTTTTAGTGAGTCCTTTAGGTGCATTTTAATGGATATATTTAGCCAAGAGTTTATCATTAAATTCAGCCACATTACACTTAAATGAACATCATCATTTATATAAGTTTGTGTACATAGAATAACAACCATAACATTACATTTTAGGACCTTAACCCGAGAGTTATAGGTCACAACCAACATTACACACACATACACATATTTTCGGCAAACAAAGCTTGTCATTCATATGATTCCAAATACATGTTCATGAACATATTCATCACGAAAACACATTACAATACCTAATATCTACCAGCAAACATACCAACCTATGATTTGATGGGAGCTAATGACAGGGACATGCAACGGGGAACAACTTAGTTTCGAATTAAAATCGTCTGAGTCCTAAGGGTCTCTTGGGAAAGGGACCAAGAGTAAGAAGACCCATACCTTAATTTTCTTGTTCAACCACGAAATTGCTGTCCAAAATCCTCTCCACAAATTAGTCCAAGCTTCCTCAACGTCCACACCACTCGACAAACAACTTCTCTTTGCCTTAACGTTTTGGTTACTTTGTTTTTCTTAAAATTTCATGTGAGTTCCTCAAGTGTGAAGAACTCTTGATGTATTTTCAGTTCTTCACCTTAATTTGGCAGAGAATAAACGTGAAAGAGATATTTTTTTGAGCGTGGAGAGGTGATAGACGTGTTAGGAGAGTGTTAGTTTAGGTTTAGGAGTCTAATTCAAGTCTTAGTCAAAATAAGGCATCTTAATTAATAAATAATTAATAATAAAAATCTGATTTTCCTTTTTATTAAATCAGCTAATAATTATTAATTAATTAAATTAATTTATCAATTTAAATAAAAACAAGTTAAATCATTGCTTCCACCTAGGTTCGAACCCGGGTGGAGCAAGACTTCACTCTTAGAGCTCACATTCGGCTCTGTCTCTCAAAGTTGCCCTTCCATTTTATTAAATAATTAATTATTTATATATTTAGGGTAATTATGATATTACCCTTATCCTGGTAAAAGACCATTTTACCCCTAGACCCTCAAAACTTAAAATTTCTTCTTTTTAAGTCCGGTAAAGACTCTTTCGATTAAATCTTCATTTTCGAGAGCCTTACTTGGTTGGTTCCAACCTTTCCAAGCTCAACTAACTCCCAAGTTAGTTGGCTTGGTCGTAGTAAGGGTTCTGAGATCTGGTTTTACGCGTATTAGTCTGTGTGAACCTTGGTCTAATCGCAAGCATTCTTGACACCTTAAGCATTTAGCTTATTTTTTTTTTTAGGGTTGTTACATTATCCCCCCCTTAGGAACATTCTTCCCCGAATAACACTACTCTTTACCAACAATAAGTATGTCATCTATAGAACGTACGCATACATAGGTACTTCAATACTTGCACTGGTGAATATCTGATTCACATATTAACATGATGGTACACATCCTTGAAACCTACTAGTAGCTTTACATTAATAGACTAAAGAATTCTTTCCTGAACTAGTATCATTAAAGCATATAACATAAGTCACCATATAAGTCATACAAATCAGCAACCAACATGATGACTCAAACATATTAACTTCATACTAGTGCATAACCACCATACACAGTCAAATATATGAAAGACTAATTAAGGCTACGCACCTGAGGCTTCATCAGAAGTGCCTTCCCCTGCACTCCTAGACTTGAGTGCGAAGAATCGTTGCCTTCTTGGAGCCTCTTCATTTGGAACATTAGGCTGAACTCTCTCTTTCCCTTGTTCTTGACTTCTCCTATTCGGACAATCCTTCACCATGTGACCTGGTTTTCCACAGCTGTAACAAGCATTAGAGCCCATCATACACTCTCCTCCATGCTGTCTGCCACACTTCCTGCAAGGTTGCCTTTCTTTAGGTGTATCTATTCCCTTGTTTCTCTTATCTCTGGACTAGGAATCCCTATCATAGCGACCATTAGGTGAACTTGACTCCCCTTGGTGGGAGAGTCCCTTCTTAAACCTTGGCTGCTCACGGACGCCAAAGTTGTTTCTGTGGCCTCCATGGCTGGGACCTGCCTGATCTTGAGGCTTAGGCCTCCTAGAATCACGAATACCTCTCTTTCTGCGGCTTTTCTCTACCTGCTGGACATGCACCATCAACCTGGAAAGATCCATATTATCATGGAGCATTGCGGATCGACACTCCTCCTCCAGGTCTCCATTGATTCCTGTGAGGAACCTGCTCATCTCATCCCTGCTGTTAGAAACCAGGGAAGTAGCATACCTGTGTGATTTCAACAAAGTTCAGTATTATCCTCATTCTTTCTATTAAATACTAGAGAACACAACATACCTTGACAGCTTAACAAACTTCAGGGAATACTCCCTGACTGTCATAGAGCCTTGTTTAAGGTTGATAAATTCCTCAACCTTGGCCTCCCTCATCTCCCTGGAAAAGAATCTCTCCAGAAATGCTGTCTTGAACAGCTCCCATGTGACTGTCACTCCACCTAAGGCACGGCTATCTTGCCACATCTTGCACCAAGTCTGTGCAACATCCTTGAGCTGATAGGAAGCCAACTCAGCCTTCTCAAACTCAGTGGCCCCCATAGCCGACAAGATCTTATGAATTTCATCCACAAACTCCTGGGGGTCCTCTGATGTCCTAGACCCGGTGAAAATAGGAGGATTCATCCTCGTGAAATCCCTCAGCCTGTCAGCCATGCTACGAACCGGTGGATTCTCCCTCTGAACATCCTGCCGGTTGACCTGGGCAGTCATAGCCTGGGCCTGCATAGTAATGGCCTGTGCCATTTGGGCCAGAGATGCCCTCACCTCAGCATCAGTCAACCCAGCTGGGTTAACTGGCATGACCACTCCTTCAGCTGGAGCCTGGGGTAGATCCTGATTACCCCTAGCAGCTGCTCCTCCTCTCCTCTGACCATTTCCTCTCCTAGTGTTCATTCTCTGGAAAAACAAAAAGGATTGATGTTAGACACGCTCATAGCACCAAGAATTCAGACATCCAGAAAAGTACGATAAGATCAGAAGAAGGGAAACTTTCCTACGCATCATGTAGTCTCTAATTCAGGATAGTGGTGCACTTCACTACCATGACTTAGAAACTACTCAATGTGGTTGATGTGAACTTATTATTTTCGTAATTTAACCTAGTGCTCTGATACCAACTTTATCACGACTGGAATCTATACCCAGACGAGACCGGCGTCGTTAACCTCTCAGAGGTTGCAGACAAGTCTACTTACGTCATACTTACTTAACCTAGGATAATTTTAGCAGAAAATTTGAAACTTTTTGCTTCTAAATATTACTTACTAAATATTTCTACTACATTCGTAATTTGTTCACCATCAACCATCTAACATAAAGAGATAATCAAATGAAAAGAATGGTTCAATACTTATAAAGCGTATAATTGCCAAAATGGCACCAATACATAATCTGAATAAAAATAGGAAAGAAATACTAGTGGAACATGCTCCACTAGCTCAACTCTAAAGCTATGCTAGAATATAAAACAGTAGCATCCTCGAAAGCATTAGGACCTTCCAACTCCGGATGAATGCTGGACGTCCGGATAACTACAACGATGATCCTGTAGCTCTATCGTCCACCTGTGCCTGCACATAAAATGGTAGAGTTTGTATAGGGTTAGTACACACTTGTACTAAGTATGGGTATATGCAAGCACACACCAAGGACATGCATGAGAAAGAATAGCTCTTCCCTAACAACATGATTTTTGGAAGTCAAGTCAGTGGACTTGCCAAATTGAGATTAGGAAAGTTTCCAAATTTGGATTAGGAAAGTGAATGATCTTTCCAAATTTGGATTAGGAAAGTTATGCCATGAGAATAACATACATCATCATACTTTTCACATTTGCACACAGCACAAAACATTTACACATAGCACATATCATATAGCATACAGTACATTTTGCATGTAGCACATAACTTCTTTCATATCATTCATTCATATGCCATGAGACCTTGGAATCATGGACTTTACATTAAGACATCCCAGAAATGAGGGCTCAATAGATGGGACCTCAACTAGGGAATCTTCATTAACAAACACAGAGTCTGCTTCATTCACTCATACGTACTTTATTTCATTTCATTCATAGGCCAGTGTAACCACTAGCTATACCTAGGATGTAGTTTAAGACTTTCATTAGGTTCGTTGTGCAATGACCAAGAATGACCTAATGTTATTACTTGAATCTAACTAACCTTTTGATTATTCTATCCTAACACCTTTGGTATCATTCATTTCATTATGGGCATCATTTGAGGCTGGCCTCATTCATTCATTGGGAACTTTAACGTTAACCGACATAGATCATGTGAGCATCATGAAATCCAATGTCTCCCCCACACTGAAAAGAGGTGAAATCACCGGCCAAAGTGATCCATTAACATGCTAGCGTACATGGGAATTTAACCCCGCCAGATCCCTATATTGGCAGTATAGGTTCAAAGAGTAGGAGATGTATGGAGACCCATACCCGGCAAGCCGGACAGTCTCATCTCATGAGAGTTACGTGAACCTTGGCCCTTCCCGAAAGAAGGCATCACCGCTCATAGCTAGCCTATCGGTGCTCAGTATAAAGTTCCCTTTCATTCAACTCATACGTCATGGAAGCTGACTTCTAGTATGAGGACATCATAGCTCATTAGATGATTTATCATCTCATCATTAGTATTAAGTGTGTTAATCTCAATACTTCCATTAGAGTGTTCGTAGAGACTGGTCTCTTCATTAACTTACACTTTCTTAAGTGAGTACGTTTTGGTAACATTTACTTAGGCTCATTTGAGATTGTTCTCATCATTTACATTAGCCTCATAACATGTTGTCACCACATTCATTAACATTAGCACATTTGCTCTTTATAATTACTCATCTCATTTTACGTGAATGTTCATTTCATCATATGCCAATGCACTTGGCCATTTGTGTGTTTCACACTCTTACTTAACCCTTCTAGGGCTTCATCATTTCAGTACATAATAATCATTTCATCGTATGCCAATGCATTTGGACATTTAGTGTATTTTACACTCTTACTTAACCCTTCTAGGGTTACTTCATTTCATTACATACATCTTAGGTTCACTTATTATTAAACGTATGCTAAACTTATGGGTCTGTACATACAAGCCATGAGGCTTCATTCATAACTCATTAAGTGACTCATACATTCCTAAGATTATGTAGTACAAGACTTATGTATCTTGTATATATGCCAAGACCTTGATTTCGATCTAAGTAGGTGGCATTAATCTTGGATAATTTGTTCACGTATGACTTATGTATCAAACGGAAGTTTGGGCAAGGGAACCCAAGTCTTGAATCAATTGGATATCGTTTATATTTTTCATTGGTTTTATTCTAATATTCGTAACACTATGACTCTAATTTAAATCACAATATTAACATTGTAGGATTAATTTCCTCCTTAGTAATATTCATAAGTTGGCCGAAGCGTTGGGGGTTCGAACCCCCACACCCCTTTTTTTTTTAATTTTGTTAGCCTCTCTTTGTCCACTCTCGCCTAAACCAAGAGGTTGTGGGATCAAATCCCCACAGCCTCTTTTATTTTTGCCATTTAAATCGCCTAAGTAGGGAGGTTGTTGGTTCGAACCCCCACAGCCTCCTTGCATTTAATTTAATTTCGGTAAGGGCTGTGAGGGGGTGGGTTCGAACCCCCACAGCCCCATATATATTTTTTTAATTTTTTTCGCTAGGTTGAGGGTATTGACCGTGAGGTCGTGGGATCGAACCCCCACAGCCTCACTTGTTTTAATACTCATTTTCGCCCCCTCTATCTCCACCCTTGAGGTCGTGGGTTCGATTCCCACGCCTCACCTCTTTTTATTTTCTTTATTCTTCCTCTTCCTTTCTTCCCAAGAGTCGTGTGTTCGATTCCCCCCAGCCCCGTTTCCCTTATTATTTCATTGCGTGGGCAGCTGCTAAGGGGTTCGAATCCCCTTAGCTCCATTACATTGTTTTTTAAAATTTCAGCCTCTTGGTCATGTGAGGTCTTGGGTTCGATTCCCCTTGACCTCACCTACTTTAATTCTTTTTAAAACTCTTCCAAAATTCCCAGAATCTGCCCGAAATCAACATCAACAAGCTGGAAATTTTGATTACTTTTTTGCAGCCTATTTTCTCAACTCTTTAACGTTAAATGTTCATGCATTTGGAGTAGTTTTTAGTGAGTCCTTTAGGTGCATTTTCATGGATATATTTGGCCAAGAGTTTATCATTAAATTCAGCCACATTACACTTAAATGAACATCATCATTTACATAAGTTTGTGTACATATAATAACAACCATAACATTACATTTTAGGACCTTAACCCGAGAGTTATAGGTCACAACCAACATTGCACACACATACACATATTTTCGGCAAACAAAGCTTGTCATTCATATGATTCCAAATACATGTTCATGAACATATTCATCACGAAAACACATTGCAATACCTAATCTCTACCAGCAAACATACCAACCTATGATTTGATGGGAGCTAATGACAGGGACATGCAACGGGGAACAACTTAGTTTTGGATTAAAATCGTCTGAGTACTAAGGGTCTCTTGGGAAAGGGACCAAGAGTAAGAAGACCCATACCTTAATTTTCTTGTTCAACCACGAAATTGCTGTCCAAAATCCTCTCCACAAATTAGTCCAAGCTTCCTCAACGTCCACACCACTCGACAAACAACTTCTCTTTGCCTTAACGTTTTGGTTACTTTGTTTTTCTTAAAATTTCATGTGAGTTCTTCAAGTGTGAAGAACTCTTGATGTATTTTCAGTTCTTCACCTTAATTTGGCAGAGAATAAACGTAAAAGAGATATTTTTTTGAGCGTGGAGAGGTGATAGACGTGTTAGGAGAGTGTTAGTTTAGGTTTAGGAGTCTAATTCAAGACTTAGTCAAAATAAGGCATCTTAATTAATAAATAATTAATAATAAAAATCTGATTTTCCTTTTTATTAAATCAGCTAATAATTATTAATTAATTAAATTAATTTATCAATTTAAATAAAAACAAGTTAAATCATTGCTTCCACCTAGGTTCGAACCCGGGTGGAGCAAGACTTCACTCTTAGAGCTCACATTCGGCTCTCTCTCTCAAAATTGCCCTTCCATTTTATTAAATAATAAATTATTTATATATTTAGTGTAATTACGATATTACCCTTATCCTGGTAAAAGACCATTTTACCCTAGACCCTCAAAACTTAAAATTTCTTCTTTTTAAGTCCGGTAAAGACTCTTTCGATTAAATCTTCATTTTCGAGAGCCTTACTTGGTTGGTTCCAACCTTTACAAGCTCAACTAACTCCCCAAGTTAGTTGGCTTGGTCGTAGTAAGGGTTCTGAGGTCTGGTTCTACGCGTATTAGTCTGTGTGAACCTTGGTCTAATCGCAAGCATTCTTGACACCTTAACCATTTAGCTTATTCATTTTTTTAGGGTTGTTACATACATAGACCTCTACATACACATAATATTTATATCTAGTATACATAGACCCTTCATATAGGAAGATTACTTAGTCTTCTACTTTTATTGCACATAGATATATAAAACATAACATAGTTTCAAATAGTCGTCTCATCTCATAACCATCTAATAAGAGTATAACAATTCGGGCCTAGCCCATACATAAATACAATAATGCCTCATATAGGCTACACAATATCTCGTACTCAAATGAAAAGGAAAGAAAGATAAGAGTCTTAAAACTAAAACAACTTCATAAGCTTGATAGTGGCATTGCCCTCGGAAAGTGAGGACCTACCCAACTTGGATGATTGAGAATTCCAAGTCTTCTTCAAAGTCGTCTCAAAAACCCTTCAACAACAGAAAACTAAAATTTTGGGGAAAATGGAGAAAATGGGGTTAGTACACCACTTGTACTAAGTACGAGATCATATGCACACATATCATGAAATCATACTCAAAAGGGACATTTCATTAAAACCTGCTATTTTACATTTATAAAGCCTTATGCACATTCAAAAAGACCATACCAATAAATAAGACATATTCATTAAGCCATAAGCATGTACATCACAAGACCAACAACACTAAGTCTAGCCAAGTCAACATGCATATCATATAATTGAACACTTAGTCAAAGTAACTCTATCATCAAGCTATAATAGCAACGAATATGAATAACAATACATTTCAACATCACCAAAGCAAGACAATTACCCATGAACCCCTATTGAATCAAAAAATGCAATGACCAAGCAAATCCCCACAACCTTACTCAAGCAAGTAACCCAACAAGAATCATGACCAATATCCAACTTCTCATAGCATATCATTAAGAGTAAATATCATCATTTTTTATCAATGTAGACCAACATATATTCATAAGTGAAACCAATCTTCATGTAGTACCAACAATAGGCAAGTTCAGCATATGCATATCACGTACCATTATAAGCATATACATACATAAGAACATCCTCCTAAGACTTCCTCCTAAGACTTCCCTTAAGGCTAACTAGTGTAATGTTTAGGTAGAATCTCATACTCCAACCTAGACTAAGCTAAACCCCTTAGGTTATCCTAGTTAGTGTTCATTCTTTTAATTCATTTTACCTTTTGGGAACATTTTACCTTAACCTACATAGACAACATGATCTAATGTGGAATCCGGTGTCATAGAACCTTACATCAAAAGAAGGTGAACTAGTTGGCAATGTAGTACCAAAACATGAACATAACAACTACGTGGATCCACTATCTAGTATTCTTATTGGGGCGACATAGTTCAAGAACTAGGAGATATAGTTGGGACCCTCTTTATGCTACATGTATTATAGTCTCCAATCTCAAGAGTACATTAGTGATCCTACCTTCCCTATGTGGGAGGGACACTACTCACTCTAGTTTACTCGGTGCTAAGCTAGAGTCCCTTTTTGAAATGTCTTTAATACCTTTATTAATCATCATAGCTTAATGTAGTTGATAGGGTCTATCCTTTGTATAATCAGCATCATCATCATATCTCAATAAGAATTGCATGAGTATAGTCCTTTCATTACTATTCATATAAGTGAGGTTAGCACGTTTACATATCACTTCATAATAAGGCACATTGGTAATTATCACCATCCTTATAACATTTACATATTAGCCAACACCTCACAATCCATAATTAATACATTTCAATTCAACATTATACCAACCCTATCAATCCTAATACAAGGCATACTTCAATACAACATCATCACTTAAAACAACCATAATTGAAGTAAAGAGTAGGGATCACAAGACTTACCAAGTCTCCTTCATAATCCATCATCAAGTTCTTACCATCAACCTTTTAAATCAACCCCTTAAGGGTGAAATATCATCACAACAATAACCAATCATGATAACAAGGCTAATTGAATCACTACATCACAATCCATCACTAGTTCATATCTTAAATAAGAGACTTAGGTCAAAGTCATAATCTAGATCAATTACTCAAGAACTAGCATGATAGAACTATAATTCACCATAATATATTCAAAATTGATACAATAACATCATCTAGTAGTAATTCAACCAATAACCAAGTCAATTGGACCAACATTACACAATTCATATCAAGATCATAACATAGGGTTAAGGGGCATAGGTCATCTTCTACAAACTAGACCAATCCATCAACAAATAACATCATTGAGTTAAAATACATGTTAATCTATTCATAATATCTAAAATAAATCATAAACAAATCAATTCACAAGATCAATTTTGAGGTTGGAAAAGACCCACATGAAAACTCAACTTTTGAAATCAATTTGATGGAACCCTTTGATGAAAGAGGTATCAAAGGTGAAACAAATCTCATACCTTACTAATTGATGAAGATTGATGGAGAAATTTGACCCTTTTAAGCCCTTGAACCCGCACCTAGCTTGGTCTTCAATGGAGTTCTTCAACTAGAGAGAGAAAGAAGAGAGAAGGAAAAGAGTTTTGGGTTTGGGAATTATGAGAGCTTAGGTTAGTCTAATTAGGTTAGAGGCTTTATATAGGTTGTTAACTGACTTAATTAGAGCTCCCTTAACACCCAACTAAATAACTATTCCCTTAATTAATTAATTTAAATCAACTTAAAACATGCAGCAACTCACGCCCTGACAGACGAGACCCCGACAAATGGTCCGTCTGTGAGACGACGGCCACAGGACCCTCCATCCTGTTGGTCTGTCATTTTAATCAGTGACTGGTCCAAAACCAGTCTTGATGGAAATGACTAAGCGTTTATACATGAGCCAATCGACGCCCCGTCGATTGACACACGGATCGTCGATTACAAGTCGTGGGTCACACTGCCTTGGGCAGTGCTTTGACCCCATAAGCAAGGGTCCTCCTCAAGGGCCCTTGGTTGGTTCTTGGGGATTCGTACCCAGAAGTTTTGACTATGAATTAACTCTAATATGTGTTAGACACCCTTCAACTAAAATTCATCAATTTACGACTTCAAAAAGCTAGTCAAATAGGCTAAGGCACACTAGTACCTTATTGAACTAGTTTTCGGACGTCATGGACGTTCTTTTACATTCTGGTTTCTAGACTTCCTAAATGACTTATATACATTAAAATTGACCTTAAAATAGTGTCTAAACCTCTTGAAACTCATCTTAGGCTCTACAAAACGTCTTAGATTTTCAATGTGTTACATTATCCCCCCCTTAGGAACGTTCGTCCCCGAATGACGCTAAAATCTTTGGAAGGAAAGAATAGACTCAAGACTAGCAGCCCGACCAACAACAATACGTGACAACATGAGTTACAACTTCAATCATGACATTTACACATAGCAATTCAAAACTTCAATTACCACACATAAGGCTCAAAATCACATTATAAGGAACTTCCTTCTCACAACAACAACACGAGCTCAACATACCTTACATGAGTCAACTATGCCAAAGTTCAACTTACCAACATTCTACATATCACTTCATAAAGACTCGCCATATCAAAATGCACAACATAACTCAAAACAAGCAACATTGCAAAATTTCCAAGTTAAAAGCACATTTCACTGTAACTTACTGTAATGGCACCTTAAATGCATAGTTTTTGCAAAACTTTACCGAAAATCAAGCAACTTAAATTTTTAGTCATTATTTCATTATTAATAGAATTAAATAACCTTAGTTATCAAATAGATGAGGGTAACGGGACTTTATGTGGCCTCGGCCTCCCATGTCGCACCCTCAACTAGGTGATTCTTCCATAACACCTTTACGGAAGCCACCTCCTTGTTCCTTAACTTCTTTACTTGCCTATCAAGGATTTGAACTGGAACCTCCTTATAAGAGAGGTTATCCTTCATAGCAAGACCCTTTATAGGAAGGATAGACTCGGAATCACCGAAACACTTCTTAAGCATAGAAACATGGAAAACCGGATGAACCGAAGATAATTCACTAGGCAACCTCAACTCATATGCAACCTTACCAACTCTATGAAAGATTTCATAGGGACACAAATAACGAGGACTCAACTTCCCTTTCTTGCCAAATCTAACCACCCCTTTCATAGGCAAAATTTTCAAGTACACTTTATCACCTTCTTCAAACTCTAATTCCCTTCTCCTATGATCGGCATAAGACTTTTGACGACTATAGTCTATTTGCAATCGGTTCCTTATGATATGAACCTTCTCCAAAGTCATATAAATCAAATCGCGACCCAAAAGTGAAGACTCTTCCACTTCAAACCATCCAATTAGAGATCTGCATCTCCTACCATACAAGGCTTCATAAGGAGCCATGGATATAGATGAATGGTAGCTATTGTTGTAAGCAAACTCCACCAAAACCAAATGCTTATCCCAATTTCCTTTGAAATCAATGATACAAGCTCTAAGCATATCCTCAAGGGTTTGAATAGTACTCTCCGCTTGACCATCCATTTGAGGATGAAAAGCGGTGCTTAACTTCATCTTGGTACCCAACCCTTGTTGGAAAGATCTCCAAAACCCAGATGTGAATTGTGCAACCCTATCCGATATGATAAATAACGAAATACCATGGCGACACACTCTCTCATCTATGATGATCCTTGCATAACCTTCCGCCCAATAAGTAGGCTTGATGGAAATAAAATGAGTGGATTTTGTCAACCTATCAAGAATCACCCATATAGAGTCATATTGTTTTTGTGTCCGAGGCAAACCTACCACAAAAATCCATATTAATGTCTTCCCACTTCCAAGTAGGAACTTGGATTTTGTTGAATTGAACCACCCGGCTTTTGGTGTTCGGCTTTCACTTGTTGGCAATTTGGACACTTTTGGACACTTTGCAACATATTCTGCTATGTCCTTTTTCAAACCTTCCCACCAAAACACTTTCCTAAGGCCATGGTAAGTCTTAGTTGAACCCGGATGAATGGAGTAATGGGAATCATGAGCTTCCTCAAGATCCGGTTCCTCAAACCATCTACATTGGGAACACACAACCTTCCTTGATACCTCAAGACACCATCCCCCCCCCCAAAGAGAATGACTCAATAAGGTTGCTGAGAACCGATTCCTTCAACTCTATCAATGGTTTATCAACTTGTTGTTTGGACTTCACCTCAACTACCAATGATGACTCGGAGTTATGATTGACTATAAAACCACCATTCGGAGAATCTTCCAACCTAACACCCAATCAAGACAACCTTTGAACATCTTTCACTAGGTCTTTCTTGGCTTCCTCTACATGAGACACACTACCCATGGTCATACGACTTAGAGCATACGGAACCACATTGGCCTTGTTGGGGTGATAGAGGACACTCATGTAGTAATCTTTCAACAATTACAACCACCTTCTTTGTCAGAGATTCAACTCCTTTTGAGTAAACACATATTGGAGACTCTTGTGGTTGGTATACACATAAACATGGACACCATACAAATAATGCCTCCATATTTTCAAAGTAAATACCACGACCGCTGACTCAAGATCATGAGTTGGATAGTTCCTCTCATGTACTTTAAGTTGTCTAGAGGCATAGGCTACTACTTTCCCATGTTGCATAAGCACACACCCTAAATCCACTCGCGATGCATCACAATATACAACCAAACCGTTGGTACCCTCCGGTTAAGTCAACACCGGAGGGTAAGTAAGCCTAACTTCAAAATTTGGAAGCCTCTCTCACATGCCTCCGACCACTCAAATTTCTTACTTTTTTGGTTCAAAGTAGTCAAGGGAGATGCAATAGACACAAAACCATCCACAAACCTCCGATAATAGCCCGCTAGACCCAAGAAAGTCCTAATTTCGGTTGGAGTCATGCTCTAGGCCAATCTTTCATCGCCTCGGTTTTCCTTGGATCAACCTCAACTCCCTCACTAGAGATGATATGACCAAGAAACGCCACCGACCTCAACCAAAACTCACATAGCTATACTTGGTAAATAATTGGTTCTCCTTAAACACTTGTAACACCACCCTAAAATGGTCCATACGATCACCCTTATTTTTCGAATATACCAAGATGTCGTCAATGAAGACAATGACAAAGGAATCTAAGTAACTTCAAAACACCATATTCATGAGATCCATAAATGTCACCGCGGCATTAGTGACACCAAGGACATTACTAAGAACTCATAGTGACCATATCTAGTCCGAAATGCCATTTTTGGTATATCCTCACCTCTCACCCTAAGTTGGTGATACCCTGATCTCAAGTCAATCTTAGAAAAGTAGCTTTCCCCTTGGAGTTGATCAAACAAGTCATCAATCCGAGGGAGAGGATACTTGTTCTCAATAGTGACTTTATTGAGTTGGCGATAATCAATGCACATTCTAAGGGAACCATCCTTCTTCTTCACAAACAAAACCGGAGCGCCCGATGGAGAAATACTAGGTCTAATGAAGCCTTTGTCTAGTAAATCTTTGAGTTGAGCCTTCAACTCTTTCAATTCGGCCGGAGCCATCCGATAAGGAGGAATTGAAATGAGATTTGTACTCGGTAACAATTTGATACCAAAATCAATTTCCTGCTCGGGAGTAACACCGGGAACATCATTAGGAAAGACATTCAGAAATTCCCTCACTATGGGGACCCACTCAATGGGAGGAATTTCGTAGTCTGATTCTTGGACTCTTACTATATGGTATAAACACCTTTTAGAGATCATTCTAAAAGATTTCAAACAAGAAATAATACGACCTCGAGGAATAGAATTTCCCCCCTTCCACTCTAAAACAGGCTCATTTGGAAAGTTAAATTTCACCACCCTTGTTCTATAATCTATAGAGGCAAAGCATGCATGCAACCAATCCATACCCAATATGACATCAAAATCAAACATATCAAGTTCTACTAGTTCAACATAAGTAATTGGATTGGGAACATTATAGTACAATTTCTATACACCCTTTTTGCAACAACCGACTCACCCACCGGGGTAGACACCATAAAAGGTTCATTCAAGGTGTCGAGCAAAATGTCAAACTTCTTATCTATCAAGAGAGTAACAAAAGATAATGTAGTGCCCGGATCAAGTAAAGCATATACATCAATGGAAAATACTTTCAACATACCGGTCACCACGTCGGGGGAAG
Source organism: Solanum sitiens (assembly GCA_016801875.1). Taxonomy (NCBI): domain Eukaryota; kingdom Viridiplantae; phylum Streptophyta; class Magnoliopsida; order Solanales; family Solanaceae; genus Solanum; species Solanum sitiens. Next base: position 34,101 of record JABWTJ010000587.1, read on the forward strand.
TTTCTTGCTCACCCCTAGAGCGGAGAGTGTAAAAGCGATTCTTCTTCCGAGCATCATTAGAATCACTTGCTTGTCCACTCTCCTTGTCTTGGCCCTTCACATTTGGGCAATCTCGAACCTTGTTCCCACTTTTACCACAACCAAAATAATTATCCGTTCCCTTAAGACAATCACCATAGTGCTTTGCCACACTTTCCACAAGTTGGCTTCTTGGTTGGTGAACTAGTATCCCTTACCTTTTTAGGCTTAGGGTTAGACACCATATCATCCCTAGCCTTAGGGAACTTGGAAGGAACCTGATTAGAAACCTTTTTCTTACACCTAGGCTTGTCTAGAATCTCAAGCCTACCCTTTGAAGAATCACTATCAAAAGACTTTGCCCTCTTGGCATCTCTACTCTTAATCTTAGCCTTTGCCTCTTCCACTTGTTGAGAATGAACCATGACACGATAAATGTTCATGTTTTCATGTAGCATAGCCGAATTAAACTCCTCTTGCAAGTCATCTGACACTCCCGTCACAAAGCGGTTCATTTCATCCCTAGGATCGGAAACCAAAGAAGGAGCATACTTTGACAATTTGGTGAATTTCAAAGAGTATTCAAGCACAACCATACCTCCTTGCCTAAGGTTGATGAACTCCACCACTTTGGCTTCCCGCTTCTCCCTAGGAAATAATCTATCAAGAAAAGTCTTCTTGAAAACTTCCCAAGTCACCGGTCCACCCTTTAACGGCCTATTGTCCCTCCCTCCATTGGACATACCAAGTTTGGGCCACACCTTTGAGTTGGTAAGTGGCTAACTCGGCCTTCTCACTAGTAGTCAACCCCATAGCATAGAGGATCTTGTAGATTTCATCAATGAACTCTTGGAGGTCTTCTTCAACCTTGGAGCCATAGAAAGTAGGGGGATTCATCCTAGTGAAATCCCTCAAACGGGAGGCCATGGTAGTAACTTGTTGGTTTTCTCGGGGTACAACCTCCCGATTAGCTTGGGTTGTCATGTCTTGAGCTTGAGTAGTGGCGTCTTGTGCTTGCGTATTAATGGCTTGGGCCATTTGGAAAAGAGAAGCCCTTATGGCACCATCCATCAAAGGAGGATCGGTCGGATCTTGGTCATCATTAACATCTTCTTCAAGAGGAGGGACTTGATCACCACGGGGAGGAACTCCCGCATTGGGAATCTCTTCATCAAGCCTTCGTGCCGCGTTCCTTCAAGTATTCATTGCCTATAATCACTATATAAGGATTAGATGCTAAAATCACATAGAACTAAAATCTAGAGGCACGATATTTGACTTTCAAGAAAGTGAGAGTTTCCTAAGCATCATATAGATTCCTATCCATAAGTGTGGCGCGCTTCACAATTATGAGTACAAATCTACATAGTCACGGTTGAGAGAGACATCGACTCAAGATATTCAACCTCATGCTCTGATATCAAGTTTGTCACATCCAGGAAGCACCCCCTAGACGTAACCGGCATCGTTGTCCTCTTTGAGTACTAAGACTAGACTCTTAGCTTACATCATTACATTCATAGGTTAAAATGCGGAATTTTTAAAAACTTTTCATTACTTCTACAATGATGTTTACATAGACCTCTACAAACGCATAATATTTATATCTAGTATACATAGACCCTTCATATAGGAAGATTACTTAGTCTTCTACTTTTATTGCACATAGATATATAAACATAACATAGTCTCAAATAGTCGTCTCATCTCATAACCATCTAATAAGAGTATAACAATTCGGGCCTAGCCCATACATCAATACAATAATGCCTCATATAGGCTACACAATATCTCGCACTCAAATGAAAAGGAAAGAAACATAAGAGTCTTAAAACTAAAACAACTTCATAAGCTTGATAGTGGAATTGCCGTCGGAAAGTGAGGACCTACCCAACTTGGATGATTGAGAATTCCAAGTCTTCTTCAAAGTCGTCTCAAAAGCACTTCAATGACCGGACCCTAAAATATTGGGGAAAAGGGAGAATATGGGGTTAGTACACCACTTGTAGTAAGTATGAGACCATATGCACACATATAATGAAATCATGCTCAAAAGGGACATTTCATTAAAACATGCTATTTTACGTTTAGAAATCCTTATGCACATTCAAGAAGACCATACCAATCAATAAAACATATTCATTAAGCCATAAATATGTACATCACAAGACCAACAACACTAGGTCTAGTCAAGTTAACATGCATATCATATAATTGAACACAATAGTCAAAGTAACTCCATCATCAAGGTATAATAGTAATAAGTATGAATAAGAGTACATTTCAACATCACCAAAGCAAGACAATTACCCATGAACCCCTATTGAATCAACAAGTGCAATGACCAAGCAAATCCCCATAACTTTACTCAATCAAGTAACCCAAAAAGAATCATGACCAATATCCAACTTGTCATGGCATATCATTAAGAGCACATATCATCATTCTTTAACAATGTAGAATAACACATATTCATAAGTGAAACCAATCATGTAGTACCAACAATAGGCAAGTTCATCATATGCATATCATGTACCGTTATAAGCATATACATACATAAGAACATCCTCTTAAGACTTCCCTCAAGTCTAACTAGTGCAATGTTTAGGTAGAATCACATACCCCTACCTAGACTAAGTTAAACCCCTTAGGTTATCCTAGTTAGAGTTCATTTATTTAATTCATTTTACCTTTTGGGAACGTCTTTCCTTAACCGACATAGACCACATGAGATAATGTGGAATTCGGTGTCATAGAACCCTACACCGAAAGAAGGCGTACTACATACCAAGGAAGTACCAAAACATGAACATAGCAACTACGTGGATCCACTAGCTAGTATTCTATGGGGGCAACATAGTTCAAGAACTAGGAGATATAGTTGGGACCCTCTTTATGCTACATGCATTATAGTCTCCAATCTCAAGAGTACATTAGTGATCCTACCTTCCCTATGTGGGAAGGGACACTCCTTACTCTAGTTCACACGGTGCTAAACCAGAGACCTTTTTTGAAATGTCTTTAATACCTTTATTAATCGTCATAGCTTAATGTAGTTCATAGGGTCTATCCTTTGTATAATCAGCATCATCATCATAGCTCAATAAGAATTACATGAGTATAGTCATGTCATTACAATTCATATAAGTGAGGTTAGCACGTTTATATATCACTTCATAATAAGGCATATTGGTAAATCATCACCATCCTTATAACATTTACATATTAGCCAACACCTCACAATCCATAATCAACACATTTCAATTCAACATTATACCAACCCTATCAATCCTAATACAAGGCATACTTCAATACAACATCATCACTTAACCACAAACAACCATAATAGAAGTAAAGAGTAGGGATCACAAGACTTACCAAGTCTCCTTCATAATCCATCATCAAGTCCTTACCATCAACCCTTTAACTCAACCCTTTAAGGGTAAAATATTATGACACAACAATAACCAATCATGATAACAAGGCTAATTGAATCACTACATCACAATCCATCACTAGTTCATATCTTAAATAAGAGACTTAGGTTAAAGTCATAATCTAGATCAATTACTCAAGAACTAGCATGATAGAACTATAATTCACCATAATATATTCACAATTGATACAATAACATCATCTAGTAGTAATTCAACCAATAACCAAGTCAATTGGACCAACATTACACAATTCATATCAAGATCATAACATAGGGTTAAGGGGCATAGGTCATCTTCTACAAACTAGACCAATCCATCAACAAATAACATAATTGAGTTAAAATACATGTTAATCTATTCATAATATCTAAAATAAATCATAAACAAATCAATTCACAAGATCAATTTTGAGGTTGGAAAAGACCACATGAAAACTCAACTTTTATAATTAATTTGATGGAACCCTTTGAGGAAAGAGGTCTCAAAGGTGAAACGAATATCATACCTTACTAATTGATGAAGATTGATGGAGAAATTCGACCCTTTGAATCCCTTGAACCGCCCCTAGTTGGTCTTCAATGGAGTTCTTCAACTAGAGAGAGAAAGAAGAGAGAAGGAAGAGAGTTTTGGGTTTGGGAATTATGAGAGCTTAGGTTAGTCTAATTAGGTTAGAGACTTTATATAGGTTGTTAACTGACTTAATTAGAGCTCCCTTAACACCCAAATAAATAACTATTCCCTTAATTAATTAATTGAAATCAACTTAAAACATGCAGCAACTCAGGCCCTCACAGACGAGACCCCGACCAACGGTCCGTTTGTGAGACGACGGCCACAGGACCCTCCATCCTGTTGGTCCGTCGTTTTGGTCAGAGACTGGTCCAAAACCAGTCTTGATGGAAATGACTAAGCATTTATACATGAGGCAATCGACGCCCCATCGATTGACACACGGATCGTCGATTACAAGTCGTGGGTCACACTGCCTTAGGCAGTCCTTTGACCCCATAAGCAAAGGTCCTCCTCAAGGGCCCTTGGTTGGTCCTTGGGGAGTCGTTCCCGGACGTTTCGACTATGAATTAACTCTAATATGTGTTAGACACCCTTCCACTAAAATTCATCATTTTACGACTTCTAAAAGCTAGTCAAATAGGCTAAGACACACTAGTACCTCATTGAACTAGTTTCCGAACGTCATTGACGTTCTTTTACGTTCTGGTTTCTAGACTTCCCAAATGACTTATATCCATTAAAATTAACCTTAAAATAGTGTCTAAACCGCTTGACACTCATGTTACGCTCTAGAAAATGTCTTAGATTTTCAAAGTGTTACTTATTATTTAGAATTTATTTAACATTCTATGTTGGGCTCTATTCTATAAAAAGTCTAATTGGTCCACCTAGCTTTTTTAAGACTAAGTTATTTCTCCAAGGGTTAGGGATGGATTCTCGATTAACACTTAATCTTTCAACTTTATTTTATAGTGAAGCTATGTTATCTAAAATCTCATATCCTCATATATCTGTACGCGAATAGAAAATAATAAATGTTTAGAAATAATAATACTTATCATAACTTTTTTTACCCTCCTTTTTGCTTTCTTGATGATTCGAATTCATATCAATAAAGTGAAGGTGGAGGATTCTTACTACCTGAGATAACACTGCACATGTTATGGGTGTGTAATTAACGGAACAATTAAAAAAGTACATTAATACTATTTTAACTTTTATATATAGATAAATATAAAAATATTTTTACAATGAAAATTACCAGATGATCTATTTGTAAAGAAATGACACCTGAGCCTAACTCAACCCCAAAATCTAGCTAATAAGGGGAGGATTGTCAAAATCCATATTGGGAGGCCATCAGTCCATTCCTCAAAGAATGTGTGATTTTTACCCACTCTAACACCACCTTCACCCTAGACCCTACTGGAGTGTGGATTGGGAGTCTAAATGAGGATGGACATGAATCTGATACCATGTAAAGAAATTTCACAATTAGCCTAACTCAATCTAAAAGCTAGTTCATGAGGGGAGGATTGACCAAGTCTATACGAGCATACCAATAGTCCATTTCCCAATAAATGTGGGACCTTTACCTACTCTAATAAAAAGAAGCTGTAAAATTTGTCTGATTACAAGGAAAGTCATAAATTTGTGGCAACAGGTGACACAAAATTACCAATAGCTCACATTGGTAACACTATTATATCTCCAAATAGTTGTGCTGATCTAATTCTGCATCAAAATGTTTATCATATCCTAGGTATGGAGAAAACCCTTCTTTCAGTAGCACAATTGAAATCTCTAGGTTATTATGTTCTATTTGGTCCGCAAGATGTATGAAGATATACAATGATTTTGTGGTTGAAAAAGAGTCGGTTATAAAGGGAAAAGTTTAAAGTATGTCTACATAATGTCGGCAGAAAACACATATATGGACAAGACAAGGAAAATGAGACGGTGAACTTATAAAACATGCAGTTGATTCATGTTAGCTGTTCTAAACTTAGAATCATGACGGAAAAGTCAATGTTTAAGGTTTCCCTAACTTTCAGAAAGGGTGGATGTAATATGTGCATGTTGTCAGTATGGTAAAATGCACTAGTTGTCGTATTAGGATTCTAAATATACAGCTAATGAACCATTAGAGTTATTCGCTCATATGTATTTGACCCTGTAAAGTGACTCTCTATTGGTGGGATGAAATATATGTCGACATTCATTGATGATTTTTTCAGATATATGTGAACTTATTTTTTGAAGGATAAGTCTAAGGTATTTTTAAAATTCAAAAAATTTAGAAAGTTTGTTGTAGGAGAAATTAGTAAGAATTTGTTTTGCGAATTGACAATGGTGGGGAATATACCTCACATGAAATTTCTGTATTCCTTGAAAATTATCGAATACGCCATTAGTTAACATATCTAAATACGCTAAAACAAAATGCAGTAGAAGAAATGAAGAACAAATACCTACCAAAAATTTGTTAAAGTCTGTGTCACGCAAAGAATATTCCTTGACAATTTTGGGGGGAAGCTATGAAGACTGCAACCTTTGTGATCAATAGACTTCCTCAATAAAGGTAACATTTTCTTTCACCTTTTGATAAGTTGTGGAACATGAAATCCTCTGTTAACTATTTTTGTGTTTATGAATATGCATGCTATGTATTTGTACCTAATCATTTATGTAGCAGGATTGACAAAAACGTTGTTAGGTATATCTTTATAGGGTATGACAGTCAACAAAAACGATGGCGATATTTTTATCAAACAATAGGAAAGTTCTACATTTCTCAAAATGTGATATTTGATAAAGCTTCATCTTGGTGGTCTTCAAAGAAGGAACTGATGCCATTTTTGGACTCTTCTCATATCCATTTGAGTCAAGATGGAGATGAAGGTGAAGCAAATGAAGACGGTATTGATGAAGTTGTGACTCAAAATACGTGAAAAATCGATACATACCAACAAACAGGTGAAGACGTTAAGCTAATTAGAGCATATCCACAACCTTCACTTAGAAGGTCAACAAGGATAAGAAAGAAAAATCCAAAGATTGTAAATGTTGCCATTGTAGAAGACAAAAATTAAAAGGAACCAGAAACTTTTGAGGAAGCATTCCATAATCCAAAGTGGATTAAGGCTATGGAGGAGGAAATTGTTGCGCTACAACTGAATCAAACGTAGGAACTCAAACATCTCAATAATTTTCTGGCTTGGAGGTTGATTGCAGTGAAGAAAGAATTTGCTTACATCAGTAAAAGTAATCCAAAGAACTACTGAAGAAGTTTTAGATTTTCAATTGCAAACCAACCTCAACACCGATGGATATCCAAATTTTAAGATCTGTGCGCATGAAGGGAAAGACTTGTTACATGCAACAATGTATCGGTAATTGATGGATAGTTTGAACTATTAAACTTTAGCAGGACCCAAAATCTCTTATTGGGTAGGTATCTCTTATTGGGTAGGTGTGATGAGTCGCTACATTTATAATCCAAATAATTCTCCTTTGGATGGAGTTCATCAAATCAATCTTGAGAAATGCAAAGAGAGTACAATTGATTTTGTATAAGAAAGGGGAAGAATGCAAGTTGATTGGATACTATGACCCTGACTATGGAGGATATCATGATACCCATCGTTCAACTACTGGATTTTTGTTTAATCTTTGAGATGGAGTCATTTCTCCGTACAGCTAAAGGTTGTCAACAGTGTCATTGTCAACAACGAAGTTGAGTATCGGGCAGGAGCAGTTGCAGCTCAGGAAAGTGTATGGCTTATGCAGTGATGAAGGATCTAAAACAACTGTAGTTTATGCAATTCCTTTGTACTGTGATAATCAGTCAACAATTTTCTTGCTTGAAAATCTAGTTTCCATGCAAGGACTAAACATATGGAGATTCATTACCACTTTATCCGAGAAAAAGTGACTCAAAGAGAGATTGGTTTGGAGCACATCAAAATAGAACATCAAATTGCAGACTTGTTCACCAAAGGTTTTATTGTTCACAAGCTGGAGAATTTCTACAAGAATTTAGGCTTGGTTAAGACGGAGAGTTGATATCGAGAAGGGGTGTTAAAGTTGACGATATCATTCGTAGTTTAATTTGACCAAGTCTGCACTAAAGTTATTTGCTTAGCTTAGTTGTTAGTTTGATATTTTATTAGTACGTGGGTGTTCTATTGTTTTCTAGAGTAGTAGATAGTTTTTCCAAAAGTTTAGAAGAATTAGGTTAGTGAATTTAATTTGTCGTTTAGTGATATTTTAATCTATTAAATTTGTAATTCTATATAAGGTCATTAACTAATTAAATAAAAGATTAGTCCATTGTTATTTTTCTGAGAAAATTATTTTTTCAGACATCCTCCAGTTATATTATAATATTAAGGCGGGGACCTTTTCTTCTTTTTTGCATGTCATTTCCCCAATGCTATTGTACCTTATGTAGTGTTCCTTCTCCTCTTCTCTCCAATTTCTCTCAATTTGAGTGTTGCACTGGGGTTTATGTGGATAGTGGTATGTTGGAAAAGAAGTAATGGTATCGGTGTCAATTGAAAACACCAGTCTCGTCCGCGTTGGTATCTGGTTTCTAAAATCTTAGGTTACATATATAAGTTTGTACCCTTTTGTTTAGGCTCAGTGTTTCGTGAAGTTGAATTAAATTCTACAGAGGAGTAGGTGATGATTTTTACTATTTATAAGTTGGGTTTCCATAATAATTTACTATGTCATTACTCATTTTACTTTATGCAGTGTCAGTACTCCACGGTGGAGCAAATAGAGTAATATATTCCTTAGGCAAATTAGGGGTCAGTATTCCAACATACTATATATGTAAGTGGCTAATTGATGAATGTGTAGAAAATATACTATTATATTATGTTAACTCATAAAATACTTATTATAAGGAAAACTACTAGATTATTTGTACTCATCTATTCTATGAACTTTTTTAGGCAATCGTTCGATGAACTTCAACACATGAAACTCCATGGAAAATGGATTGAAAAGCACCAATTAACTCAAATATCCATTGAGTAACTTTAAATTTTAATCACTTCTTCGAAATCTCATCTTCGATGAAATCTATTCTAAATTTATCAAGTTAACTCAAGTGATGTAAATGGTAAAAATCTACAAATAAAGTACATATTTATTGATGAAAACAAAGACCAGAGAAAATTAGTAAATATTACTTCAAATATATGACTATTTTCTTCTCTGATTCTCTTGTTTTTGTTTTTCTTCCTTGAACAAGAGGGTTAATTAAGATATCTATTTTTGTAACTACTTAAATAAAATACATCAAACTAAAATGGAAATGAGAAAATATTCATATCTATATTAATTTTCATGGTCTCTAATCCCAAATAAATTTCAGTTGTAAAAACTTGCATGAAAACTTTAAATTAATGTAAGAAATTTAAGCTAATGCTCCAACAAATTATAAGAAATACAACATTGATCTTGGAAATTAAGAATGAAGAATCAAGAACTCTAGTGATCAACTGCATCGTTCTCTTTGTCTACATCACGATTTTCAACTGCATAATAGTCTCCAAAATCAGCCCATAAACCCACACACAAGCTGAAAATCTCGCGATAATTAGGATGAATCATTTCAGGGTAATATCCTCCAATCATTTCCCAATCAATTGAGAAATTGTGGTGCAAAAGTAAGATCTTAGTAGTCAATTCTTGTCCATGAAATTTCAAGTTAGGGACTAAATCATAGATGTAATTAATCATTTCCGTTGATATTGAATATGGAATAGCACTGCAATTATTGAAGTAGTAATGATACATGGACTTCAAAATTGCTAAATCTTGATCATAATCATACTCATCTTCTTCTTTCAACGCTTTTTTGGACATTCCTCCTTCCTCAAGATTGAAAAATATAGGTACGATGGGCTTCAATTCATATAGTTCAGACATGATGGGTCGTTTTCCTTTTCGGTCGGCTGATTTTTCTTGTGCTTTATCCTGCGTAAATTGATCGAATGTCATGGTGACTCTTAATTAGTGAAAATATTGAAGCTAATAAAGCAAGCAAGAAACTTTTTTACTTGGTTTAACTAGAACAGAAAATGAGCATATGGTCTTCATTCTCTTGCTAAATATATAGAACAATTATTACACTAAAATCATTAAAATTTTAATTGATCTAAATTTCACTTTCACTACCATCCAAAAATAGTTCACATTTTAAATGAATGCTAGGTCTATTTTATTATTTTAAAAGTATAACTCATGTGAAAGAGTTGGTTTCTATAGAGACAAGAATAAAAAGGACTATGAACATGATGCATGGTGTGAATTCATGTTTTTTTTTTTGCAAAACGAGATATTTTATGTATATACTTTTTGTAAAATTAATCTAATATTATGTACATATTTTTTAAAATTTATTTAATATTATATACATATTTTTTAGAATTTATTTAATACTATATGTTGGGCTTCATGCGCAAGAAAGGCTAATTGGTGCACCTAGCTTGTTGAAGAGTAAGTTATTTCTCCAAGGGTTAGGGATTCATTCTCATTTAATACCTTTTCATTTCACCTTTATTTTATAGTGCACCCATGTTATCTAGAAATTTCACGTCCTCATTTATCTCTACACCAATAGACAAAAACAAATATTTAGAAAAAAACAATATTTTTATAACTTGTTTTAATCTTCTTGGGAGCTTCTTCTTTTTTGCTTTCTTGATGTTTCAAATTCACATCAAAGTGAAAAGTGGAGAATTCTTACTACCTGACAAAAACACTTCACATTTTTTGCATGTGTAATTAACTAAACTATAAAAAAGCACACTAATATTATATTAACTTTTATACATACATAAATATTTTTAAAAATCACAAGAAAACTATCAAATGATCTATTTATAAACTAAATCCAAAAGTATCTACTCACAAAATCCACCTCTAAACAAATATATATCTGAATAGTGAGTATCCACCACTTCAAACTTTTAGTTGTTTTTTTTGTATTCGAGTCACCAAGGATATATATACGTGGATTCAAATCGCTAATTCCCAAACACTATGATTCATACTGATCATCTTCTTCTTTCTAACTCATTTCCAAACGTACCTCCTTATTTAATATTGAAATATTCATGTTCCATTTTAGTGCTCATATGGACAATTTTAGAATGTTACCAATGAAGCAAGAATCTCGATCATATAAGTTAATAAAGTATTGAAAATAATCTTGACTGTATAAGTTTTGTTCAATACGGAACTATGATCAATTTAACTATATGTACACTATGTTAACAAAGTAAGGAAAAGAATCAAGAACGTATATAAAATATAGTATGGAAATAATCAATTATTCAAATATCATGACATTAAGTTAATATGTCAACTATGTTATAGAATCTCAAGCATATAATTGTTACTATTGTATGGAAATATAATAAATTTAAATATCAAAACATAAAGTTAATAAAGTATAAAAAATTAAAGAATCACGACTATATAGTTTATATAGTATGGAAATAAACCAATTTAAAGAACAATAAAATAATTTAAAAGATTGACTGTACGAATGAAGTAAAATGGAAATAAATCTTATTTTTATTTTTTAAATGATGAGTGATAAAATGCACAATTTAGAAAAAACTGAAAGAAATCAAACAATTCTAGGTTAAAACAAAAGTGGAAAGAAAGCCTGCTAAGCATGAACTTAACGTGTACAAATGTTCAAGAGTAGAAGCTGCAAAAGGAATATGCAGCATGTATGCTGCATCTAACCATACAAGGGCATATATGTGCTTGTATGACATTTTAGGATTACAAATTAAAGTTATGTCACGACCCAAAACTTGAATTATCAGGAAACCTAAAAAATCCTCTAGTAGGTACGCAAAAATTCAAACTATAGTGAAAGGTAAATACTAAACAAGATAAAAGTGGAAACAGAAAAGAGATAAATGGACCAACATGAATAATATATCATTCTATATAAGTGGTGGTACTTAAGTCCGATGAAAACAATGAAAAACCACCATGTAGGTCAGCCAGTGAAGGTTACTTACATAAATAAATCAAAAAAGAGTGTTGCTTTTAAGGTAGAAGATCTACCAACATTACGAGAATAAGGTTGTACAATACATAAATTTTTGATTATATACACAGTAAATATAAGATGGAAAGTAGCTAGTAACCCTCTATATATGCCAAGACACTACTAATTAAAAAGGATATAAAAATAATGTGCAAATAAGTGGAATTGCATCATTTACACATAGTAATTCAAAACTTCAATTATCACACATAAGGCTCAAAATCACATTATAAGGAACTTCCTTCTCACAAAAACAACATGAGCTCAACATACCTTACATGAGTCAACTATGTCAAAGTTCAACTTACCAACATTCTACATATCACTTCATAAAGACTCGTCATATCAAAATGCACAACATAACTCAAAACAAGCAACATTGCAAAATTTCCAAGTTAAAAGCACATTTCACTGTAACTTATTGTAATGGCACCTTAAATGCATATTTTTTGCAAAACTCACCGAAAATCAAGCAACTTAAATTTTTAGTCATTATTTCATTATTAATAGAAATAACTAACCTTAGTTATCAAATAGATTAGGGTAACAGGACTTCATGTCGGCCTCGGCCTCCCATGTCACACCCTCAACTAGGTGATTCTTCCATAACACCTTTACGGAAGCCACCTCCTTGTTCCTTAACTTCTTTACTTGCTTATCAAGGATTTGAACCGTAACCTCCTCATAAGAGAGGTTATGCTTCACACCAAGACCCTTTATAGGAAGGATAGACTCGTAATCACCGAAACACTTCTTAAGCATAGAAACATGGAAAACCGGATGAACCGAAGCCAATTCACTAGGCAACCTCAACTCATATGCAACCTTACCAACTCTTTCAAAGATTTCATAGGGACCCAAATAACGAGGACTCAACTTCCCTTTCTTGCCAAATCTAATCACCCCTTTCATAGGAAAAATTTTCAAGTACACTTTATTACCTTCTTCAAACTCTAATTCCCTTCTCCTATGATCGGCATAAGACTTTTTCCGACTATAGTCTATTTGCAACCGGTTCCTTATGATATGAACCTTCTCCAAAGTCTTATAAATCAAATCGGGACCCAAAAGTGAAGACTCTTCCACTTCAAACCATCATAGAGATCTGCATCTCCTACCATACAACGCTCCATAAGGAGCCATGGATATAGATGAATGATAGCTATTGTGGTAAGGAAACTCCACCAAATCCAAATGCTTATCCCAATTTCCTTTGAAATAAATGATACAAGCTCTAAGCATATCCTCAAGAGTTTGAATAGTACTCTCCTCTTGACCATCCATTTGAGGATGAAAAGCGGTGCTTAACTTCATCTTGGTACCCAACCCTTATTGGAAAGATCTCCAAAACCTAGATGTGAATTGTGCACCCCTATTCGATATGATAAATAATGAAATACCATGGCGACACACAATATCATATATGATGATCCTTGCATAATCTTCCGCCGAATAAGTAGACTTGACGGGAATAAAATGAGAGGATTTGGTCAACCTATACAGAATCACCCATATAGTCATATTATTTTGTGTCCGAGGCAAACCTACCATAAAATCCATATTGATGTCGTCCCACTTCCAAGTAGGAACTTGGATTTCTTGAATTAAACCACCCGTCTTTTGGTGTTAGGCTTTCACTTGTTGGCAATTTGGACACTTTTGGACACTTTGCAACATACTCCGCTATGTCCTTTTTTAAACCTTCCCACCAAAACACTTCCCTAAGGTCATGGTACATCTTAGTTGAACCCGGATAAATGGAGTAACGGGAACCATGAGCTTTCTCAAGAATCCGATTCCTCAAACCATCTACATTGGGAACACACAACCTTTCTTGATACCTCAAGACACCATCCCCCCCCCCTCAAGGAGAATGACTCAATAAGCTTACTAAGAACCGATTCCTTCAACTCCATCAATGGTTGATCAACTTGTTGTTTGGACTTCACCTCAACTACCAATGATGACTCGGAGTTATGATGGACCATAAAACCACCATTCGGAGAATATTCCAACCTAACACCCAATCTAGATAACCTTTGAACAGCTTTCTCTAGGTCTTTCTTGGCTTCCTCTACATGAGACACATTACCCATGGTCATACGACTTAGAGCATCCGCAACCACATTGGCCTTGTTGGGGTGATAGATGACACTCATGTAGTAATCTTTCAACAATTCCAACCACCTTCTTTGTCAGAGAATCAACTCCTTTTGAGTAAACACATATTGGAGACTCTTGTGGTCGGTATACACATTAAGATGGACACCGTACAAATAATGCCTCCATATTTTCAAAGCAAATACCACGGCCGCTGACTCAAGATCATGAGTTGGATAGTTTCTCTCATGTACCTTAAGTTGTCTAGAGGCATAGGCTACTACTTTCCCATGTTGCATAAGCATACACCCTAAATCCACTCAGGATGCATCACAATATACAACCAAACCGTTGGTACCCTCCGATAAAGTCAACACCGGCGCGAAAGTAAGCCTATCCTTCAAGACTTGGAAGCTTCTCTCACATGCCTCCAACCACTCAAATTTCTTAATCTTTTGGGTCAAAGTAGTCAAGGGAGATGCAATGGACGCAAAACCATCCACAAACCTCCGATAATAGCCCGCTAGACCCAAGAAACTCCTAATGTCGGTTGGAGTCAATGGTCTAGGCCAATTTTTCATCGCCTCGGTTTTCCTTGGATCAAACTCAACTCTCTCACTAGAGATTATATGACCAAGAAACGCCACCGACCTCAACCAAAACTCACATTTGCTATACTTGGCAAATAATTGGTTCTCCTTAAGCACTTGTAACACGACCCTCAGATGGTCCATATGATCACCCTCATTTTTTGAATATACCAAGATGTCGTCAATGAAGACAATGACGAATGAATCTAGGTAACTTTGAAACACCCTATTCATGAGATCCATAAATGTCACCGGGGCATTAGTGAGACCAAGGATATTACTAAGAACTCATAGTGACCATATCTAGTCCGAAATGCAATTTTTGGTATATTCTCACCTCTCACCCTAAGTTGGTGATACCCCGATCTCGAGTCAATCTAAGAAAAGTAGCTCTCCCCTTGGAGTTGATCAAACAAGTCGTCAATCCGAGGGAGAGGATACTTGTTCTCAATAGTGACTTTATTGAGTTGCAGATAATCAATGCACATTTTAATGGAACCATCCTTCTTCACAAACAAAACCGGAGCGCCCCATGGAGAAATACTAGGTCTAATGAAGCCTTTGTCTAGTAAATCTTTGAGTTTAGACTTCAACTCTTTCAATTTGGCCAGAGCCATCCGATAAGGAGGAATTGAAATGGGATTTGAATTCGGTAACAATTTGATACCAAAATCAATTTCCCTCTTGGGATTAACACCGGGAACATCATTAATAAAGACATTCAGAAATTGCCTCACTATGGGGATCGACTCAATGGGAGGAATTTCGGAGTCTAATTTTTTGACTCTTACTATATGGTATAAACACCTTTTAGAGATCATTCTACAAGATTTCAAACAAGAAATGATGCGACCTCAAAGAATAGAATTTCCCCCCTTCCACTCTAAAACGGGCTCATTTGGAAAGTTAAACTTCACCACCCTTGTTCTATAATCTATAGAGGCAAAGCATGCATGCAACCAATCCATACCCAATATGACATCAAAATCAAACATATCAAGTTCTACTAGTTCAACATAACTAACTCAATTGGGAAACATTATAGGACAATTTCTATACACCCTTTTTGGAACAACCGACTCACCCACCGGGGTAGACACCATAAAAGGTTCATTCAAGGTGTCGAGCAAAATGTCAAACTTCTTAGATATCAAGGGAGTAACAAAAGATAATGTAGTGCCCGGATCAAGTAAAGCATATACATCAATGGAAAAGACTTTCAACATACCGATCACCACGTCGGGGGAAGTCCCTTGCTCACCCCTAGAGAGGAGAGCATAAAAGCGATTCTTCTTCCGAGCATCATTATAATCACTTGCTTTTCCACTCTCCTTGTCTTGGCCCTTCACATGTGGGCAATCTCGAACCTTGTTCCCACTTTTACCACAACCAAAATAATTATCCGTTCCCTTAAGACAATCACAATAGTTCTTCTTGCCATACTTTCCACAAGTTGGCTTCTTGGTTGGTGAACTAGTATCCCTTACCTTTTTTTGGCTTAGGGTTAGACACCATATCATCCCTAGCCTTAGGGAACTTGGAAGGAACTTGATTAGAAACACTTTTCTTACACCTAGGCTTGTCTTGAATCTCAAGCCTACCCTTTGAAGAACCACTATCAAAAGACTTTGCCCTCTTGGCATCTCTACTCTTCCTCTTAGCCTTTGCCTATTCCACTTGTTGAGCATGAACAATGAGACGAGAAATGTTCATGTTGTCATGTAGCATAGCCGAATGACACTCCTCTTGCAAGTCACCGGACATTCCCGTCACAAAGCGGTTCATTTCATCCCTAGGATCAGAAACCAAAGAAGGAACATACTTTGACAATTTGGTGAATTTCAAAGAGTATTCAAGTACACTCATACCTCCTTGGCTAAGGTTGATGAATCCACCACTTTGGCTTCCAGCTTCTCCCTAGGAAATAATCTATCAAGAAAAGTCTTCTTGAAAACTTCCCAAGTCACCGGTCCACCCCTTAAAGGTCTATTGTCCTTCCCTCCATTGGACATACCAAGTTTGGGCCACACCTTTGAGTTGGTAAGTGGCTAACTCGGCCTTCTCACTAGTAGTCAACCCCATAGCATAGAGGATCTTATAGATTTCATCAATGAACTCTTGGGGGTCTTCTTCAACCTTGGACCCATAGAAAGTAGGGGGATTCATCCTAGTGAAATCCCTCAAACGGGAGGACATGGTAGAAACTTGTTGGTTTTCTCGGGGTACAAACTCCCAAATAGCTTGGGTTGTCATGTCTTGAGCTTGAGTAGTGGCGGCTTGTGCTTGTGTAGTAATGGCTTGGGACATTTGGAAAAGAGAAGCCCTTATGTCACCATCCATCAAAGGAGGATCGGTCGGATCTTGGTCATCATTAACATCTTCTTCAAGAGGAGGGACTTGATCACCACGGGGAGGAACTCCCGCATTGGGAATTTCTTCATCAAGCCTTCATACCGCGTTCCTTTGAGTAATGGCCTATAATCACTATATAAGGATTAGATGCTAAAATCACATAGAGCTAAAATCTAGAGGCACGATATTTGACTTTCAAGAAAGTGAGAGTTTCCTAAGCATCATATAGATTCCTATCCATAAGTGTGGCGCGCTTCACAATTATGAGTACGAATCTACATAGACATGGTTGAGAGAGACATCGACTCAAGATATTCAACCTCACGCTCTGATATCAAGTTTGTCACATCCAGGGAGCACCCCCTAGACGTAACCGGCATCGTTGTCCTCTTTGAGTACTAAGACTAGCCTCTTAGCTTACATCATTACATTAATAGGTTAAAATGCGGAATTTTTAAAAACTTTTCATTACTTCTACAATGAGGTTTGTTTTATCGAAAAATATTTTTTGTAAGAATTTTCGACTTTTTAGAGTCGCCAATTAATTTTGAGAAAATTAAGAAAACTTTTGTTTTCAAAAGTCTTTAAACAGAAAAATCTAATGAAAACATTAAAGGGGTTCGGGGATTCCTATTAATATTTTAGGAAGGTGTTAAGCACCTAAAATATCCGCTTAATTGCGGTTTTTTGGCAACTAACTATTTGGCCAAAATTGTATGAAATAAAAATTATTTAGAGTTGTTTGGGAAATGAAAACTTTAAGTGAAATATCTAACTTGTAAGAATTTATTATTTTTTGAAAGTACATAAACTTGATTTAATTTTAAGTCGTTAAAACAACACGGCATTTTGCGGGGATTCGGATTCTCTAACTTTAAAACTACCGACAAGTAAAAAACAGTTAAATAAACGAAAATAAGAGAGAGAGAGAGGGGGGGTTGGGTCCAAATTCGGGTTATCTGTCCGCTTGGACCGGAGTTTGGACCCACCTGTTTTGGGTTTTTGACCCATTTGTTTTTGTACCTGCCCCTAACCTAAACAGATAATAATACAAAGTAAATATAGAAAAATAGAAGACGACAAGGGACTTAGGCCCCAAAAATAACAAAAATACAAAATGAAATAAAAGGGGTCTTCTTGGTCCAAGATCTTCAACTATGGCCTGTTTCGAATTCTTCCAACTCCGAAACCTGTACATCATTTTGGACTTGACTCGATAAAGAGGGTGTAAAGAGGGGTATGGAGTCCAAATGAACTCGAAAGGAATGTCACATGCAACCAAAAAAATGAAGGAGAGGAATTAGTATACAAAATAATAAACTTGGAGATATAAATTAAACCAAATAATTACCCGATTGAAATGGAAGACACTTATAAATTTAAACTAGGAATATAAGCATTTCAACTATTGGACCCAAAGTGATAGGTAACTTGAGAAAGCATAGCCGAACCAACTCAAATAAAAAATAATTAAAAATCGGACAACACTAAGTGCCTAATTATACCAAGCATGTGCTTATGAGCAGCAAATCCTAGGAATTATATATAAAAGGAAAAGGGAAAATAGGATCAAATTTACGCACAGTCAATAATTAACAGTGAATCAAGAATGTCGACAAAATATCACATAATCAATAGGTTTCACACCTCATGCTCATATATACATAAAAGATACGATGGAGCCTAATGTAGTTATCTTATCATGTTCATAGGACAAAAAAATGAAGATAGTGGCAGATCAACTCACTTTAGAAGAAACTATCATTATACTCAAACCGCTAAACATGGCGAAGACATTATTAAACAATACCGGCAACTATGCTAACACATGTCGCACCCGAGATAATGTTGTGACCCCTAATGCGCTTAAACAGACATAAAGAAAATATGTACGAGAAAAGGCTTACAATGGCTAAATCGGAGCTTAAAAATATAAACAGTGACCTAGTCTATAGAAAAACAATGCTAGACGCATATATAAAATAATAAAAAAAACCACATTAAGGCATGCCGAAAACAATCAAGCTCGAAATACAAGGGAAGGGGAAGTTAGCAAAGTTTTGAACAAAATCATCAGCCACGAATTTAAGAATACAATTATAAAATACCAAATGAATTTGAAAAGATGATGTCTTTCTTCATCCTTCAATTCGAGGTAAACAAAAATGACATCAACATCAAAATAATAATGCAAACCCATGATAAAACAGGAACTAATTGAGACTAAAACAATCAACTAGCCACACAACTATTCTATGGAAACTAAAACTACAATGACAACAAGGGTTAGATATCGACTCTCCAAACAATTAAACAAGCAACTCCGAATCAAAGCTTTTCTTATCAGTTCAGCCTAACAGAGCATTTGGGAAAGAAAAGGAAACCCAAATTTCGTAATGTTCTTTTCCAAGGAAAGCAGAACGAGATGCTTGACTTTAGAGTAAATCCCAATACACGCTCAAACAACACGAAAATAGCCTATCTCGGTTTCCGTCGAATGGCGACTATGAAGACACTAAAATGCAACAGAATGTAAATGCGAATTTCAAGTCAACAAACTTGTCAAACCAGTTTTTAATAGTGACAAAACCCAAAAATCGAAACATGAATACTTAAACAAACAAGGCGCATTAATAGGTAAAATTAACGAGTTAAAATAAGAAGGTAACAATGCTTCTAACACCACAAGAGATGAATAGTGATCCAAGAAAAGGACACAACACTAAATAGGCATACATTACTTCAGCGGACAGTCAACAACAAACTTCAGCCAAAAATAAAAATAAGCTAAACATCCTAAACAATAAAAACGCAAGTAACTGGAAGTTTGAACAAAGAAACAGAGATGACCGATTTTAACCTCTTCTCGGTGGGGCAAACTGAAACTCAAGCGAGGGAATGATTCCACCAACTATGGATATTTCGACAAACCTCAGCGAATCCCAATGAACCACAAACCACGAATAGAGTAGAGTGAAAGGTGTCTAAGGCGTATTTAAGATGATAAATTTCTTTATCCTTTCAGTTCCTTTCTCTATAAGCCCCAAAAAATTTCCGAGAAAAAAAAATCCCCCTTAAAGATGCCAAGAACAACAATGTTTATAGGAGGGGATTAGGGTTTTCAAATTTGGGGAATATGGACCAAATTTCTGATAGGAAAAGGCCCATTACCCATTCGAAATTCAAAAAAAAACTTTTTCCCCTTATGTATGAACACCCTTTTCTCTGAAACAAAAAACTCAAATCAAAAAAGAGAAAGGGAATAGACGAGTGATATTGATCTCTGCGTCCTTGTAGTCGGTGTGGCGCGATCTCGTCGTCCCAAGGACGAATCTCGTGTGCCTGGAGCTGCTGTGATGATACGACTTGAGAGCGACGGGAAGAAGAAAACAAAACTAAGTGTACTGGCCTCTACAACTATTGCTTTCCATGCCTCATTTTCGCGTGAAGCGCATTGCTGCTCCATCGCTATTGGAACTACTCTTGTATTTTTATGTTTTGTTGGGTTTCTTTGTTTTGCTGGCGCGTCTCTTCACTGTAGAAGGAAAGGAACATGGGTTGGATTAAAGGAAACAGAGAAGTGGGCCGGGTTCTAGGGCAAAGGTTTGGGTCTGGGAGAGGTGGTATTGGGCTGGATTAGAAAGATGGGGCTGAAATATGGAGTGAAGGAGTTGGGTTTTCTTTCGGGACCTCATTTTGGGTCGGGTAAAAATGTTGGGCCTGGGAATCGAATGAAAAGGGGTTTGGGCTTGAAGTAGGGCTGTCTGAAATTTAGAGGAAATTGGGCTGAAATTTAAATTGGGTCAGCTGAATTTAAGAGGATTGAGTTAAATTGTATTAAGAGAAAGCCCAAAATCGATTTTAAAAAAAAAGAGGTCCCTAGTTTAGTCAAATTGAGCTTAACTCATGGATCTTGACTAAAGTTTGACAAAGACGAATTAGTATAATTAATTAACGAGCCTCTTACTTTCACGAAATAAAATGATTAGCTTAATCAAAATATAAACAATTAAGTAATTAAACTAATTAATAAAGTATTAAAACAAAATATTATTATTATTATTATTATTATTGTTTTAGACGATTTTCAAATACTTATAAAATAAGCTAATTATATAAAGGACATATATACTATTTTCAAAATTATAAAGCTACTAGAATTACTTTAAAATGACTTTGAAAAAACGTTTTGAATTTTATAAAACTAATTATTTTAAACGCTCAAAATTTAAGAGGCTCGTGAATTAATTCGTCGGGGAGGTCCAAAATTGGGTGTCAACAACTGTACCTCATTTTACTTGATTTGATGCAAGAAATTCGAGGAAAATGACATTGACCAAGTAAATTTTTACCAACCTCGGACTTTAAGAATTATGGTCGAGCCCTGAAAATGGGTTTCCTACATATCTTAGGCTATATGGGAATTCAGGCCACTTGTAGTTAAATATGCCAGATTTAACGCACGATTTTGAAAGAAATCAAAAGCCACCTCGATACTGAACTATGAAGGTATCGAAACGCTTGAGAATAAGATTCGAGAGCGAATGTTGGAACACAGCCGATTTTTTGACATTGAGCTCGCCTACATATCCTTAAACCTTAGGAATCAGACTGTTTGTAATTCGACTCGATCGGTTGAAAAAGAAATCTATTATGCTAGATAATCTTTGGTTCTGGATAAGTGACAAATAAATCGAGTATGAAAAGGAGGCTTGTAACCTCTTAGCCATGAATGTGGAGCTCTTCACATCCATAGGCAAGAACTTACACGGACATATTTCCAAAGCTCTTGGCGCATTGTCACTCAGATTGAAAACTTGCTTCCGACAGATCGAAATTTTTGGATGCGAAACCAAAACTGTCAAACCGAAAGAAAAACCCACATGACTTATGATAGGGGTGTGGTTTGATTGTGGTGAAAGTCGCTCCTCAGCTCGCGTCCTAAGAGTTTGACACTCCTCTTTGGACTATGTCCCAGTTCGCTGCTAAGAAAAAGTTCCACGTTGTGCTGCATCCTTTTTGATGTCGTCCGCACCTGTGGTAAGTTTTGGAGAATTCATCCTTTCAGATGCTCTCGACAAAGACTGAGATAAAACTCGTCAACATAAAAATCCAATTAAAATGGGAGACAGTGTCTTTTACCGTGTCGACACTTAATTGTTCTCCTTGACATTTAACGTCAACTTGATCGGTTTGACGCAAAGCAAATAAAGCTTATGTCTTATGTTTGCAATGTAATCTTCAATGCACTCTTCGTGTGATGTCAACATAAATGAAAGTTGATGCAGTATACTTATATTTCTCTTGATGTCGTCTTCGATGTTCTTTTTGATATTTACTTTTATCAAAATAAAAGAATGCAGTTGACGCTGAGGGGTAAATATTTCTCTTGAGATGCACATTTCCTTCTCTGGCAGTGCATGATTTCTTGCGGGGCATGAATACCTTCCCGCGATGAGTGATTTCTTACGTGGTATGAAATCTTCCCGCGATGCATAAATTCTGCGAGGTATGAATATCTTCTAGTGATGCATAAATTTCTGCGAGGCATGAATATCTTCTTGCGATGCATAATTTCTGCGAGGCATGAAATCTCCTCGCGATGCATAATTTTCTGCGAGGCATGAAATCTTCTCGCGATGCATAATTTTATGCGAGGTATGAATATCTTCTCGCGATGCATAACTTTCTATGAGGCATGAATATCTTCTCGCGATGCATAAATATTAAATCGCGATGCATGAGTATTAACTCGCGATGCATGATTATTAACTCGCGATGCATGATTTTCCGCGATGTATGAATATTGACTCGCGATACATGTCCTTCCGCGATGCATGATCTTCCGCGATGCATGAATATTGACTCGCGATGCATGATCTTCCGCGATGCATGAATATTGACTCGCGATGCATGATCTTCCGCAATACATGAATATTGACTCGCGATGCATGGATGTTAACTGTTGATGTCATCCTTGGTACCAAATTAAGATAGTGCTTAAATCGAGCAACATAGTGATCTTCTAGATGCCTTCTGGATAATCATATTGTCTCAATTGAAAATAACGATAAAATGATTTTCCAGATAGTGTATTGTCCTGATCAACAATAAAATAAATGACCCCTCAGGGTAGTGTATTGTCTTGATTGACAATAAACTAAATGACCCCTCCGGGTAGTGTATAATATCATATCTGACCTTATGATGCAAATGACGTCCTTTATGGAAACCGTAAACTCTTTCTTGAGATTTTCGCTTGATTCGACCTCGAATCTAGCTGGGCGTTCTTTATAGACTTCATGTTGTCGGAATTTTATTGAAATAAACCATTCATATTCCCAAGTCTTCGGTATAAGCAATATGAAATAACTCCTATGTCTATAGGAACATCGTTAAATTTTGGGAGAACTTTCTCCCTCCCTTGACTTCTCCGTATTCATCGATCGGAGGAATTTGCTGATATCAAAGCAAAGCTATAAACCTGCATCCACAAAAAAATTATTAGTTTTAAACGAATTGATTTGTGTCGATTTCTTCAATTGTCTGCTCCTTGCCCTGCTATCTCCGGTTGATTTCCTGATCTCCCGACTCTTGATAGACAAGACAAAATATTTCATGCAAAAACAAATGAAACATAAGAGGAAAATCTTTAAGAAAATAAATTTTCGAGAAGTAATATTTTGAAAAAGGTCACTGCCAAGTGTTATGTCACGTCAGGCTTAGCAAACTTCTTGGAGTTTGGTGCTCGGAGGTTTATTAGCTGGAGAGTATTCAAAGTCACTCCAGACTGTCGATAAACCCATGTTTGAAATTTTGAGGCCATCCTCAAAATTTCTGTCTCAGTTAACGGTATCGGCTTATCTTTCAACTGTCGCTAAGGAAATCGTGGAATTTTTTAGATCCTCTCAAAAATTATGTCCCAGTTGCAAATATCAAAATATCTTCAGTCTTGACTTGTTGAGGAAAAATCTTCTTCTTGAGGATTTTTGAGTCCCTCTAAAAAATTATGTCCCAGTTTCTATTGTAAAAGAAATAGAAATCATACGGGAGATATGACCGAACCGTTGTGGCGCCTATATATCCCGTTGAGGCAGGAATCAGGTCAAACGTAGTTTCCCTTCAAAGGTAACAAAAATAAGAAATTTACAAAGAAAACCGACCGAGGCCGACATAGGCCGCCTACGTATCTCATTCTTGATAATTCAGGTCGAACGTAGTTCAAATACAAGGAAATATAAAAAGGGATAAATGGGGTGACCGAGGCCAACATAGGCCGCCTACGTATCTCATTCTCGAGAATTCAGGTCAGACGTAGTTCATTACAAGAGGTATAACATTTTAAACAAAGCAAGTACAACCAAATAGAACAATTACAAGTAAATGACAGAAATACAAACTGAAACTTCACACGTAGTATCTCTTGACAACATCTGAGTTGATCGGTTTTGGCCATGCGGTGCCATCCATCTCCGATAGGACCAAAGCACCTCCAGATAATACTTTGCGAACCATGTAGGTTCCTTGCCAATTTGGTGCGAATTTTCCTTTGTACTCGTCTTGATGAGGAAAAATGCGCTTGAGTACTAACTGACCAATTTCAAAAAAGCTAACACTTACTCTCTTGTGGAAAGAACGAATCATTCTCTGTCGATACAATTGACCATGACAAATGACAACCATTCTCTTCTCATCGATCAAAGTTAACTGTTCAATTCTTTTGCTAACCCATTCAGCGTTACTCAACTCAGCTTCTTGGATAATTCTCAAAGATGGTATTTCAACTTCGGTGGGTATGACTGCTTTTGTTCCATATACTAACAAGTATGGAGTAGCTCCAGTCGATGTTCTGACAGTCGTTCGATAACCCAACAAAGCATATGACAACATCTCATGCCAACCTCGGTGATTGTCAATCATTTTCCTCAGGATCTTCTTGATATTCTTATTGGCGGCTTCTACAGCTCCATTCATTTGAGGACGATAAGAGGTCGAGTTTCGATGAGTAATCTTAAACTGCTCACATATGTCTCTTATCAAATGACTATTGAGATTTGCACCATTATCAGTAGTGATGGATTCTGGTACTCCAAACCTGCATATCAAATTCTTGCGAACAAAATCAGCTACAACTTTCTCGGTTACCGACTTGTAAGAAGCTGCTTCCACCCATTTGGTGAAGTAATCAATAGCAACCAAGATAAATCTATGTCCATTGGAAGTGGCTGGCTCTATCGGACCGATGACATCCATGCCCCAAGCTACAAATGGCCAAGGTGAACTCATAGCATTGAGTTCATGAGGCGGCACTCGAATCAAATCACCGTGTACTTGACATTTATGACATTTCGGTACGAACTTGCAACAATCATTCTCCATAGTCTTCCAGAAATAACCGGCTCGAAGGATTTTCCTCGCCAAAGTCAGCCCATTCATGTGCGTGCCACAAACTCCAGCATGTATCTGTTCAATAAGTTTTGCAGCTTCAACAGCATCAATACATCTGAGAAGACCCAAATCTTGAGTCCTCCTATAAAGAATTTCTCCACTTAGAAAGAAATTGAGAGTCATACGGCATATCGACTTCTTTTGGTTGGATGTCGCATCTTCAGGATAATTCCCGAACTCCAAATACTTCTTTATATCAAAATACCATGGCAAACCGTCTGGTTCTGCTTCAACATGTGAACAATGAACCGGATGTTCTTTCAGATCTATATCCAAAGGATATATATAATCGGTATCTGGATGTTTAATCATTGAAGCGATGGTGGCAAAAGCATTGGCCAATTCATTTTGTATTCTGGGAGTATGTCTGAACTCAATCTTACGAAATCTTTTGCATAACTTCTGTACATACTGAACATACGGTATAATCTTCGAGTTTTTCACGGCCCATTCTCCTTGAACCTGATGAATCAATAAATCTGAATCCCCAATAACCAACAATTCATAGACATTCATGTCAATGGCCATTTTCAACCCAAGAATACAAGCTTCGTATTCAGCCATGTTGTTGGTGCAATTAAATCGGAGCTTAGCTGCCATGGGATAGTGTTGACCAGATTCTGACACTAAGACCGCTCCGATACCTTTTTCTTGGTGATTTGCCGCTCCATCAAAGAATAATCTCCAGCCAGGATACATTTCAGAAATATCTTCACCCACAAACGACACTTCTTCATCGTGAAAATAAGTTTTGAGTGGTTTATATTCTTCATCAATAGGATTTTATGCAAGATGATCAGCCAAGGCTTGTGACTTTATCGCCTTCTGAGTCACATACACAATGTCAAATTCACTCAACAACATTTGCCATTTAGCTAACTTTCTGATCGGCATCGCCTTCTGGAAAATATACTTCAGTGGGTCCATTTTGGAGATGAGATATGTTGTATAAGAAGACAAATAATGTTTCAACTTCTGGGCCAGCCAAGTCAAAACACAACACATTCTCTCCAATAGAGTGTAACGAGACTCGTATGGAGTGAACTTCTTGCTTATGTAATAGATAGCTCTTTTTTTCTTTCCTGTCTCATCGTGTTGACCAAGTACGCATCTGAATAAACTATCCGAGATGGACAAATACAGCAACAAAGGACTCCCTTCTCGTAGAGGAACTAATACCGGTGGATTGGACAAATAGTTCTTGATAGCATCAGAAGCAGTCTGACACTCTTCAGTCCACTTTGTCGGAGCATCTTTCTTCAACAGCTTGAAGATAGACTAATACACCACGGTTGATTGAGATATAAATCGACTGATGTAATTCAACCTCCCTAAGAAACTCATCACCTCTTTTCTCATCTTCGGCGGAGGTAACTCTTGAATTGCTTTAATCTTTGACGGATCGAGCTCAATACCCCTTCTCCTCACTATAAATCCCAACAACTTTCCGGCTGGAACTCCAAAAGCACATTTGACGGGATTTAGCTTCAAGTTGTAACGACGCAAACGATCAAAAAACTTCCTTAGATGTGTCAAGTGGTCTGAACTCTCGCGGGACTTGATTATGACGTCATCTACATATACCTAGATATCCTTATGAATCATATCATGAAATATGGTTTTCATAGCCCTCATATAAGTAGCACCAACATTCTTGAGACCAAATGGCATCACCCTATAATGATATACACCCCAAGGTGTAATGAAAGCTGTCTTTTCTGCATCTTCCTCGTCCATCAGAATCTGATGATAACCTGCGTAACAATCCACAAATGACTGCATTTCATGTTTAGCGCAGTTATCAATCAGAATATGAATATTTGGCAATGGAAAATTATCTTTGGGGCTAGCTTTGTTCAGATCTCTGTAGTCAACACAGATTCTAATTTTCCCATCTTTTTTGGCGACCGGAACAACATTGGCCAACTAAGTCGGATATTGTGTCACCTCCACCAATCGAGACTCAATCTGTTTGGTAATCTCCTCTTTAATCTTTAGACTCAACTCGGGCTTGAACTTCCGAACTTTTTGCTTCACCGGATCGAACCCTGGATTAATCGGCAGTTTATGAGATACAACATCGGTACTCAACCCTTGCATGTCGCCGACTTCCCAGATGAACATATCAACGTATTCAGTGAGTAAGTGTATTAGATCCTTCTTTTGAGTTTCATTCAAGTAAACGCTGATTTTGGCCTCTTTAACGCACTCTTGGTCTCCCAGATTTATGGTCTCAGTTTCCTCTAAATTCGGTTTATGCTGATTTTCAAACTACAGAAATTCTTCAGCAATATATTTTGGTACCTCATTTTCCTCTTCTTAATAATCCACCTCGTTGTCACCTGCCTCACTTTGTTTGTTCAGCTCGTGACATGACATGACATTGACAGGTTTATAACTTATATTACTGAAACCATAAATAGACAAAGTTAGACAAATAAAATATAGCGGTTAAGTAAATAAACCAAATTTAAATAAAAGAGGCTTTCATTAAAAATGAAAAATAATGCAAACTTTGGCTATGGCGAAGGTCCATATTGCCTTTTTCAAACATCACGAGCGAATTTAAAAATGCACACAATTAAGAAAAATGCAAAATGGTGGGTCTCGGGCCTCTTCTGGACTACCACCAATTTAAATATGCATGAAACGATGCCCTTCTACCAAGGAGTTCGGGGAATCAAGATCGGCGTGGAGGTCCAATTCTGCAGCATCTCCCCAGGCTCAGCATCACGTATACCAGCTATCTCGACCTGTTCCTCAATAACAGCATCGATCTCCTCGAAAAGGCCGCAGATTTCTTTCCCAACATCGTCAGGAGCGGCGTACTCTCGGACTGGGAATGATTGATACAGATGAGGGATTGGATTAGTCAATGCTTGATCGATCTTCTTCTTCGCATTCATATCCTCATCTGTGGGGACATATCCCAAACCATATCTAGCTCCTTTGACGGGTACCAGAATAGGCTCAATAATTCCTTGGGAATTTCTTCCCAATCCGAAACCGAGTTCAAAACCATTGTACAGCATTACAATGGCTATCATCTTGTACACGGCGGGCATAGGAAAATGTGGGGCCAAGTCCTCACCAGTGGCATTTACCAGCTCCACTGTATAGAAATCGGTACCTCGAGACACTTCATCAATAATCGGCGCCTGTCTGCCAGAATGACTACCTTCGTTATGAATGACTAGCTCTTCGTTCTTCCAAACGAGTTTCATCATCTGATGCAAAGTAGAAGGCACAGCCCCAGCCATGTGAATGAAAGGTCTTCCCAGAAAAAGGTTATAGCTTGTGTCAATATCCAAGACTTGAAACTGCGCGCTAAACTCAGTCGGACCCATTTGGATAACCAGATTTACCGCTCCCAATGTATCTCTTTGTACCACATCAAAAGCCCTCACATTGACTTAGTTTTGCTCCAAATTTCCCAAGTCAAAACATAACCGCTTCAATGTTGACAATGGAAAAATATTCAAATCGGATCCGTCATCCACCAAGACGTAATTTATGACCTTCTCACGACATACGACAGTGATGTGTAATGCCTTGTTGTGGGACCTCCCTTGAAAATGCAACTCATCCTCGCAAAAGCTAATCCAGTGCCCTCGGATGACTTGGTTGATCATAGCGGCCACATTGTCGCTACTTGTACCCACGGGCACGTACGTATCATCAAGAGCCTTCATCAAAGCCTGCCTGTGCAACTGTGAGCTCATCAACAAGGCCCACACAGAAATCTGGGTTGGAGTCTTCTCCAAATGCTTAACAATGGAATAATCTTTCGGATGCATTCTTCTCCAGAACTCCTCCGCTTCGCCTTCGCTTATTGGCCTTTTAGCCTAATTCTTCTTTTGACCTCCAAGAGCAAGCTTCTCAGGAGTATAACATCTTCCAGATCGGGTCATACCTTGTGCAACAGCAGTTTCAATCACGAACTTTGGCTTGATCAGAGTTTTTGATGGCATCAAGGCAACAGCCTTTGCGGGTGTCAAAATAACAAACTCTTTCTTCTCTTTGATGCTCAAGGAAGCTACAGCCTTTTCCAACTCGTCGTGAACGATTGGAGTAATCAGATTCATCATATGCCAGTCATCATACGTCTCTATCATATTAACGTTGCCGCCTCCATGATTCGGCAAAGGGTTTGTGTTGACGTTTGGTGCAGCTGGTTGGAGAGAGACCACCTCTTGGTCAATTAAATCCTGAATCTTGTGCTTGAGGTTGATACAGTCCTCAGTATCATGCCCAAAGCTGTTGGAATGATAAGCACATCTCTGATCTGGCCTATAGAATTTCAAATTGATATTCACGGGCTTGGGCCCCACAGGGTGGATTTATCCGGCTGCAGCCAGTCGCTCGTACAGCTTTATTCGACTTTCTACGAGCGCGGTGAAATTCCTTGCGGGTTTCTTCTCGAACTGAGGTCGAGGGGGATCATAACTTCCTTGTGGGGGAGGCATCTGTTGATAACCTCGGTTGTTTGGACGTGGAGCTTGATTTCTGGGATATGGATTTGTTTGGTAGTTTGGCAATGGAGCTTGGTAATTTGGAGGGGAATTTTGGTATAGTGGAGCTTGAACTTGATAAACAGGAAGGGGTGCTCTGTAGTTCGACTGCACGTTAGCACAGTTGGGAGCGACACCAAGATAATGAGGATATGGAGTTTGGTAGAGTGGAGGGTGATTTGGATAAGCGGGAGATTTGTTTTGGTAATTTGGGGGTGGACTTTGGTATAGTGGAGATGGATTTTGGTAATTTGGGGGTGGACTTTGGTATAGTGGAGCTTGGACATTCGGATTAGTGGGGGTAGTATTTTAATAAAATGGAGGATTATTGGTATGGCTAGCTTGCGTGTAGCGAGCTTGGGAGGAATTTTGGGAAGGTCGATAACGACCTCGGGAATATGACGAGCTTTTGGGGGTTTTCCTCCCCTCATATGAAACAGCAGCAATTTCTTCTCTTTTCTTCTTTAACAATCCTGAAGATCCGGGTGATGCGGCTACACGGGCTATCTTCCCAATTTTCAAACCGTCTTCAATAGTCTCACCGATCTTGATTATTTCAGCAAACTTTGCTCCAACGAGCAACATAATTCTGTCATAATACTCCGGTTCTTGCACTCGTACGAACACCTCAACAATTTCTTTTTCAGACATGGGCGGTCTTACTCTCGCTGCTTCCTTCCTCCACCTATAGGCAAATTCTCTGTAGCTCTCAGTACACTTCTGCTTCATCTTCTCCAAAGAGTAACGATCAGGAATGATTTCTATATTATAAGCGAATCGCTCGATGAAGTCCTTTGCCAGAGCATTCCAGCTGGGCCATTATCGGGTTTCGTGGGAGGTGAACCACTCCAGAGCCTCCCCGCACAAACTTCGGCTGAAAAGTCGCATCAGCAAAGCTTCGTCCCTTCCAACTCCCATGAGCTGGTCACAGTAGGCTCTCAGATAAGCCATAGGGTTGCCCACTCCTCCGAAGGTGTCAAACTTTGGGATCTTGAACCCTTCTGGAAGGTCCAGACTTGGGTGAATGCACAAATCTTCATAGTTAAGTCCGGCGGTATTGGGGACGCATTGAAGCTCTTTCATAGCCTTCTTGATCTCCTCCTTTATGTCTACTTTTGCTTCTTCCTTAGCCCTCTACTCTCTTTCTTGTTCGTCGTAATGGTCCAACCCAGAACCGTGCATGTCGTACTCAGTATGGACAGGGATTTGGAAAGTGGTTCTTTTAGGCAAGGGTAGAGCTATGGAAGGACTCTGGGCGTTTTGAGCAGCTTGGTAATTTTGGGGGTAAGTCTGAGGATTGGTGTTCTGATTTAAATGATGGTGGGATGTCTGAGGATTAAAAGCGTTCTGATTCAAATTTTGACTTTGGTTTTGCGGTGGTGGAGCGGATTGAGGTTGGGTATTTTAAGGATGAGAGGGCATTTGAGAATGATGGTTCTGAAGAGGTGGTGGAGTTTGGTAGGAGGCTGAAGCATATTGTGGATTTTGGGTAGTTGGGTCTGTAGAGGGGGGATTCTGAGCGAGCGGCATGACTTGAGCTGGATACATGTTAGAGGAAGGGAAGTAGATAGGAGGCCTTCCATCTGCAGCATTAACATTGTATCCTGGCGGAGGCAAATCTTGCCTTCTCTGCATCTCTACCCTCATCTCTACAATCTATTGCATCAACTGCAGAATCAACTCGTTTTGGTCCGCTATGGTGGGTTGAGCCACCACAACGTCAGTGAGGCTTGCTTCTTCATTGTTATCTCCCATAGTCGTCTTTCCTTTATCAGAATTTTGCCCTGGGAAGGAATCTGCGGGACCTTTTTATCTGGTGAAGTAAGGATGATCTGCCAGCTTAATCAACACAAATGAGTTCAAAATACCTGAGGAGGAAAACAACTCAAAGGAAGATTTGTCAGTTTGGATTCAGAATACACAACGCATAATATCACACATAGAGCCGATAAACACACAAGTTGCTATGTTTGAGGATATCTTCAACCCACGAGTAAGGACGGAAACAGATTTTTTAACAAGCAGGATTTTTCTTGTTTTTTAATTTGACACTGTTTTAGAAAGGACAAATCATGTTGAGCTATGGTCTTCTTGCAACTATTCTTCGATGTCCGTTGATCTGATCTTTGTATCTTCTTGTAATATGAAAGGGGAGAATGAAAATTTTTTAAAGATAGGGCCCGGGCCTTGGAAGGCTGCCTACGTATCTCACAAGGAGAAGTCAGGCCCAACGTAGTTCGAGTAGAAAATAAAACATTGATTTTCATTACATTCATTCAGAACTGCTACAATGGAACTTGAATGGCAACAAAGCTTTAAAGATAAAAAATAATGAATGCATCTTAGTCATTCTTCTTCTTGTTTGCCACATCAGTCATGAGGAATAAACTCGATTAGAATCTTTCCCAGGTTGACGAGGGATTCGAGGTCATAGCAAAATCGAAGACATCTTGGAAGGCTATGATCTATGGCATCATGATAAGCGCAAGGTTGACTTCCCCCCCCCCCCCCCCCACATCGGGATCGAGACCTCTGTCATCATCGTGAAGGGAGGCTAAGACCCCATTCTTAACCAATTCCATGTTGATATGCAACATAGATTCCTTGAACGGAGTGAAGTAGTGACAAACAAACTGAGCGCGCTCAATTGGCTCTGATGGATCGTAAGTGAGAACGGTATTATTACCCCAGATATATCCCCAATGTCGATCTAGCTGCAAATCCTCATTTTGAGTCGCACACATTCCTCTATAGTGTGTCCTCGCTGATTTGGGTGGAAGGCACACACTTTCGAATAGCTTCCTTGCTCAATAAATGAAAATGACTCTTCCTCAGGTGCCCATCCAAGATGCTCATACAAAAAAGCGCAAGTCAGGACGCTCGCTCCCACACGGTATGTCGGCTCGTAGGCCGAAAGAGTAATCCATTTGTCTCCTCCTCTCAGACGGACTAGAGATGGACGCTTGTAGACGATTTCCTCGTCAGCGTCTTCGCCAATCGCTCCAGGATGAGTGTCATCTGGGCCACCACTAGCCTCTTGCTCGCGGATAGAGTATTTCCCGCGCATTTTCTGAAGTTTGTCTATCATGTTATGGTGGAACGCCTTGTTCTTCTTCCTTAATGCAGACATTCTTTCCTTCATAGCGATGAACTTTGCCATTTCCGCTGTCAGCTCCTTATCCAGTGCTGCATTTATGGCTAACAGAATGGCAGTTTTTGACTCTATCCTTGCCTCTCTCGCTTCCCTTTCTTGCATCTTCAACCAAAGCATGTCTAATTTCTCACTCAAGTCCTCTGTCTCCATCTCAACGTCTTGATTCCTCTTTATCTTTGATGTCAGATCCTCATCCAGTGTCACAGTTGCAGCTCTGTAGACTGATGTGGCAACTTCAACTCTGAGTCCTTCTTCTCTGA
Organism: Solanum sitiens; assembly: GCA_016801875.1. NCBI lineage: Eukaryota > Viridiplantae > Streptophyta > Magnoliopsida > Solanales > Solanaceae > Solanum > Solanum sitiens. The sequence goes on from JABWTJ010000587.1 coordinate 67,570, forward strand.
CCTCCTGGATTTCACGTGTGATTTGTTCTATCTTTCTCTGCAACTCTTCTCTTGTAAGCTCTTTCTTAACACTCTTACCCTTTCCCATAGTATTGATTTGTTTTTCCTGAGGCAGTAGAGTAACGTTTTAGAATTTGTGGTATGGGAGGTGTCTTTTGAATGAGAAACTTAAGACTGGGAAATTTTGGTCGGACATTTTGTAATAGTGACTTGTTTGTATATTTTGGAAATTTCTGAAAAAGAGTGGGTTTCCGATATCCTCATTCACAGCAACGCAACACATAAGCAGTTAAATAGCACATATGTCGCGTCCTAATCATGCATGTGACCCTTTTGTGACAAGGGTAGGCCTAGCAAATCTGAAGGATGAATTGCATCATTTGAAACATATTGTTGCACCCCCCTAAATAACTTTAATTAACATCACAATGTTTGTTACATAATTTCAATCAAAACGGGGTAATTTTCAGGGAGGGGGATACAATGCGAATACAGATAGAAAATAATCCCACGCAGGGGAGTTAGAAGGTTGATGGCTCTGCTCCTCTTCTGGCTTTCTCTACTTCTTCGCGGATAATGCACTTGCTTGTGAATACGTACGGCTCAGCGAACGCAGCTTTGGAAGATGTTGGTACGACTTGTAGAGTGTTCATCTGCTCATCCAGGACCGCATCCAAACGCATCAGACAAGTCCTAGTATTGGCTAGCTCTTGTGACGTCACAGCCAAAACCCTCTGACTTTCTAACTCTCAGAACTGGTACTCTCGCTCCCTTTGCTGAAATTCATGCTCCCTTCGGTCCCATTCTTGTTGAAAATGATATTCATGGATCTGAAGCCTTGTCTGTACGTCTTTGATTTCTCGGCCTGCGCGTGGTGTTGGGTTCACTACACCACACAGATCATTCTGCAACCATGTCTTGTATTTGTCGACATACCCAGCTTCGTATCTGTTTTCAGCCATACCCTATTTCATGTTGACACGTCCGGGCCACTCTTGGAGGATGATCTTGGCGAAAGGTATTTTGTCGCTCCCGCTGTAATCGACAATAAAAGAGCTAGCGTCCCCTTGGACGGGTATGATTTATGTTCTACCAAATTGCCGCATTACCCTAGCTGGGTTGTAGGGCCGTAATCCTCTGATGCCAGGAAGGACTAAAAATGGAAGTTTGGCCCCTTGTGCTGCTATCCTCTCAGACTTGATGTTTGGTAACATCCACTGTATATCTCCTTCTCTCAAATCATAAAATACCCTCGCCCACGCATCCCTAGTGGTATGAATTGGGAATCTGCGGATACTAAGGTAGAATTCATAATTATCAAGGGGACTCGTCTGGCTTGGGTTGGCCAACTCTTGTGGTTGGGCACCGTCCCTTTTGCAGAGATGCTCAGTCATCCACCATTGAAGTATAATGTTGCAACCTTGGAAAAACGGGAACCCGTTCTTACACAAACTCAAAGATCGATAAATGTCGGCCAAAATGACTGGGGCCAAACTGCATTATTTCTTTTCTTCTTGTTTCTTACCGATTCCTCTGAAGATGGCATCCACTACCATTACTATCCGGGTGTCAATCTCTTTTCCTTCATTTTGAGGGAACACCATCGTTCCTAAAAGGCATGCGGAGAATGCAATTACTTGAGTTTGCCTCCAAGTACTGTGATCATGGAATTTGTTTGGAAATTGCGCGAAATAGCTATAGTGCCCCCATCTTTCGAAGAATTTCATTAGTGGTATACTTTGGGCATCCAACCAGTTAGCCCTTACCAGTAACAACATGTCTCTCAATTCTTCGGTAGTCGGCCTATCTGGTAGAAGAATGTTATGATCGGGACATCTTTTTCTCTAGCCGCCTGTTCTGATAGAGTCCAGACAATCTTTAATTTCTTCCAATGTCGGTGTTATTTTGACATCTCCAAATTGAAAAACCATCCTCTTCTCATCCCAGAACCGAGTGATCACCTTGATAAATATGGGCCAAACATTGAAGTCCATTATCGAAGGTAAGTGACCCAGGTGAATCGAGACTTCTCTCTTTTGACAATCTTTGAGGTGTCACACCATACGCGGAGAATGTATGGCGTCTTTGTGTTGAAATGGAGGAAATGACTCGACATCTACAAAAACATACAACTAGTTAATTTCCGCCACACCACGATACAACAAACATTTAAACACGCAAAATATCCTTCAGATTTAACACGCAAATATGATCATCCTATCGAGCCATGGGCTCTTTGGACTCAAGGCGGTCATTCTAATGGGCCCAACACTCCTTGGGTGTTGGGTCGTCTTAGGCCAATGCGCTATTTTCGGGATTGGGTTTCGCTCTATCTTAGTTTAACTAGGAGTGGGTTGTATTTAGAGTGGAAAGGGTAACCCAAGCGGACTACTTGGGCTGGGATAGTTAACGATCATTGACTATTCAGTAGCCAACTACACTCGTCAGGGTGCCCCGAGAAAATATTTGGTTAATGAACGACTGCGAACCCGCATAATCGTCCTTTAGTGGAAATGAAATAATCGTCGTTTGACGGAGTTATGATATGCCATGAATGCAACAGTTCAATAAAGCAATAAATAAATAGATAAATAGTTAACTCACATAGCCAAAATACGTTAGTTTTAAGGTTAGAATCCTCCAAATAATCCCCAGCAGAGTCGCCATTTCTGTTTAATCGAAAAATATTTTTTATAAGAATTTTCGACTTTTTAGAGTCGCCACTTAATTTTTTGACCCATTTGTTTTTGTACCTGCCCTAATCTAAACAGATAATAATAAAAAGTAAATATAGAAAAATAGAAAACGACAAGGGACTTAGGCCCCAAAAATAACAAAAATACAAAATGAAATAAAAGGGGTCTTCTTGGTCCAAGATCTTCAACTATGGCCTGTTTCGAATTCTTCCAACTCCGAAACCTGTACTTCATTTTGGACTTGACTCGATAAAGAGGGTGTAAAGAGGAGGAATGGAGTCCAAATGAACTCGAAAGGAATGTCACATACAAAAAAAAAATGAAGGAGAGGAATTAGTATACAAAATAATAAACTTGGAGATATAAATTAAACCAAATAATTACCCGATTGAAATGGAAGACACTTATAAATTTAAACTAGGAATATAAGCATTTCAACTATTGGACCCAAAGTGATAGGTAACTTGAGAAAGCATAGCCGAACCAATTCAAATAAAAAATAATTAAAAATCGGACAATAATAAGTGCCTAATTATACCAAGCATGTGCTTATGAGCAGCAAATCCTAGGAATTATATATAAAAGAAAAAGGGAAAATAGGATCAAATTTACGCACAGTCAATAATTAACAGTGAATCAAGAATGTCGACAAAATGTCGCATAATCAATAGGTTTCACACCTCATGCCCATATATAGATAAAAGATACGATGGAGCCTAATGTAGTTATCTTATCAAGTTCATAGGACAAAAAAATGAAGATAGTGGCAGATCAACTCACTTTAGAAGACACTATCATTATACTTAAACCGCTAAACATGGCGAAGACATTATTAAACGATACCGGCAACTATGCTAACACATGTCGCACCCGAGATAATGTTGTGACCCCTAATGTGCTTGAACAGACATAAAGAAAATATGTACGAGAAAAGGCTTACAGTGGCTAAATCGGAGCTTCAAAATATAAACAGTGACCTAGTCTATAGAAAAACAATGCTAGACGTGTATATATAAAAAAAAAAAATTAAGGCATGCCGAAAACAATCAAGCTCGAAATACAAGGGAAGGGGAAGTTAGCAAAGTTTTGAACGAAATCATCAGCCACGAATTTAAGAATACAATTATAAAATACCAAATGAATTCGAAAAAATGATGTCTTGCTTCATCCTTCAATTCGAGGTAAAAAAAATGACATCAACATCAAAATAATAATGCAAACCCATGCTAAAACAGGAACTAATTGAGACTAAAACAATCAACTAGCCACACGACTATTCTATGGAAACTAAAACTACAATGACAACAAGGGTTAGATATCGACTCTCCAAATAATTAAACAAGCAACTCCGAATCAAAGTTATTCTTATCAGTTCAGCCTAACAGAGTGTTTGGGAAAGAAAAGAAAACCCAAATTTTGTAATGTTCTTTTCCAAGGAAAGAAGAACGAGATGCTTGACTTTAGAGTAAATCCCAATACACGCTCAAACAAGACGAAAATAGCCTATCTCGGTTTCCGTCGAATGGCGACTATGAAGACACTAAAATGCAACAGAATGTAAATGCGAATTTCAAGTCAACAAACTTGTCAAACCAGTTTTAAATAGTGACAAAACCCAAAAATCGATACATGCATACTTAAACAAACAAGGCGCATTAATAGGTAAAATAAACTAGTTAAAATAAGAAGGTAACAACGCTTCTAACACCACAAGAGATGAATAGTGATCTAAGAAAAGGACACAACACTAAATAGGCATACATTACTTCAGCGGACAGTCAACAACAAACTTCAGCCGAAAAGAAAAAAAAGCTAAACATCCTAAACAGTAAAAACGCAAGCAACTGGAAGTTTGAACAAAGAAATAGAGATGACCAATTTTTACCTCTTCTCGGTGCGGCGAACTGAAACTCAAGCGAGGGAACGATTCCACCAACTATTGATATTTCGACGAACCTCAGCGAATCCTAATGAACCACAAACCACGAATAGAGTAGAGAGAAAGGTGTCTAAGGCGTATTTAAGATGATAAATTACTGTATCCTTTCAATTCCTTTCTCTATAAGCCCCAAAAATTTTCCGAGAAAAAAAAAATCCCCCTTAAAGATGCCAAGAACAAGAATATTTATAGGAGGGGATTAGGGTTTTCGAATTTGGGGAATATGGACAAAATTTCTGATAGGAAAAGGCCCATTATCCATTCGAAATTCAAAAAAAAAAATCCCCTTATGTATGAACACCCTTTTCTCTGAAATAAAAAACTCAAACCAAAAAAGGGAAAGAGAATAGACGGGTGAGATTGATCTCTGCATCCTTGTAGTCGCGTGGCGCGATCTCGTCATCCCAAGGACGAATCTCTTGTGCCTGGAGCTGCTGTGATGGTACGACTTGAGAGCGACGGGAAGAAGAAAACAAAACTAAGTGTACTGGCCTCTACAGCTATTGCTTTCGATGCCTCATTTTCGCGTGAAGCGCGTTGCTGCTCCATCGCTATTGGAACTTCTCTTGTATTTTGATGTTTTATTGGGTTTCTTTGTTTTGATGGCGCGTCTCTTCACTGGAGAAGGAAAGGAACGTGGGTTGGCTTAAAAGAAACAGAGAAGTGGTCCGGGTTCTAGGGCAAAGGTTTGGGTCTGGGAGAGGTGGTATTGGGCTGGATTAGAAAGATGGGGCTGAAATATGGAGTGAGGGAGTTGGGTTTTCTTTTGGGACCTGGTTTTGGGTCGGGTAAAAATGTTGGGCCTGGGAATCGAATGAAAAGGGGTTTGGGCTTGAAGTAGGGCTGTCTGAAATTTGGAGGAAATTGGGCTGAAATTTAAATTGGGTCAGCTGAATTTAATAGGATTGAGTTAAATTGTATTAAGAGAAAGCCCAAAATCGATTTTAAAAAAAGAAAAGGGTCCCTAGTTTAGTCAAATTGAGCTTAACTCATGGATCTTGACTAAAGTTTGACAATGACGAATTAGTATAATTAATTAACGAGCCTCTTACTTTCACGAAATAAAATGATTAGCTTAATCAAAATATAAACAATTAAGTAATTAAACTAATTAATAAAGTATTAAAACAAAATATTATTATTATTATTGTTTTAGACGATTTTCAAATACTTATAAAATATGCTAATTATATAAAGGACATATATACTATTTTCAAAATTATAAAGCTACTAGAAATGACTTTGAAAAAACGTTTTGAATTTTATAAAACTAATTATTTGAAACTCTCAAAATTTAAGAGGCTCGTGAATTAATTCGTCGGGGAGGTCCAAAATTGGGTGTCAACAAGGTTTACATAGACCTCTACATGCACATAATATTTATATCTAGTATACATAGACCCTTCATATAGGAAGATTACTTAGTCTTCTACTTTTATTGCACATAGATATATAAAGCATAACATAGTCTCAAATAGTCGTCTCATCTCATAACCATATAATAAGAGTATAACCATTCGGGCCTAGCCCATACATCAATACAATAATGCCTCATATAGGCTACACAATATCTCGTACTCAAATGAAAAGGAAAGAAACATAAGAGTCTTAAAACTAAAACAACTTCATAAGCTTGATAGTGGAATTTCCCTAGGAAAGTGAGGACCTACCCAACTTGGATGATTGAGAATTCCAAGTCTTCTCAAAAGCCCTTCAATGACCGGACCCTAAAATGTTGGGAAAAAGGGAGAATATGGGGTTAGTCCACCACTTGTAGTAAGTATGAGACCATATGCACACATATAATGAAATCATGCTCAAAAGGGACATTCATTAAAACATGCTATTTTACATTTAGAAATCCTTATGCACATTCAAGAAGACCATACCAATCAATAAAACATATTCATTAAGCCATAAACATGTACATCACAAGACCAACAACACTAAGTCTAGTCAAATCAACATGCATATCATATAATTGAACACATAGTCAAAGTAACTCCATCATCAAGTTATAATAGCAACAAGTATGAATAAGAGTACATTTCAACATCACCAAAGCAAGACAATTACCCATGAACCCCTATTGAATCAACAAGTGTAATGACCAAGGAAACCCCCATAACTTTACTCAATCAAGTAACCCAACAAGAATCATGACCAATATCCAACTTCTCATAGCATATCATTAAGAGCACATATCATCCTTCTTTAACAATGTAGAACAACACATATTCATAAGTGAAACCAATCATCATGTAGTACCAACAATAGGCAAGTTCATCATATGCATATCATGTACCATTATAAGCATATACATACATAAGAACATCCTTCTAAGACTTCCCTCAAGGCTAACTAGTGAAATGTTTAGGTAGAATCACATACCCCTACCTAGACTAAGCTAAACCCCTTAGGTTATCCTAGTTAGAGTTCATTCATTTAATTCATTTTACCATTTGGGAACATCTTTCCTTAACAGACATAGACCACATGAGATAATGTGGAATTCGGTGTCATAGAACCTTACACCGAAAGAAGGCGTACTACTTGCCAAGGAAGTACCAAAACATGAACATAGCAACTACGTGGATCCACTAGCTAGTATTCTATGGGGGCAACATAGTTCAAGAACTAGGAGATATAGTTGGGTCCCTCTTTATGCTACATGCATTATAGTCTCCAATCTCAAGAGTACATTAGTGATCCTACCTTCCCTATGGGGGAAGGGACACTCCTTACTCTAGTTCACACGGTGCTAAATCAGGGACCCTTTTTGAAATGTCTTTAATACCTTTATTAATCATCATAGCTTAATGTAGTTAATAGGGTCTATCCTTTGTATAATCATCATCATCATCATAGATCAATAAGAATTGCATGAGTATAGTCCTTTCATTACAATTCATATAAGTGAGGTTAGCACGTTTACATATCACCTCATAATAAGGCACATTGGTAAATCATCACCATTCTTATAACATTTACATATTAGCCAACACCTCACAATCCATAATCAAGACATTTCAATTCAACATTATACCAACCCTATCAATCCTAATACAAGGCATACTTCAATACAACATCATCACTTAACCACAAACAACCATAATTGAAGTAAAGAGTAGGGATCACAAGACTTACCAAGTCTCCTTCATAATCCATCATCAAGTTCTTACCATCAACCCTTTAAGTCAACCCCTTAAGGGTGAAATATCATCACACAACAATAACCAATCATGATAACAAGGCTAATTGAATCACTACATCACAATCCATCACTAGTTCATATCTTAAATAAGAGACTTAGGTCAAAGTCATAATCTAGATCAATTACTTAAGAACTAGCATGATAGAACTATAATTCACCATAATATATTCACAATTGATACAATAACATCATCTAGTAGTAATTCAACCAATAACCAAGTCAATTGGACCAACATTACACAATTCATATCAAGATCATAACATAGGGTTAAGGGAAATAGGTCATCTTCTACAAAGTAGACCAATCCATCAACAAATAACATAATTGAGTTAAAATACATGTTAATATATTCATAATATCTGAAATAAATAATAAACAAATCAATTCACAAGATCAATTTTGAGGTTGGAAAAGACCCACATGAAAATTCAACTTTTGTAATCAATTTGATGGAACCCTTTGAGGAAAGAGGTCTCAAAGGTGAAACGAATATCATACCTTACTAATTAATGAAGATTGATGGATAAATTCGACCCTTTCAAGCCCTTGAACCCGCCCCTAGCTTGGTCTTCAATGGAGTTCTTCAACTAGAGAGAAAAAGAAGAGAGAAGGAAGAGAGTTTTGGGTTTGGGAATTATGAGAGCTTAGGTTAGTCTAATTAGGTTAGAGACTTTATATAGGTTGTTAACTGACTTAAATAGAGCTCCCTTAACACCCAAATAAATAACTATTCCCTTAATTAATTAATTGAAATCAACTTAAAACATGCAGCAACTCAGGCCCTCACAGACGAGACCCCGACCAACGGTCCATCTGTGAGACGACGGCCATAGGACCCTCCGTCCTGTTGGTTCGTCATTTTGCTCAGATACTGGTCCAAAACCAGTCTTGATGGAAATGACTAAGCGTTCATCTATGAGGCAATCGACGCCCCGTCGATTGACACACGGATCGTCGATTACAAGTCGTGGGTCACACTGTCTTGGGCAGTCCTTTGACCCCATAAGCAAGGGTCCTCCTCAAGGCACATTGGTTGGTCCTTGGGCAGTCGTGCCCGGACGTTTCGACTATGCATTAACTCTAATATGTGTTAGACACCCTTCCACTAAAATTCATCATTTTACGTCTTCTAAAAGCTAGTCAAATAGGCTAAGGCACACTAGTACCTCATTGAACTAGTTTCTGGATGTCATTGACGTTCTTTTACGTTCTGGTTTCTAGACTTTCCAAATGACTTATATCCATTAAAATTGACCTTAAAACAATGTCTAAACCTCTTGACACTCATGTTAGGCCCTAGAAAACGTCTTAGATTTTCGAAGTGTTACTTATTTTTTAGAATTTATTTAACATTCTATGTTGGGCTCTATTCTATAAAAAGTCTAATTGGTCCACCTAGCTTGTTGAAGACTAAGTTATTTCTCCAAGGTTTAGGGATGGATTCTCGATTAACACTTAATCTTTCAACTTTCTTTTATAGTGAAGCTATGTTATCTATAAATCTCATATCCTCATATATCTCTACGGGAATAGAAAATAATAAAATGTTTAGAAATAATAATACTTATCGTAACTGTTTTTACCCTCCTTTTCGCTTTCTTGATGATTCGAATTCATATCAATAAAGTGAAGGTGGAGGATTCTTACTACCTGAGATAACACTGCACATCTTATGGTTGTGTAATTAACGGACAATTAAAAAAGTACATTAATATTATTTTAACTTTTATATATAGATAAATATAAAAATATTTTTCACAAGGAAAATTACCAGATGATTTATTTGTAAAGAAATGACACCTGAGCCTAACTCAACCCCAAAATCTAGCTAATAAGGGGAGGATTGTCAAAATCCATATTAGGAGGCCATCAGTCCATTCCTCAAAGAATGTGGGATTTTTACCCACTCTAACACCATCTTCACCCTAGACCCTACTGGAGCGTGGATTGGGAGTCTAAATGAGGATGGACATGAATCTGATACCATGTAAAGAAATTTCACAATTAGCCTAACTCAATCTAAAAGCTAGTTCATGAGGGGAGGATTGACCAAGTCTATACGAGCATACCAGTAGTCCATTTCCCAATCAATGTGGGACCTTTACCTACTCTAATAAAAAGAAGCTGTAAAATTTGTCTGATTACAAGGAAATTCGTAAATTGGTGGCAACAGGTGACACAAAATTACCGATAGCTCACATTGGTAACACTATTATATCTCTATATAGTTGTGCTGATCTAATTCTGCATTAAAATGTTTATCATATCCTACGTATGGAGAAAACTCTTCTTTCAGTAGCACAATGGAAATCTTTAGGTTATTATGTTCTGTTTGGTCCACAAGATGTAAGAAGATATACAATGATTTTGTGGTTGAAAAAGAGCCGGTTATAAAGGGAAAAGTTTAAAGTATGTCTACATAATGTCGGCAGAAACCACATATATGGACAGGACAATGAAGAATGAGACGGTGAACTTATGACACATGCAGTTGAGTCATGTTAGCTGCTCTAAACTTAGAATCATGATGGAAAAGTCAATGTTTAAGATTTCCCTAACTTTCAGATAGGATGGATGTAATATGTGCATGTTGTCAGTATGGTAAAATGCACTAGTTGTCGTATTAGGATTCTAAATATACAGCTAATGAACCATTAGATTTATTCACTCATATGTATTCGATCTTGTAAAGTGACTCTCTATTAGTAGGATGAAATATATGTCGACATTCATTGATGATTTTTTCAGATATATGTGGACTTATATTTTGAAGGATAAGTCAGAGGTATTTTTAAAATTTAAAAAATTTAGAAAGGTTGTTGTAGGAGAAATTAGTAAGAATTTGTTTTGCGAATTGACAATGGTGGGGAATATACCTCACATGAAATTTCTGTATTCCTTGAAAATTATCGAATACGCCATTAGTTAACATGTCTAAATACGCCAAACGAAAATGGAGTAGCAGAAATGAAGAACAAATACCTACCAAAAATTTGTTAAAGTCTGTGTCACGCAAAGAATATTCCTCGACAATTTTGGGGGGAAGCTATGAAGACTGCAACCTTTGTGATCAATAGACTTCCTCAATAAAGGTAACATTTTCTTTCACCTTTTGATAAGTTGTGGAACATGAAATCCTCTGTTAACTATTTTTGTGTTTATGAATATGCATGCTATGTATTTGTACCTAATCATTTATGTAGCAGGATTGACAAAAAGGTTGTTAGGTGTATCTTTATAGGGTATGACAGTCAACAAATACGATGGCGATATTGTTATCAAACAATAGGAAAGGGCTACATTTCTCGAAATGTGATATTTGATGGCTTCATCTTGGTGGTCTTCAAATAAGGAACTGATGCCATTTTTGGACTCTTCTCATATCCACTTGAGTCAAGATGGAGATGAAGGTGAAGCTAATGAAGACGGTATTGATGAAGTTGTGACTCAAAATACGTGAAAAACCGTTACATACCAACAAACAGGTAAAGACGTTAAGCTAATTAGAGCAGATTCACAACCTTCACTTAGAAGGTCAACAAGGATTAGAAAGAAAAATCCAAAGATTGTAAATGTTTCCATTGTAGAAGACGAAAATTAAAAGGAACCAGAAACTTTTGAGGAAGCATTCCATAATCCAAAGTGGATTAAGTCTATGGAGGAGGAAATTTTTGCGCTACAACTGAATCAAACGTAGGAACTCAAACATCTCAATAATTTTCTGGCTTGGAGGTTGATTGCAGTGAAGAAAGAATTTGCTTACATCAGTAAAAGTAATCCAAAGAACTATTGAAGAAGTTTTAGATATTCAAATGCAAACCAACCTCAACACCGATGGATATCCAAATTTTAAGATCTGTGCGCATGAAGGGAAAGACTTGTAAGATGCAACAATGTATCGGTAATTGATGGATAGTTTGAATTATTAAACTTTAACAGGACCCAAAATCTCTTATTCGGTAGGTATCACTTATTGGGTAGGTGTGATGAGTCGCTACATTTATAATCCAAAGAATTCTCCTTTGGATGGAGTTCATCAAATCAATCTTGAGAAATGCAAAGAGAGTACAATTGATTTTGTATAAGAAAGGTGAAGAATGCAAGGTGATTGGATACTATGACTCTGACTATGGAGGATATCATGATACCCATCGTTCAACTACTGGATTTTTGTTTAATCTTGGAGCTGGAGTCATTTCTCGGTGTAGCTAAAGGTTGTCAACAGTGTCATTGTCAAAAACAGAAGTTGAGTATCGGGCAGGAGCAGTTGCAGCTCAGGAAAGTGTATGGCTTATGCAGTGATGAAGGATCTAAAACAACTAGTAGTTTATGCAATTCCTTTGTACTGTGATAATCAGTCAACAATTTTCTTTCTTGGAAATCTAGTTTCCATGCAAGTACTAAACATATGGAGATTCATTACCACTTTATCCGAGAAAAAGTGACTCAAGGAGAGATTGGTTTGGAGCACATCAAAATAGAACATCAAATTGCAGACTTGTTCACCAAATGTTTTATTGTTCACACGCTGGAGAATTTCTACAAGAATTTAGGCATGGTTAAGACGGAGAGTTGATATCGAGAAGGGGCGTTAAAATTGACGATATCATTCGTAGTTTAATTTGACCAAGTTTGCACTAAAGTTATTTTCTTAGCTTAGTTGTTAGTTTGATAATTTATTAGTACGTGGGTGTTCTATTGTTTTCTAGAGTAGTAGATAGTTTTTCCTAAAGTTTAGGAGAGTTAGGTTAGTGAATTTAATTTGTCGTTTAGTGGGATTTGAATCTATTAAATTTGTAATTCTATGTAAGTTCCTTAACTAATTAAATAAAAGATTAGTCCATTGTTATTTTTCTGAGAATATTTTCTTAGACATCCTCCAGTTATATTATAATATTAAGGCGGGGACCTTTTCTTCTTTTTTGCATGTCATTTCCCCAATGCTATTGTACCTTATGTAGTGTTCCTTCTCCTCTTCTCTCCAATTTCTCTCAATTTGAGTGTTGCACTGGGGTTTATGTGGATAGTGGTATGTAAGAGAAGAAATAATGGTGTCGGTGTCAATTGAAAACACCAGTCTCGTCCGCGTTGGTATGTGGTTTCTAAAATCTTAGGTTACATATATAAGTTTGTACCCTTTTGTTTAGGCTCAGTGTTTCGTGAAGTTGAATTAAATTCTACAGAGGAGTAGGTGATATTTTTACTATTTATAAGTCGGGTTTCCATAATAATTTACTATGTCATTACTCGTTTTACTTTATGCAGTGTCAGTACTCGACGGTGGAGCAAATAGAGTAATATGTTCCTTAGGCAAATTAGGGGTCAGCATTCCAACATACTATATATGTAAGTGGCTAATTGATGAATCTGTAGAAAATATACTATTATATTATGTTAACTCATAAAATACTTATTATAAGGAAAACTACTAGATTATTTGTACTCATCTCTTCTATGAACTTTTTTTGGCAATCGTTCGATGAACTTCAACACATGAAACTCCATGGAAAATGGATTGAAAAGCACTAATTAACTCAAATATCCATTGAGTAACTTTAAATTTTAATCACTTCTTCGAAATCTCATCTTCGATTAAATCTATTCTAAATTTATCAAGTTAACTCAAGTGATGTAAATGGTAAAAATCAACAAATAAAGTACATATTTATTGATGAAAACAAAGACCAGAGAAAATTAGTAAAAATTACTTCAAATATATGACTATTTTCTTCTCTGATTCTCTTGTTTTTGTTTTCCTTCCTTGAAAAGAGGGTTAATTAAGATATCTATTTTTGTAACTACTTAAATAAAATACATCAAACTAAAATGGAAATGAGAAAATGTTCATATCTATATTAATTTACATGATCTCTAATCCCAAATAATTCAGTTGTAAAAACTTGCAAGAACACTTTAAATTAATGTAAGAAATTTAAGCTAATGCTCCAACAAATTATAAGAAATACAACATTGATCTTGAAAATTAAGAATGAAGAATCAAGAACTCTAGTGATCAACTGCATCGTTCTCTTTGTTTACATCACGATTTTCAACTGCATAATAGTCTCCAAAATCAGCCCATAAACCCACACACAAGCTGAAAATCTCGCGATAATTAGGATGAATCATTTCAGGGTAATGTCCTCCAATCATTTCCCAATCAATTGAGAAATTGTGGTGCAAAAGTAATATCTTAGTAGTCAATTCTTGTCCATGAAATTTCAAGTTAGGGACTAAATCATAGATGTAATTAATCATTTCCGTTGATATTGAATATGGAATGGCACTGCAATTATTGAAGTAGTAATGATACATGGACTTCAAAATTGCTAAATCTTGATCATAATCATACTCATCTTCTTCTTTCAACTCATTTTCGAACGTTCCTCCTTCCTCAAGATTGAAAAATATAGATACGATGGGCTTCAATTCATATAGTTCAGACATGATGGGTCATTTTCCTTTTCGGTCGGCTGATTTTTCATGTGCTTTCTCCTGCGCAAATTGATCAAATGTCATGGTGACTCTTAATAGAGAAAATATTGAAGCTAATAAAGCAACCAGGAAACTTTTTTACTTGGTTTAACTAGAACAGAAAATGAGCATATGGTCTTCATTCTCTTGCTAAATTTATAGAACACTTATTACACTAAAATCAGTAAATTGATCTAAATTTCACTTTCACTACCATCCAAAAATAGTTCAGATTTTAAATGAATGCTAGGTATATTTTATTGTTTTAAAAGTATAACTCATGTGAAAGAGTTGGTTTATCTATAGAGACAAGAATAAAAAGGACTATGAACATGATGCATGGTGTGAATTCATGTTTTTTTTTTCAAAACGAGATATTTTATGTATATACTTTTTGTAAAATTAATCTAATATTATGTACATATTTTTTAAAATTTATTTAATATTATATACATATTTTTTAGAATTTATTTAATATTATATGTTGGGCTTCATGCGCAAGAAAGGCTAATTGGTGCACCTAGCTTGTTGAAGAGTAAGTTATTTCTCCAAGGGTTAGGGATTCATTCTCATTTAATACCTTTTCGTTTCACCTTTATTTTATAGTGCACCCATGTTATCTAGAAATTTCACGTCCTCGTTTATCTCTACACCAATAGACAAAAACAAATATTTAGAAAAAAATAATATTTTTATAACTTGTTTTACCCTTCTTGGGAGCTTCTTTCTTTTTTGCTTTCTTGATGTTTCGAATTCACATCAAAGTGAAAGGTGGAGAATTCTTACTACCTGACAAAAACACTTCACATTTTATGCATGTAATTAACTGAACTATAAAAAAAGCACACTAATATTATATTAACTTTATACATAGATAAATATTTTTAAAAATCACAAGAAAACTACAAATGATCTATTCATATACTAAATCCAACAGTATCTACTCACAAAATCCACCTCCAAACAAATATATCTCGAATAGTGAGTATCCACCACTTCAAACTTTAAATTTTTTTTTGTATTCGAGTCACCAAGGATATATATACGTGGATTCAAATCGCTAATTCCCAAACACTATGATTCATACTGATCATCTTCTTCTTTCTAACTCGTTTCCAAACGTCCCTCCTTATTTAATATTGAAATATTCATGTTCCATTTTAGTGCTCATATAGATAATTTTAGAATGTTACCAATGAAGCAAGAATCTCGATCATATAAGTTAATAAAGTATAGAAAATAATCTTGACCGTATAAGTTTTGTTCAATACGGAACTATGATCAATTTAACTATATGTAAACTATGTTAACAAAGTAAGGAAAAGAATCAAGAACGTATATAAAATATAGTATGGAAATAATCAATTATTCAAATATCATGACATTAAGTTAATATGTCAACTATGTTATAGAATCTCAAGCATATAATTGTTACTATTGTATGGAAAAATAATAAATTTAAATATCAAAACATAAAGTTAATAAAGTATAAAAAATTAAAGAATCACGACTATATAGTTTATATTGTATGAAAATAAACCAATTTAAAGATCAATGAAATAATTTAAAAGATTGACTGTACGAATGCAGTAAAATGGAAATATATATTATTTTGATTTTTTAAATGATGAGTGATAAAATGCACGATTTAAAAAAAATTGAAAGAAATCAAACAATTCTAGGTTAAAACAAAAGTGGAAAGAAAGTCTGCAAGCATGAACTTAACGTGTACAAGTGTTCAAGAGTAGAAGCTGAAAAAGGAATATGCAGCATGTATGCTGCATCTAACCATACAAGGGCATATATGTGCTTGTATGACAATTTAGGGTTACTAATTAGAGTTATGTCACGACTCAAAACTTGAATTATCATGAAACCTAAAATAACCCTCTAGTAGGTACGCAAAAATTCAAACTATAGTGAAAGGTAAATACTAAACAAGATATAAGTAGAAGCAGAAAAGAGATAAATGGACCAACATGAATAATATATCATTCTAAATAAGTGGTGGTACTTTAGTCCGATGAAAACAATGAAAAAACACCACGTAGATCAGCCAGTGAAGGTTACTTACATAAATAAATCAAAAAAGAGTGTTGCTTTTAAGGTAGAAGAGCTACCAACATTACGAGAATAAGGTTGTACAATGCATAAATTTTTGAATATATACACAGTAAATATAAGATGGAAAGTAACTAGTAACCCTCTATATATGCCAAGACACTACTAATTAAAAAGGATATAAAAATAATGTGCAAATAAGTGGAATTGCATCATTTGTTGGGGTTGTACAACAAAACATGTGAAGATGAGTATCAATGCAATGGATGCATGCTTCACCTACCAAACAATAACATCTAAGCAACCAAATGTACTTCACCAAAATAACTGTGTTCCTAGAGCATAGAAAACTAACCTAGAACCCAACTAGTCCTCGACCAAGGCCTTGGGCCAAACAATTATCAAACATACACAACAATATTATCATAATATAATCACCGTAACTTAGGAAATGAAGAAAATTAAAAGAATGGATCTCAATCTTTACCTGAAGGTACCACACAAGTGAAAACCTAGTTTAGTTAATGCCAACCTATGGCTATGACAAAACAACACGGGTTACATAACCTAATATAAGATAGGGATTCATAAAACTCATTCCGAAATGCCAAATATCAAATCCATATAGGATGACAACACCAAACTAAGCCACTGGTCAGGAATTAATGATAAACGCTCAACCTTGTCCCATTTTTAAGGGCATAGGAGATTGTATGCAAAAAAATATTAAACCTAAGAAGTAGGGGTCAAATCACAAGTATTAAAGGAGATGGAATTTTCTTTAATTGATTTCACAATTTAATAAAAGATTAACAAATTAAATTATCAACACACACATATATATAAAATAAGGGGGGCGTTTAGTCAACTAACATTCGTCAATATCAAGTAACAAAATTGAATCAATGCAAATTTGATCTACCAAGTTTGAAAAATGTAATGACGCTTCATGTCTTTCTCCGTTTTCTGATTTCTTTTTTCAGCGTTTAGAGATATCCTATAGACAGTTTGCTCCTTGGTCATTTGTTTGAGTTTTCTACAATTTTAAATGTTTTGGGGCTTCATAAGTTTGAATGATTGAATTTGATCAAAACATCATGTGGAAAGCCTTAAAATGGAATTATAAGGGTTTCGTTAGCTCCAAATTGTAGAGTATTTTTTTTTCCTAAAAGGAACTTTGGTGTGTATACTGAGGAAGCTTGGGTGTGGGACCTTCAAGTGGATACTTAGCTCCAAGCATTCAAGGATTTCGATTAATAACAATAATAAGTCTACCTTCAAGTGCAAAACTAGACGAAGTCCAATTGAATCCATCAGAATTCAATCAAGCGAAAAGGGAATCACAATGAAGGAAAGCATAAGATACTCCATACCCTTAAATATCTCTTGATTGACAGAACTCCACAAATCAAGGAACATTGATGAAGACAACACTGGATCTCCAGACATCAAGGAAGTTAGAGCTATATATCAGGAAAGACCTAAAAGGTATAATCTCTTTGATAGGTGGTGAGTCTTGCTTAAAATCAAGTCTTGAACCCTATGAGTGATTTCACTAGAGATAGGAGATGATTTGATGTTAGAATCTTGTAGAAATTCTTACATTTATGTTGTAAGAGACCTATTATATGGGGGCACCTGATATGAACCAACTTGCATTGATAAAGTGAAAGGGAATACTAAATTTTAGGGAATCACAACTTGCTGAGAAAAGTAAAAAGAACTACAGTCATTCAACTGCCAAAAGCAACTAAAGGAAACTTTCAGAATATGCATAAGCAGTAGCCTTGTATGTCTCTTCTATTTATAGGCCTTGTTGCTTGGAGAGGAACCCTATGTGGTGATATGTGGCTTTTGGCATGTCTGACGCATTTGTCCCCTTGTTGGTTCATGTAGTGGAGTATTCCTCCAAATATTTAGGTACAACTTTTAGCCTATTGTTGCGCCTAAGTGTGAGTGGGCCATTAACCATATTCATAACATTGCCAACCCCTTGAAGAAGAACCTTGTCATCAATGTTCAGCTGGGGAAATTGCTGAAGGATAGTTAACTTGGCTTCCCAAGTGGCATATGAATCGGGCAAGCCAGACCACTTGATAAGCCATCAGACCAGTTGACTATTGCCCTTTAAAAACACGCGTTGCTGGAGAATCGATTCAAGCATCAGAACTAAAGCAGAAGATTGATTGAACAATTTAAGAGTAACTTGTTGGTCACGTGCCTATGCACTTTAGAAGAACTGAAACATGAAAGTAAGGTGAATACATGAAGAGGCAGGCAAGTCTAATTTGTACGCAACTTCACCAATGCGTTTGAGGACTTGGAATGGACCAAAGAACCGATGGCTGAGCTTGTTCTGTTTTTGAAGGTGCACTGATAATTGATGGTAAGGTCGAAGACGAACATAGACCCAATTACCAATATTGAAGGTAACTTCCCTTTGCCCTTTTTTCAGCAAAATATTTCATCCGTTCTTGGGACCTTAACAGATTTGTGCGCAGCTGAGATAGAGTTTCATCATGTTTTCTAAAGGCAGTCGTGACAACAGGGTTACGGGAGCCATCCATAACATAACGAGAAATTGTAAGAGGTGGTATCATTTGGGAACTGGATTGATAGTTGTATTATACCATAAATCGTGGAATCCATGCTATGAAAATACGCATAGTAAAGACTCGGCAAAGCCCCGAATCAACCTGCAGACTTTTGTGTAAAATTTGGAGGATCAAAGACAAAGAAGGACACAAGAGTCGGAAACAGGGTATTTTAGCCCATGGAAGGAGTTTGAACCAGTCGGCTGGAGCATCGGCAGTAAAACACCTCAAATACATTTCTAGGCATTTCTTGAGAGCCTCAGTTTGACCATCTGTTTGAGGATGGTATGCTGAACTTTTCGCTAAGTGAGTTCCTTGTAGGCGCGCCAGTGTAAAAAAAGAAATTCAACATTTTGATAGTAGCGAGGAGAAGGAAAGGAGCTGAAAGCCACTTGACTGTAAGGGGAGATTTCTTCCCAAAAATCATATAAGAAAAGAGGATCTCTATCAGTGACAATCTTAAAAGGAAAACCATGCAATTTGATATACTCCTGCACAAAAACAGCAGCTACTTTCTGACTGGTAAAAGAAGGGGGCAAGGCAACAAAATGTCCATACTTGGAAATACGATCCACAATCACTAAAATAGTTGTGCAGCCATGTGAAGGAGGATAAAATCCATGGAAATTTCCTAAAAAATGGAATCAGGAACTGGAAGAAGTTGAAAAAGTCATGCTGGCTTCAATTGAGTATCGTTCATTTGTTGGCAAACTTGGCAGTGAGAAACAAAGTCCTGGACATCAGAACGCATGCTTTCCAATAAAAATTTTAGGAAAGTTGATGAAAAGTTCTGGCTTTACCAACATGTCCTCTTGTAGTGGAAGCATGGTATTCTTGTAACAACAACTTACGAAGAGTCAGATCAGAGGGAATGACAAGACTGTTGCGATAAAGAAGCAATCCACCATGGAAAGAGTAGTCCAACAAAGAGGCAGGATCATCCTGAAGTTGTTGGCGAAGAGCAATTAAGGAGGCATCATGTTTGTTAAGTTCCCGTAGTTTTGACACTAAGTCAATTTTCCCGGTCTATACGAGATCTCAAAGTCATAACCAATCAACTTGGTTAACCACTTCTGTTGTTCTGGCGTTGGATTACCTGTGTATTGATGCCAATTCTGAACAACCTTTGTAATGTCAAACATCTCCCTGTGATAAGTAGAAGTGACACGCATTCAAGAAGAAAGCTTCTGGCTGAAGAATGCAATGGGATGCCTTTCTTGAGAAAGAATTACTCCAATTCCATCACCAGATGCATCTGTTTCAACCGTGAATATCTGGTGAAAATCGGGGAGGTAAAGAATAGGGACAATACTACGAGCCTCTTTGAGTTTAACAAAGTCAAAAACCTCAAGATCAGTCCAACGCAATGAGTCATTTTTCAATAAATCAGTGAGCACCGAAGCAATATGGGCATACTATTTGACAAAATGACGATAATAGAGAGTAAGTCCTAGAAAAGCTCGCACATCCTTCACGGTCAGAGGTGTAGACCAAGACACAATAGCATGTATCTTATCAGGATCCACTTGAAGTTACCTTGAAGAAATAATATGGCCAAGACACTCAATAGAGGTTTGACCAAATTGGCACTTGGAACGTTTAACCACCAATGTGTGTCGCGTAAGGCCTCAGACACTTATTGTAAATGGTCCAAGTGGTCGGGCTACGATTGGCTATATACCAAGATATCATCAAATAAGACCAAAACAAATTGGCGGAGAAATGATTTAAAAACTGAGTTCATGGATGTCTGAAAGGTTGATGGTGCATTGGAAAGAACAAAAGGAATCACGACAAACTCATAGTGCTCTTCATGAGTTCGGAATGTCCTTTTCTCAATATTCGGTGGATGTATTCGAATTTCATGGTAACCAGTAGGCAAATATAACTTAGAAAAGAAGCAGGCTCCAGGGAGTTCGACAAATAGCTCATCAATGGTAGGGATGGGAAAACGTTCTTTGACTGTAATAAGGTTTAGAGCACGATAATCGACACAAAATCACCAAGTTTCGTCTTTCTTTCGAAGAAGAAGAACAGGGGAAGAGTAAGTGCAGCAACTAGGGTGAATCACACCATCTTTGACCATTTCAGAGACCAACCTTTCAATCTCAGATTGTTAGTTTTTAGAGAAGGAAAAATATAACAATCTTATCTTCTTTTGTTATTGAACAAGTAGGAACATT
Organism: Solanum sitiens; assembly: GCA_016801875.1. NCBI lineage: Eukaryota > Viridiplantae > Streptophyta > Magnoliopsida > Solanales > Solanaceae > Solanum > Solanum sitiens. The sequence goes on from JABWTJ010000587.1 coordinate 88,731, forward strand.
AGTTTGATAAACGAACAAAGAAAAATTTATGAAAAGTAAAACTACTTACTTCATTATAACACAGATATTTATAGGAGTTTACAAGTGAACCAACTCCTAAGGATAAGATTAAAAACTAAGGATAAGGATAAGGATAAGGATAAGGATAAGATAGAATTTAACTACTAAACAGTAAATAACTACCCTAGTAAATAACTGCCCTACAATACAGACAATTTGGACTGATGCAGTTCTTATGCATATTTCTAACACTCCTCCTTGCTTTAAGAGCTGCAAACTCCAAGTTTTTGCCTGAGAAGTTGAAATTTATTTCCTGATAATGGTTTGGTGAAGATATCAGCCAGCAGCTCTTCAGTTTTGCAATAGAGGAGAATCACATCACCATTATTTTGCACTTCCCTCAAGAAGAAAAGCTTGATGTTGAAGTGTTTTTTTTCCCCATAAAATACAGGATTATGAGAAATTGCTATTGCAGATTGATTGTCCACAAATACTTCAGTTCCCTTTGTCTGATTCATGTGCAGATCACCAAAAAATTTCCTCAACCACAATGCTTGATTTACTGCTGCTGTTGCAGCCACAAATTTTGCCTCTACAGTGGATTGAGCCACAATGTCCTGCTTCTTTGAGCACCACGAAAATATTCCTGAGCCAAGACTGAAACAATATCCAGATGTGCTCTTCATGTCATCTGCGGATCCAGCCAAATCACTATCAGAATACCCAAGTAGTTTCAGATCTATTTTTTTCGGAAACTGACACCATAATTGATGGTTCCTTTGATGTATCTAACAACTCGTTTAGCTGCTTTTGGATGCACCTCACTAGCACAATGCATGAACCTCGATAGAATACTTACAGCATACAAAATATCAGGTATTGTAGCTGTGAGATACATCAAACAACCGACTAAGCCTCTGAAGTACGTTTCCTCCACTTTCTCTGCTCCGTTATTCTTGCTTAGTTTCTCTTTTTGGTTCATAGGAGTATTCATCTCCTTGCAATCTTCCATGTTGAATTTCTTGAGAATTTCCTTAGCATATTTTTTCTGGCAAATGAAAACTTCATCTTGTCCCTGATTGATTTCCATACCAAGAAAATAAGACATTAGACCAAGATCAGTCATCTCAAAGGCTTGAATCATTTCTTGCTTGAAATCCTCGATATGCCTTGTATTGCTTCCTGTAATTAGTACATCATCCACATATATAGACACAACAATAATATCAATGCCATGATGTTTAACATAAAGAGTAGATTCTGATAGACTCTTTTCAAAGCCTAAGCCAAGTAAATGTCCATCTATTCGACCATACCAGGCCCTTGGTGCCTGTTTAAGTCCATAAAGTGCCTTTCTTGACCTATAAACTTTGTCCTCATTTCCTTTCTTCACAAAGCCTTCAGGTTACTCAACATAAATTTCTTCTTGTAGAAAGTCATTAAGGAATGCTGATTTTACACCCATCTGATACACTTTCCAACCCAACTGTGCAGCAAGAGCAAGAAGTAACCTGATCGTGTCAAGCCTAGCTACTGGTGCAAATGTATCAAAATAATCCACACCAAAAATTTGAGCATACCCCTTAACTACAAGTCTTTCTTTATGCTTATTCACTGAACCATCGACATTTATCTTGGTTCTAAAGACCCATTTCAACCCAATTATCTTTCTGACTTCAGGTTGATCAACAAGCTCCCAAGTCATGTTTTTCTCAATCATAAACAACTCTTCTTTCATTGCAGCAACCCATTTTTCATCATTTTTAGCTTCATTGTACCCAGCAGGTTCACATACTGCTGCATTGCATCTCTGATATATATCACTGAGTTTTCGAGTACCTTTGACTGGTAAATGATCCACCATTTCATCCTGCCATGAGAGTGATATTTTTTTCTCAAAAAACTGGGTAGGAGACTTTTTTGCTTTGTCAGAAGTGTTAACGACAAATTTCTTCGAGTCTTCCCAACACCACTCTTCATTTTCTATAATATTCACATCTCTACTAAAGATTATATTTTCAGTTTGTGGTTGGAAGACTTTATATGCCTTTGAAACTGAACTATATCCAATAAAAATGCCTGGAACAGAATTTTTATCTAGTTTATCTCGTTTAACCTGAGGAATGTAGGAAAAACAGAGACAACCAAACACTTTAAGAAAATTTAATGATGGTTTAAATCCATACCAAGCTTCAAATGGAGTTCGGTCTTTCACTGCCTTTGTGGGAAGCCTATTTTGAAGAAAAACTGATGTACTTGCAGCCTCTGCCCAAAATTTCTTTGGCAAGTTCTTCTCGTGCAACATGCATCTGGTCATCTCCATAATGTGTTTGTTTCTTCTCTCGCTTACTCCATTTTGTTGTGGAGTATAGGGAGTAGTAAGCTGATGTTGAATCCTTGCTTCCTCACATAACATGTCAAACTGGTAAGAAGTGTATTCCTTTCCATTATTTGTTCTTACGGACTGAATTTTACAGTTGGCTTCATTTTCTACTTTTGCTTTGAACTTCCGAAAAACATTAGAAGCCTCTGACTTATGCTTGAGAAAATAAATCCAGCACATGCGGGTTAGATCATCTACAAAAATGATATAGTAAAGACTACCTTTTAGTGAAGGAGTCCTTTGTGGTCCTGCTATATCAGTATGAATTAGTTGCAATTTGTTCGAGGCTCTCCAAGTTGTCTTTGAAAATGGAAGTCTATTTTGTTTTCCATATTGACACGCAAGACAATTTGAATAATGTACTTCTAAAACAGGCAAGTCCTTAACTATTTTCATTTTTTGTATTTTAACCAACCTTTCATAGTGATAGTGTCCGAGTCTCTTGTGCCATACTTCTGCAACACTTTCTTTTGCTGAAAAAACAACATGCTCCTCCTCAAATGGATCTAATGAGAAACTTTTGCCTCTCATTCTTACTTTAAACATTTCTTGATCTGAAGCATCTTTGATCAAGCAATGATTATCTTCAAAATTTAACTTGTAGCCTTTTTCCATCAATTGACCAACACTAAGCAAGTTTTGATCTATGTCAGGTACATAAAGCACATCAGAAATTGTTTTAGTACCTGAATTACTTGGAATAACAATGGTTCCTTTCCCTCTTACAGGAAGATGGTCGCCATTACCTATTCTCACTTTAGTAACGGTCGTAGGCTTCAATTCCATGAAGAGAGACATGTCATTTGTCATATGATTAGTGCATCCACTATCAACCAGCCAACACTCACTAGATGATCTACTTGAAAAACATGTAGCAAGAAAGAGTTGATCTTCCTCCTCACCTTCAACAATTTTAGCCTCTGCTTCTTGTTGCTGACTATTGTTCTTGCAAATTACAGCTTCATGCCCAAGTTGATTGTATTTACTACATTTAGCATCAGGCCTTGTCCAACATTTATATGGTGGATGACCTTTCTTGTTACAATGCTTACAAGGAGGATAACTTTTCTTTGAGTGTCCAGTTTTTCCTTTGGTAGTACTTGTTGAAATGCCTTCACCATTCTTCTTGTTCTTCTTCTTTTTGTTTTTGCCTCCATCTTGAGGCTTGGCAAACAATGCTCCCTCTGTATTTCCTTCTTCTCTCATGACTCTTCGTTGTTCTTATGCCTGCAAAGCATTCAATAACTTTGTGAAGGTGATCTTGGACAGATCCTTCGTGTTTTCCAAAGTAGTTATGGTTGCTTCAAATCTTCCTGGCACAGTTACCAAAATATTTTCAACAATACGTGAATCATTAAACACGGAACCAAGCAATCTTACCCTTTTTGCTATGTTCAAGAGCCTTTCAGAGTAATCTTTGATGGTTTCAGTTTCTTTCATCTTCTGTATCTCGAAATCTCTTATAAGATTTTGCACTTGCATACCTCTGATCCTTTCATCCCCTTCGTATTCTGCCTTGAGATAATCCCAGATGGCTTTTGCTGACTTTAGAGACATAATTCGAGTGAAGATTGAAGAAGATACTGCTGAAAATAAACAGGCCTTTGCCTTTGATTTTTTGGTTTTCCTGTCTTTATGGTTTTTGATCTGGGCCATAGTAGGATTGTTAGGCAACAGAGGAACTTCATAATCCTCTTCGACTTCCTCCCACATATCCATGACATCTAGATATGTTTCCATCCTTATCGCCCAAATCTGATAGTTATCACCATTAAAAACAGGTGGTGCCATTACAGAAAAACTTGATTCTGCTTCCATGATTAATAAACTTGTCTTGTTGATTACAATCAAAACACCCACGGATCCCTCAAGAAATAAATGCTCTGATACCAATTGTTAGTTTTTAGAGAATGAAAAACATAACAATCTTATCTTCTTTTGTTATTGAACAAGTATGAACATTAGTTTGATAAACGAACAAAGAAAAATTTATGAAAAGCAAAACTACTTACTTCATTATAACACAGATATTTATAGGAGTTTACAAGTGAACCAACTCCTAAGGATAAGATTAAAAACTAAGGATAAGGATAAGAAAAAGATAAAATTTAACTACTAAACAGTAAATAACTACCCTAGTAAATAACTACCCTACAATACAGACAATTTGGACTGATGCAGTTCTTATGCATATTTCTAACACAGATTTCTGAAAATGGGGGTAGCGATACGGGCAAACATTCACCAGATTTAAATTGGGCAACAAAAGAAATCCTGAGGTCTAGAAGGAAGTAAGGTAGTGGGAATTTTAAATATATCTGAAAAGAAAGATGGTAGAGAGGTCAAATCGGGGGAAAGATCTGGTAACAGTAGAGAGTTTGGAGCAATAAGATCCAAGCCATAGAAGAAGGCAACTAAATTAGTAGTGTTTAAACGACAAAGAGAGGAAAACTGAACTTAGTCCATAAATGTAGCAGGATCCCCAACCCACTAGATGGTTTTTCCCGCAAAAGAGAACTCAAAGAGGACACTAGCATAGTATGAGACAATTCTACCCAAAGTGCGCAAACAAACTATTTCAAGGACCATATCAGACCCATGAAATTTCATGATAAGAAAATCTGTGCAAAGAGTAAATCCTTGAATGGTGAGTGAGACCTGATGAACGACCCCCAAACATCTTAGTGTATGAGCACTGCCCACAAGAACTGAAAATTTGAAGGAGGTCTCAATTGGTAGTTTGAGAAAACTGGGAACACGAGTATGCATAAAGTTATGAGTGTTGGCCTCATCAAGAAGAACCTTAACTGGAGATCCCTTGACATTACCGGAGAAACGAAGGGCGGTTGGGTGTAAACCGCCAGATAAGGCGAGATAAATGATAGTCGGTATTGGTGCTTCCTCACTACAAGGAGCAGTAAGAGACTCATCAAAGACCTTTTCGACTTCGGGGGTGGAAGCTCTACAATCTCGTCCTCTGATAAGAGATGTACAAGTTGGGGGTAGAAGCACAACGATGGTTCTTATTCCATTTCTCATCACAATGGTAACAAAGATTGAGCTTATGTGTGTGTTGCATTTCAGTAGGAGTAAGCTCTTTATAAGGAACGCGACCCACACCAGGTAGGGACATTGAAGGGCCATGAGCTCGATAACTTTTGCACCTGGAAATAGGTCAGCCCAATAGCATCATTAAAATCAACAGGGCGAAAATCTAATACCTCAGACTTTATATCGTATTGGAGCCTTGAAATAAATGTATGCATCAGTTGGTGTGGTACCATACCCGACGTCCGATTTGCGATCTTCTCAAATTGAGAGAGATATTCAATAGAGGTCATTTGGAGTTTCTCCAGAATACCTTCAGGAGCCTCTAGTGCTTTTGCACCAAAACGAGTCACCAAAGCTCTAGTAAAATAATCCAAGCCAATAAACTGATGATTTTTGTACATCCATTGAAACCGGTCACGAGCATCACCTTCACTGTAAAAAGAGGCCAATGTAAGGCGCTGTTCATCAGAAACCCCATAGACATAAAAGTACTGATTATCTTGGAATACCCAGCTCTCAGCTTGAGCTCCATCAAACTTAGGCAAATTGATTGAGGCTGGTTTGTCAAGACGGCAAGTTGCATGCAAGTTTGAAGGGGGATGAAGTGGAAACTAGGTTTGTGGTTGGGAAATGGGGTGTGGAGGAAAAGGGAGAAAATGAGCTTCTGAATAAGAGTGGTGTGTTGGTGGTAGAAGGTTTGTGGAGCTGCCATGGTGGGCGGAGATGGAAAACTAGAAACAGGACTTTTCCCCAGTTGTTGTCCTAACTGGTTCGGTTGCAAGGTGGAGAGGTGAAAGAATTTCATGAAACATAGAGGTATGACTCTGGATCATAGCAAACATGGATTCAAAGCTCTTGTTATGGGAAGCCACTTGTTCCTGGACCTGTTTAAGAGCTTCATCCAATGTTTTAAGTCGAGTATTATGTGTCCTGTCACCCATTTTTAGGGGAGGGTCGGTGAAAACATGAACCAACTTGTATTGATAAACTGAAAGGAATACAAGATTTTAGGGAATCACAACTTGCTGAGAAAAGTAAAAAGAACTATGGCCATTCAACTACCAAAGGCAACTAATGGAAAACTAAGAAAAGAAATAAACTTTCAGATGCATAAGCAGTAGCCTTGTATGTCTCTTCTATTTATAGGCTTTGTTGCTTGGAGAGGAACCCTATGTGGTGATCTTTGGCTTTTGGCATGTCTGACACATTTGTCCCCTTGTTGGTTCTTGTAGTGTAGTATTCCTCCAAATGTTTAGGTGTAGCTTTTAGCCTGTTGCTGCGCCTAAGTGTGAGTGGGACATTAACCATATTCATAACACCACCAAAGAGTGAAAAGGGAGAAAAGAAACATTAAATAGCGGTTTTATTAAATTATAAAATGAATGTGAAAACAACTTTCTTAAACGGAGAATTGGAGGAAGAAATTTACATGAAACGACCCGAGTGTTTTGAGTTCGTGGTAAACAAAAGAAAGTGCACGAACTTGTTAAGTCATATTATGGACTAAAATAAGCACCCAAACAATGACATAAGAAATTTGACCAAACCTGGTTGGCAAATAAATTTAAGAATGATGTAAATGATAAATGTGTTCACATTACAATCTCAAGGTCATTGTTTGTTTGTATATTGATGATATGTTGATCATCAAAAGAGACACTAATGACATAAATGCTACTAAATATATGTTAGAAAGCAAGTTTGATGTGAAAAAACTTGGAGTTGTTGATGCGGTCTTAGGTATAAGAATCCTTAGAACTCCATAATGTTTAGCATTGTCATGGTCTCATTGCATTGAAAAGGTACTTGACTAGGTCAAAAGTTTGGATTTCAATATTGTCAAGTCTCTAATAATGTGAGTTTTGTATTTCAAAAGAGTGTAGGCGAAAGTGACTCACAATTGGATCGTGCTAGAGTAATTCCGATCAAACTCATTGTATGACAATGAAAAGAGTTTTGGGATATTTAAGAAATACCCAAACTATGTCTTGCATTATAACAATATCCAGCAGTATTGAAAGGATATAGTGATGCAAATTGGATCACTGGACAAATGAAGTAAAATTCACGAGTGGATATGCATTTACTATTGGTAGAGGAGTAGTGTTGGGGAATTAGAAAACATGAAGTTTGTAGTTTTGATGGATGACAAAGAGTTGTAGTTTTGATGACTAACAAAGAGTCTTGATGTGTAACAAATCATTGTTTATCATCATCAAAAAGGGGGGAAATGTTGGGAAGTAGGAGGACATATAAAGTAGTTTTGATGATTGATAAAGTGAAGGCATGGTTCACTACTTGTTGTCGTATGCGTACTCTATCTGCAGATCTGTACAATTATGAGAGATTGCGGTAAAGAAGAAAAAGTATTGCGGCAAAGAAGAAAAAGTGCAGAAATAAAGAAGGAAAAGAAGGAAACAAATAAGGAAAGAAATAAAGAAGTTACAATTCAAGTCAAATAAGGAAAGAAATAAATAAGTTACAATTCAAGTAAAATAAGGAAAGAAGTAAATATAGACAAATTAAAGAAGGAAAAGGATTTGTAATTCATTTCCTTGTAGAAGTTGAAGGCAAATCAAACTCTATAAAAGGATCAAGAAGTTGAAGGAAAAAGCCGTCTTTGCAATAACAAAAATCAAGAAAAATTTTCCAGCAAAGCCACAATGATAGCCATTGTATATTCACGAAATATATCATCTTGAGAGCAGTAGATACTGCAGAAAAAACGCAGAGCTTCATCACAGCAACGTAAGCACTAGGTTCACGACATATGTTCCATACTGAACTATTGAATGTTGAAGTCTAATCAATTAAAGTCTAGGGTTATTAGTCTTTGTTGATTTGTTCTAGGTTTATTATTGAGTTGTAATAATTCTTAGATTGTGTAATAAGAAGTGGGTTTTACTTCTTGGGAGTAGAGTCTTGAGAGAATTATAACAAGAAGTGGGTTTGACTTCTTGGGAGAGAGGTTGTGAGAATTGTAAACAAGAAGTGGGTTTGACTTCTTGGGTGGTTAGAGTTAAGAAGAGTTGAGAGTTTTTGTAAACAAGAAGTGAGTTTGACTTCTTGTTGAGTGGAGAGATTTCGATTATAGTTAATCGAAAAGGATAGAAGTTTAGAGTTACATTCATTGATTAACTGAGTTGTAAATCTTGAATTAATTAAACCTTCGGTGTGGTTTTTCCCTTCCTTGATTTAGGAAGGTTTTCACAATAAATCTTTGTTTTATTGTGTTGCAACAGAATTATAAGAACCTGGTTCTTGTATCAGGGTAAGGTTTTTTTCAATTGGTATCAGAGCTGGTCTTTTCATTAAAAGACTAACATCTTAAAAAGGATCAATGGCTGCACCACCTACACCACAAGAAGGAGGTGGTGCAGCTAATATATATTTTAGTGCTAATGTATATTTTAGGTGGTGGTTGTATTTTTTTTAATTCTAATGAACGACAGTCACTTTCCAATTAGTAGTTGACAAAACAAAGTCAAGAAATAATTTGGCTTCAAAATGGAGGTCTTATCTAGATATTAGATATTTCACCACCCAAGCGCAATGATTTCGGCCACCCGTTGGAGTTGGTGGCTCTTTGTACCGATCTTCTCTGTAGACATTGTCCATAGAGCATGTTGGAAATCATGTCGTACAATCATGGATTATTGATAGCTTCAGGAGTGTGAGTCATTGTTCTTAAGACATATAATTCACCGGTATGATGTATCATTACAACAAAAACATTTTTAGCATCAATAAATATGCACATTAACAAAGGGTGTTAAAGTTCTTACCTACGTTAGTTAATTGTCATTGGATCCAATACATATATAAAAAATGTCAATTGTCACTAAAAGTACATATCTAGTGGCAATTAAGTTATTATCGTTAATTAATTGTCGCTAAAGATCATTTTTTATGTAGTTTGTCCTTATGATTCAACTAGGAGCGGAGCTACACTTCGTCCAAAAATTACACAATATATATAAGTAAATAATACTTTAAATGGTTACATAATACATTTTGGACATCATTGAACAATAAAATCTCTTAGCCCAGTGGGTTTTTTTTTACGCAGCCATAGTTAAGGCCTCTGCCAACGGTTGTGCAGGATTGATTCCCCCTAAGTACGATTTATTATTACATTTTCAAACTGCTCCTAATTAACTTCTAAATCATAATTAATACATCGTTTATTTTCAAAAAAATATTATCTATTAAATTTTCTTAAATTAGAGTCTTCCAACTTAAAAAATTAACGGAAAAAAAAGGTTAGTAGCCAATTGAACTTTTAATTGATTTTCTTTTTCCTTTTTTCTTAAGAATTTAAATAAAATTCAAAAGTAATTATTTAATTTATAGTTAATAAGCAATTCCTTTTTTTAATATAAAGCTACTAAAAGTGATAAAGGATTCATATAAAATTTCTTTCAATAAACCTCGTGTAATTCTAGTTTTTATTTTTTATGTATCGTTGTTAGTCATCGGAGGTTCGTGAAATCTTCAAGCATAAAAGTGGTTTCATTCTGAACTAAATTTTCTCTTTTTTTCTTTGTTCATTCACTTGCTATTAAATAAACATGAATATTAAAGCTAAATATTATTTTGGTATATTTTTTAATTAAGAAAATTAATCATTAGTTTTGTAATTTGATTCACTACTAAAAACTTCCCAAAACGACGATTTTTGCCATGTTGTTCGTTGCTTTTTAATAAAAATAAATTGTTTTTTAATTATTTGACGAAAAGCGACGGACAACATCTCTTAGTACGTCGTTTTTTAGCGGAGTTTTGCACCAAATATAAATATATATAATTAATAATTATTTATTTAATATAAATAGTGACGTCATCCGTCACTTTAATTAGAAATGATTATATATAAATTATAATATTATGCACCCTTCGCTTTTAATTTATTTTAAGATATTTATTTTCTTAAAAAATAGCAATGGACAACATCTTTAAGTCCGTCGCTTATTGATCAAAAAAGTTGGTCAACTATTTTAAAAATCGACGGACAACGTCTCTTAGGCCGTCGCTTTTTGGTCAAAATATTGGTCAACTATTTTTTTTTAAATAAGCAAAGACGTTGTACGTCGTTTTCATTGAATATCTAAAAACAAAGTTGCGATTTTCCCCCATTTCTGAAAAGTCTCTTTCCTCCTCACTCACGCCACTGTTGCCATCGGAGAAAAGAATTAGTCGCCGTCGCCTGCTTCTTCATTTCTGCCGGACCAGATGTCGCCTGCTCCTGCTTCTCCTCTCTCTTCAATCTCTATATTTTGATTTTTTTAGCTATTTAATTGTAACTAGTTTATTGATTTTGTGTTTATTGATTGTTAGTTTGCATTAGGAATTATTTAGTTAGTGAGTGAACTTGTGTAATTTTAGGATTAGTTTAAATTATGGTATTTTATGACTAGTCATGAATTAGGGTATTTTAGGAGTAGTTTTGAATTTTGATTTTAGGACTAGCTAGTTTGAATTAGAGATTTTGGGAGTTGTTTGAATTAGGGCATTTAAAGACTTATTTGAATGTGGGTGTTTCTTGAGTTAATTAGTTTGACTTTAAGATTTTAGGACTAGTTTGAATTTGTGATTTTAAGATTAGTTTGAATTTGGAATTTAGGATTAGTTTGAATTATATCTGAGATTTTAGGACTTTGGGATTTTAGCTCTAGTTTGATTTTGAGATTCTAGGACTATACTTTGAATTTGTAATTTTAAGAATAGTTTGAATTTGGAATTCGGACTTGGTTGAATTATATTTGAGATTTTATGACTAAATGGTTTGTGATTTTAAGATTAGTTTGAATTTGGAATTTAGGACTAGTTTGAATTATATTTGAGATTTTTGGACTAATAGTTTGAATTTGGGATTTTAGCACTAGTTTGATTTTGGGATTCTAGTAATATACTTTGAATTTGTAATTTTAAGAATAGTTTGAATTTGTAATTTGGACTTGGTTGAATTACATTTGACATTTTATGACTAAATGGTTTGAATTTGAGATTTTTGGACTAACTTGGTTTGAATATGGTATTTTAGGGATTTGAACTATAACTTAATTAGAACTTATAGTTAATTATAACTTGAATTTACTATAAATTGAACTTAATTAGGAATATGAACTTGAAGTGTTCTTGACTTTATTTTATTAGAACTTTAATTTTATTCTTATTAGAACTTGAATTTTATTTGAACTGAATTAGAATTTTGTAGTACTTGAAAATCTTATTGACCTTAATTAATTTGAACTTAATATAAATTACTTAGAACTTTATTAAACTTAATTAATTCATAATTAATAACTTGAAAACTGAATTAGTAATTAATATAAACTTAATTTTGAACTTAACTAAAACTTTAACTTAATTTGAACATAAATAATTAGTATTCATTAATTAATTAAGCTTTAACTTTGTAGATCTTGAACTAATTGGACTTAACCAGAATTTGAATATATAACTAATTATTGAATTTGCACTTTATATATAACTAATAACTTTTCTAAAATGAACTTGAATTTAGAAATTGATCTTATTATAAATATATATTAACAATGAAATAATTTAGTAAAATTATTATTAAACTTGAATATAATATAATTGAATATCTATATTTTCGTAGATGGATCATTGTTTGTAGATGTATAATATGCATTATGAAACTGATGTTGGTATGAACTCTCGTAACTTGAATTAACTAATAATAAGGTAAGAAAGCAAGAATAGTCATTTTTGGAAATAAATAGGAAATCTGGAAAATTTCCTAAATATAAAAGTGAGTGTTTGGTTATTTTCAAACCGCCATAACTCCCAGCTCAGGAGGAGTTAGTGTGCGTTCTTTATATGGTTGGAAAGCCGTTCTGAAGATCTTTTCAACCGTGCCAAGTTTATGCATTTTCAATGTCGTATAAGGGATATATACCTTATGGAAGTTGGGTTGTTGGACAAAGGAAAGTCCAATCCGGATTTTAGTAAGGGTAAATTAGTCTTTTTACCCTACCATTTCTTAATTTGTTTTAAGGGTTTATTTGGGGTAAAAACCAAGTTTTAGTTCAGATTAGAAAATAATTTTTACGCATAGGTCTTGGGAGAAAAGAGAAGAGAAGAGGAAGATCAAGAAATCTTCAAGAACGCTAAGGTTTCGCTAGTGGAATTCGTCGCGGGTGATCCCTATCGAGGTATGTGATATCTTTCTGTGTTGGGTTCGTTCACACACACACCAACATGTCAAATTCATCAAGTTTTGAATTGATTGAATAATGAATCTTGAAGTTTTGATGAACAATTGTTGAAACCTTGTTGGTAGAATTGTAGTGTACCTTTAGTGGTTTTGATTCGTGCTTCTGAACTGTGTTATGAGTCTAAGCTATTGGGTATTGAGTATATTAGTGATCCTACGAGTTTGGGGGAAGATCCATGGAAGTTTGAGAGGTTTAGAGTTGAAAATCGGAGAAGAAAAGTCGGAAAACCCGTCAGGAAGGCCCTGGGGCGCTGCGCCTACCAGAGCCCCTCAGGACAGACTCTGTCCGTCAGGCTCTGGTGCCCCGTGCCTCTCAGAGTACCAGGGTCACCTAGAGGTCCCATTTCTCCCCCATCTTTTCGTATAGTTCCTAAGTTATGTACCTATTGTTCCTAATTTATTTCAACACTCTAAAGTACATCTAAACATCATGAAATCATCCATAAACATGAGATCATGATCCTTGAATCCATAATCGAATTCAAAGGAAGTTAAGATCAAAGTCAAAGAAGTTAGCAGTCAAGTATAAAAGTTAAGAATCAAGTCAAAGTAAGTCCTAAAGCATTCAAGAGTGTTAAACAAACATTTTAACTTTTTTTAAGGTTCAAGCGATGAGTTGAGCAAAGAGTAAAAGAGTTGAGTTAAATTCTCAAAAGATATAAGGGAACTATGTATTCCCTACGATTTAAGTTTCAAGTTAAGGAAAGAGTAACAAGTTGAGTTCACTTATCAAGAGCTATAGGGGAACTAAGTAGTCCCAAGATTTTAAACAAAATGTTTTCAAACTTTTGAGAAAGAAATGAAGCTAGACTTCCACAGAGCCTATGACTCATTTTAGTAAAAGAGAAAGGAAACTATGATTTCCAAGAAAGCTTTTGAAGCTAAGTTTGAGCAATTATCTCAAACTAGAGAAGAAGTTTTAAAAACATATGAGTTAAGTAATTTTGGAGTAGTATTGAGCACCGATATGGTGACGCGAGTTCATATTAACTCAAGTATCCATAAACCATGTAGCCAGCATGGAGTGATAAAGGATCATACTTTTTATATAATTCCTTAGTGCTTTTAGCATAGACTAGTTGATCCACTTAGTAGTTCAGGTTCTATACTGACGGCAAGGTATAGAGCGGTCCTCTTGCAACGTGAGGTAATATGTTGTAATAGTGATAGTTGTCGGTTAGAGAATCTCTCACAGAAATTATTTATATATATGAAAAATTGAGTTTATTATTGTTTTATCTTTAATGAACTAAGTGTTTACACAGTTTTATAAGTTTTCCTTATATTGTATATATCTTTACTGCTTATATTGAGTTATGACTTCTTGAGTTGAGCAGAGCCAAGGTAGTTCATTCTTACTCCTTTCAAGACTTATAATTGTGTTTAGCATTCCAACTCGCATACTCGTACATTCAATGTACTGATGCCAGTTTGCCTACATTGTCTTATGATGCAGATGCATGTATCCAGGACCAGTACACAACGTTTCGTTGATCCAGTTTGAGCTCCCGTGTCAATAGTGAGCCTCATTGCTTTCCGGAGGATCTTTTTATTGCTTTCTAGTTAGTTCAATAGAATGTTGTGGGGTTTGTCCCAATCTTCATCTCAAACAGTTTAGAGGCTTCATAGACAGATAGTCAATTAGATTGTTAAGTTTGATGTCTCTTTTATCTTACATTTAAGATGCTTTAACTTTGAGACTCAAGTGGCATTTTGGCTAGATTATTACATTTTGAGTATTTTCCCTTGAAAATGTTCTTTACTGTTATATTAAGTTAAGTTAAGTCTTCCGCTGAGTTAAGTAATCCACGCCAAGGGTTTGCTCGAGGCAAGCAATGGTCACCAAGTGCCATTCCCACCCAGGGTGTAGGCTCGGGGCATGAAAAACTTGGTATCAGAGCATAGAGTTTAAGAGTCCTAGAGAGTCTATGAAGCCGTGTTTGTAGATTCTTAATCATCGGTGTGAAGCGCGCCACATATATGATTAGGATGCTACAATATTTAGGAATTCCTCACTTCTTTCATAATCATTTCGTGTGTTAGAGTTTATCTCTAAAAGTCTCTCCCTAATTTGTGCTTGCGCGTGTTTCATATAACAATGCCTCTACAGAGCAGCAAGAGGTCTTCCAGCTAGGACAAATGTAGAAGCTCAGGAATAAGAGTTACCCAATGTTCCTGAAGTGCAACCTCAAGGGGATGTTACTAATGCTGAGTTCCGTGAGGCTATCCGGATGTTGAGTCAAGTGGTGACCAACCAAGTCGGGCAACAAAGAGGAGCTCGATAAGAAGGGGCTGACATGTTGAGGATTCGGGAATTCTTGAGGTGAATCCCCCAAGCTTCACTCGTTTGAGCACTACTGAGGATCCAAAAATTTTGTGGAAGAGTTGAAGAAGGTGTTCGATGTGATGCATGTGGTTGGTGCTGAGAGAGTTGAGTTAGTTGCATATCAACTGAAGAGTGTGGCTAGAACCTGGTTTGATCAATGGAAGGATGGTAGAGCTGAGGATGCACCACATCCAAGTTGGGATTGCTTTGAAGAAGCCTTCTTGGGGCGGTAATTCCCCTGAGAATTGAAGGAAGCAAAGGTACGGGAGTTCCTTAACTTGAAACAGGACTCCTTGAGTGTTCATGAGTATATGTTAAAGTTCACCCAATTGTCTTGCTATGCTCCGGAGATGGTTAAGGATATGAGAAGCAGAATGAGTTTGTTTGTTGCTGGTTTGGGTTATGCTTCAAGTAAAGAAGGTAGAGATATAATGTTGATTAGCGACATGGAAATATCCAGGCTAATAATCTGTGTGCAGCAAGTTGAAGAGGAAAAGCTGACGGACAGAGAAGAGTACAGAAATAAGAAGGCTAAGACCGGTAATGAGTCTGGGCAATAGAAAGGTGGTTCGAGTCGGCCACAATTTCAAAAACAGAAAGGGCATGCACCATCATCAGCTAGTGCACCTGCGCCAAGAAAAATAGGTGAGTATAATGGCCAGAATTCGCAGAACCACAAGGCTAGACCAGCCCAATCCAAAGGTAGTGTGGCACAAGGTGGTAGTTGGGCTCCTTCTTATGGTAGGTGTGGTATAAACCACGCTGGTAAGTGTCGTGATGGCCATTCGGGTTGCTTCAACTGCGTTCAAGAGGGAATTACATGAAATATTTTCCCAAGAGTGAGCAAGAAGGTGGAAATCCGAGCAATAGAGCCCAATATTCATCAGTTGCTCCACCAGACAGGGCTTCACCTAGAGGGGTCACTTCTGGTACTAGCGGAGGGGGAAATCGTCTCTATGCAATCACTAGCCGCCAAAAAGCAAGAGAACTCTTCAGATGTTGTCACGAGTATGATCAAAGTATTTACCTTTGATGTTTATGCTTTGGTAGACCCAGGACCAAGTTTATCTTTCGTAACTCCTTATGTTGCAAATTAGTTTGAGATTATTCCTGAAAAACTTAGTGAACCCTTATGTGTATCTACACTTGTTGGGGAGTCAATTCTAGCGAAAAGATTCTATAGTTATTATCATGTTTCCATTAATCACAAGAACACCATGACTGATCTAGTAGAGTTAGACATGGTAGATTTTGATGTCATTCTAGCTATGGACTGGCTTTATGTCTGTTATGCGTTAATAGATTGTAGAACTCGAGTTATCAAGTTCCATATTCCTTATGAGCCAGTCATATAGTGGACTAGTTGTTCAGCAGGGCCTAAGGGTCATTTAATTTCGTACCTAAAGGCGAGAAAGTTAGTCTCACAGGGGTGTACCTATCACTTAGTCCGAGTTAATGAATCAAGTGTTGAGATACCTTCCTTTCAGTCAGTTCCTATAGTGAAAGAGTTTCAAGAATTTTTTCCTCATGATCTACCCAGAGTGCCTCCCAAAAGAGAAATAGACTTCGGCATGAACATTATTCCAAATACTCGTTCTATCTCTATTCCGCCATACAGAATGATACCAGTAGAGTTAAAGGAGTTGAATAAAAACTGAAAGATCTGTTAGATAAAGGTTTCATTCGACCAAGTGTCTCACCTTGGAGCGCTCGGGTCTTGTTTGTAAGAAAGAAAGATGGTTCCCTTAGGATGTGTATAGATTACCGCCAATTGAATAAGGTGGCCATAAAGAATAAATATCCTCTTTCGAGGATAGATAATCTTTTCGACCAACTTTAGGGTGATTCATGCTTCTTGAAAATCAATCTCAGATCAGGTTACCATTAGTTGAAAGTTAAGGAATGTGATATTCCAAAGACATCTTTTAGAACTAGATATGGGCACTATCAGTTTTTGGTTACGTCCTTTGGTTTGACAAATGCACCTGCAGCATTCATGGATCTTATGAACAGAGTCTTCAAGCCTTATTTCGATTTGTTTGTCATAATCTTCATTGATGACATAATGGTTTACTCAAGTAGTGAAGAAGATCATACTAGTCACCTCAGGATAGTTCTTCAGAATTTGAGAGATAAAGAGTTATATGCCAAGTTGTCCAAGTACTAGTTTTGGCTTAAGTCTGTGGCATTCTTAGGTCACATTATTTCTGGTGATGGGATTAGAGTTGACACTCAAAAGATAGAAGCAGTTCAGAGTTGGCCTAGACCCACATGTCCAACGGATATAAGGAGTTTCTTGGGTTTGGCTGGTTATTATAGGAGATTTGTTGAAGGGTTTTCATCTATCTCGTCTCTTTTGACCAAGATAACTCAGAAAACAGTCAAGTTTCAATGGTCTAAAGCTTGTGAGAAAAGCTTTCAGGAGTTGAAAAGAGAATGACTACCGCTTTTTTTTGACCTTATATGAGGGTACTCAAGGTTTTGTGGTGTATTGTGATGCATCAGAGTCGGCTTGGGATGTGTGTTGATGTAGAATGGCAAGGTTATAACTTATGCCTCCAGATAGTTGAAGGTTCATGAGAAGAATTATCCAACTCAATACTTGGAGTTGGTTGCAGTAGTTTTTGCTTTGAAGATATGGAGTCACTACTTGTATGGTGTTCATTTTGACATATTCACTGTTCACAAGAGCCTCCACTATGTGTTCACTCAGAAAGAGTTAAATCTCAGACAAAAGAGGTGGTTAGAATTACTCAAGGATTATGATATGAGTATTCTTTACCACCTAGGTAAGGCTAATATGGTTGCTGATGTCTTGAACAGGTTGTCCATGGGTAGTACCGCCCATGTTGAAGAAGAAAAGAGTGGGTTAGCTAAAGATGTGCACAGACTTGCACATTTGGGAGTCAGACTTATGGATTCAACATAAGGAAGAATAGTGGTGACCAATGGGGCTGAGTTATCATTAGTGTCAGAGGTTAAAGAGAAGCAAGATCAAGACCCCATTTTGCTTTATTTGAAGGAAAGTGTCCATTACCAAAGATTATTGGCTTTTGAACAAGGGGGAGATGGTGTGCTGAAGTACCAAGGTAGATTGTATGTACCTAGGGTGGATGGACTCCAAGAGATAATCCTGGAGGAAGCTCAATAGCTCTCGATATTCCATTCATCTGGGTTCCACCAAGATGTACCGTGATTTTAGAGAGGTATATTGATGGGAAGGCATGAAGAAAGATATTGCTGAGTATGTTGCCAAGTGCTCACATTGTCAGCAAGTGAAAGTAGAACACCAAAGGCCTGTAGGTTTGACTCAGACTATAGAACTTCTGGAATGGAAGTGGGAGATCATTAATATGGACTTCATCACAAGCTTGCCACGGTCTCGCAAGCAACATGATTCTATTTGGGTGATTTTTGATAGGATGACAAATTCAGCCCATTTCTTGCCGGTAAAAACTACCTATTCGGCCGATGATTATTCTAAGTTGTACCTTCAATAAGTGGTGAGACTTCATGGAGTTACGATCTCCATTATTTCAAATAGAGGTGCATAATTTACTGCACAATTCTGGAAATCTTTCTAGAAAGGTTTGGGTTCAAAGGTGAACCTAAGAACTGCTTTTCATCCTCAGACGGATGGACAAGTAGAACGTATTATCCAAACCTTAGAGGATATGTTGAGAGCTTGTGTGATGGATTTCAAAGGGATTTGGGATGACCACATACCTCTCATTGAGTTCGCTTACAACAACAGTTATCACTCGAGCATCCAAATGGCTCCATATGTAGCTCTTTATGGGAGGAGGTGCAGATCTTCTATTGGGTGGTTTAAAGTTGGTGAAGCAGGGTTCATAGGACCAGATCTAGTTCACCAAGCTATAGAGAAGGTGAAGGTGATTCAAGAAAGGTTGAAGACGGCACAGAGTTGCCAAAAGTCCAATAGATATGTTAGGAGAAGACCGTTAGAGTTTGCGGTGGATGATTGGAGTACCTGAAAGTTTCACCAATGAAGGGAGTTATGAGGTTTGGTAAGAAGGGGAAACTTATTCCCCGATATATTGGACCTAACAGAGTCTCCAAGAGGGTTGGCAATGTAGCATATGTCTTGGAGCTACCCCAAGAGTTAGAAGAGGTTCATCCAGTGTTTCATGTGTCTTTGTTAAAGAAATACTTGGGTGATCCTTAATTGATTATACCAACTGATGATGTTGGGATTAAGGATAACTTATCCTATGAAGATGTTTCGGTTCAGATTTTGGATCGTCACGTTCGTAAGTTGAGAACAAAGGAAGTTGCATCAGTCAAAGTCCTCTAGAGGAATCAGTTTGTTGAAGAAGCAACTTGGGAAGCTAAAGAGAATATAAAGAGGAGATATCCACATCTCTTCGAATCTGGAGAGATTGAAGATCAATGTACTAAATTCTCTTCTTAGCACTTTATAAGACTATGTGTAAGCAGGTTGTTATTTGATTTTGCTGTTGAGTGCTGAAATGATGTTACTACCCTTAGGTTAGTGAAAGATTTTTCATTCTAGGGCGAATCTTCCCAAGGGAGAGATATTGTAACATCTCATAACTTGAATTAACTGATAATAAGCTAAGAAACCAACAATAGTCATTTTTGGAAATAAATAGGGAAATCTAGAAAATTTCCTAAGTATAAAAGTGAGTTTTTGGTCATTTTCAAACCGCCATTACTCCCAGCTCAGAACGATTTAGTGTGATTTATTTATATGGTTGGAATTCCCTTTGGAAGATCTTTCCAACGGCATTGAGTTTGCGCATTTTTGATGTTATATGAGGGAGATATGCCTTTCGAAAGTTGGGTTGTTGGACTGAGGAAAGTCCAATCGGATTTTAGTAAGGGTAAAACAGTCTTTTTACCCTACTATTTCCTAATTTGTTTTAACGGTTTAGTTGGGATAAAAACCATGTTTTAGTTCAGATTAGAAAATACCTTTTACGCTTAGGGCTTGGTAGAAAAGAGAAGAGATGAAAAAGATCAAGAATTCTTAAAGAACGCTAAGGGTTCGCTAGTGGAATTTGTCGGGGGTGATCCCTATCGATGTATGTGATATCTTTTTGTGTTGCGTTCATTCATCCACACACCACCATGTTAAATTCAGCAAGTTTTGAATTGATTGAATAATGAATCTTTAAGTTTTGATGAACAATTGTTGAATCTTTGTTGGTAGAACTGTAGTGTACCTTTAGTGGTTTTGATTGTTGTTTCCGAAGTGTGTGAAGAGTCTAAATTATTGGTTATTGAGTATATTAGTTATCCTAAGTGTTTGGGGGAAGATCCATGGAAGTTTGGGAGGTTTAGAGTTGAAAATCGGAGAAGAAAAGTCGGAAAACCCGTCTGGCAGGCCTTGGGGTGCCGCGCCTACCAGAACCCCTCAAGACAGACTCTGCCCGTCAGGATATGGCGCAGTGCACCAGCCAGAGCGCCTGAGGACAGACTCTGTCCGTCTGGCTCTGGCGCCCCGCGCCTCTTAGAGCACCAGGGTCACCTAGAGGTCCCATTTCTCCCCCATCTTTTTGTACTAGTTTCTACGTGATGTACCTATTGTTCCTAGTTGATTTCAACACTCTAAAGTACATCTAAACATCATGAAATCATCCATAAACGTGATATCATGATCCTTGAATCCATAATCGAATTCAATGTAAGTTAAGATCAAAGTCAAAGAAGTTAAGAGTCAAGTCTAAAAGTTACGAAGCAAGTCAAAGTAAGTTCCTACGCATTCAAGAGACTTAAACAAACATTTTAACTGTTTTAAGGTTCAAGCTATGAGTTGAGCAAAGAGTAAAAGAGTTGAGTTAATTCTCAAAAGCTATAAAGGAACTAAGTATTCTCTAAGATTTAAGTTTCAAGTTAAGCAAGGATCTAGTTGAGTTCATTACTCAAGAGTTATAGGGGAACTAAGTAGTCCCTAAGAGTTTATATCAAAACTTTTAAGAAAGAAAGGAAGCTAGACTTCGATAGAGCCTATGGCTAATTTTAGTAAAAGAGAAAGGAAACTATGATTTCCTAGAATGCTTTTGACGCTAAGTTTGAGCAATTATGTCAAACTAAAGAAGTTGTTTTAAAAACATATAAGCTAAGTATTTTGGGAGTAGTATTGAGCACCAATATGTCGAGGTGAGTTCATATTAACTCAAGTCTCCATAAATCATGTAGCCAGCATGGAGAGAAAAAGGATCATACTTTTTAGATGATTCCTTAGTGCTTTTAGCAAAGATTAGTGGATTCACTTAGTAGTTTAGGTTCTATACCGACGGCAAGGTATAGAGTGGTCCTCTTGCAGCGTGAGATAATACGTTGCATCATCACTTAGGCTCATAGTGATGGTTGTCGGTTAGAGAATTTCTCACAGAAATTATATTACTATTATATATAAGAAAAGTTGAGCTTATTATTGTTTTATCTTTAACGAACTAAGTGTTTACACTGTTTTATAAGTTTTTCTTATATTGCATATATCTTTACTGCTTTATAATACTTCTTAAGTTGAGCAGAGCCAAGGTAAGTTCATTGTTACTCCTTTCAAACCTTATAGTTGTGTTTAGCATTCCAATTAGCATACTCGTATATTCAATGTGCTGATGCCATTTGGCATGCATTGTCTTATGATGCAGACGCAGGTAGCCAGGATCAGCATGCAGTGCTTCGTTGATCAAGTTTGAGCTCCAGAGTCAGTGGTGAGTCTCCTTGCTTTCTGGAGGATCTTTTTATTGCTTTCTAGTTAGTTCAATATAATGTTGTGGGGTTTGTCCCAACATTCATCTCATTTATTTAAGAGGCTTCATAGACAAATAGTCAATTAGATTGTTAAGTTTGATGTCTCTTTTATCTTACTTTTCAGATTCTTTAACTTTGAGACTCAAGTATCATTTTGGCTATATTATTTCATTTTGAGTATTTTCACTTGAATATATTTTTTACTGTTATATTAAATTAAGTTAAGTCTTCCGTTGAATTAAGTAAGTCAGGCCAAGGGTTCGCTCGAGGCCATCAATGGTCAGCGAGTGTCAGTACCGCCCAGGGTGTAGGCTCGGGGCTTGACACTGAGTTTATTGACAATGTTAGATATTTTATTGAACATACAATGACACTTGACATTTTCAAGAATAATAGATTGGTTAGATGTCCTTGTAGTGCATGTAATTGCTTAAATTATTTTAAACCAAATACAATTATGATTCATTTGTAACGTAATAGATTTAAGCCTAGATATTTTGTATGAATTAATCATGGAGAAAGAAATGGATTGGATGGTATGTTTTATAATTCGATGGTTGTGGATGAATATAATATGTTTGCACCACATGGTCAAATTAGAGTTGAACATGATAGGGTTCATGAAATGATCAATGATGTTTTCGCGGTTCAAGGTGGGATGGAACTGAAATAATATTTTGATGAATATCTTAATAAAGAAGCAAGACGCTTCTATGATCAATTAGAAAAGTCTAGTCCTCCACTATGTGAAGGGAGTTTGCATTCTGCCTTGTCAGTTACGGTTAGATTAATGAATATTAAATAAGATTGGAATGTTCCTAAAGCGGCTATGGACTCAATGGTTGATCTTTTCGGTGAACTAGTTAATCTGGAGTTTGACATATCTAAGAACTTCTATCAGACAAAGCGCTTTGTTTCCAAGTTAGGATTGAAGTATGATAGAATTCTTTGTTATGTTAATGACTAATGTTATTTTACAAGACTGATAATGAACTAGAAATTTATAAGTTTTGTGGACATGCTCATTATAAGAGGACTCCGGTGGGAAAGATGGTCCCAGTTAAGGCGATGCATTATCTACCTCTTATTCCTAGGTTGAAGAGGTTGTATGCATCGATGAGGTCTTCCACACATATGACATGGAATCGTAAATATAGAAGGTTGTCGGGTGTCTTGTCTCATCCATCTGATGGTGAAGCATGAAAGCATTTTGATAATGTATATCCTGATTTTGTTAGTGAACCAATAAATGTTAGATTGGGTTGTGTGCAGATGGTTTCACACCATTCTCTAATGCTGCTTCGCCTTATTCATGCTGGTCAACTCCGTATAAAATTCCTCCTGAGATGTGCATGACCAGTCCCTACATCTTTCTCAGTTGTATTATTTCGGGTCCCTGTAATTCAAAAAGTTTGATTAATGTCTATCTACAACCATCGATAGAAGAACTTAAGCAATTGTGATATGAAGGCGTTTTAACCTATGATATATCAACTAAGCAGAATTTCGTTATGCGTGTTTCTTTAATATGGACTATTAATAATTCTCCTGCATCTGGTTGGATGAAAGCTAGCATGTCTGTATTCTCTTTAAAGCGTGGAAAAAAAATACATGTTTTGATTGTCATTGCCAATTCTTACCAATGGACTATGTGTTTAGAAAGATGGAAAATGCATTTAGTAAAAATAAGGTCGAAAGTGACCTCCTACCTCCATTACTCACATGGCATCAAATTTGGGAGAGAGTTTCTCAGTTATCTCAAGTTACAAAAGCTTCATCTTCTAGACTTTCTGGATATGGTGTTGAACATAATTGGACCAAATAAAGCATATTTTTAGAGTTGTCGTATTGGAAGGAAAATCTGCTACAACTGATATTATTGTGATACACATTTAAAAATAATTATTTTGACAATTTACTTAACACAATGATGGATGTTAAGGGTAAGACAAAAGACTATTCAAAAGCTACAATGGACATAAAGGAATATTGTAGGAGAAAAGATTTATGGCTACAGGAATTACAAAATGGTAAAATAGTTAAGCTTAAAACCAATTTTCATTCACATTGGATGAGAAACGTGAAATTGTTGAGTGGGTTAAAAATTAGAGGATGACGGAGGGCTATGCTTCGAATTTAGGAAAGCGGACACATATAAATGAAAAAAAAATGATAGGTATGAAAAGTCATGATTGTCATGTGTTCATGAAACTTTAATTCCTATCGCTTTTAGCCATCTACCCGAAATAATACGGAAACCAGTCACAGATGTAAGTCTTTTTTAAAAGAGTTGTATTCTGGAAAGTTTTTGGAGAGTACTTTAGACAGGATGGAAGAAAATATTCTTGTTACTACTACTAAGTTAGAGAAGATATTTCCAATATTATTTTTTTGATGTGATGGAGCATCTTCCAATTCACCTTGTAGAAGAGGCCCGTCTCGAAGGTCCAGTTCAAAGAAAATGGATATATTAATTTGAAATATTCACTAAATTATATATATTCAACAAGTCTTTAATTAAAATATTTATGCAGAAAATTGGCAGTTCCAAGAAAACGATTAAGCAAAAGGGAAGGATCGAAGGATAAGTTGTTCAAGGTCATATTGAGAGAGAAACTAGTGATTTTTATTCTTATTACTTTGGTGATGATGTGTCATGTAGGATAAACAAGCTCAATCTCAATGATGAAGGCAATATTGATCCTTTATTTCCACTGATATCAATTTAATCAAAATGGTCGAGGATCTAAAACGTGTGGAAAGCGAGGCTTCAATGATATGGAAATGCAACCAGCTGTGACACATATTTTGCTTAATTTTCCACATATTCAACCATATGTCAAGTAAGTTTAAAAATATGTTATCAAATTATTTACTAATATGTGTTCATTAACTAACGAAATACTTGAATATAAAATGATCAGCTTGTTCGTAAACACATGGGGTAATCAAGCCATCTATACAAAAAATTTGAAATGGCAAAGGAACTATGTAAGTGTGCAATCACTAAGTATTTAATAATATATCCATGTTATACTAAATTATATTACTTGAAATAACTATCACATAGGTTTACGATGAATACTCAAGTGTCCAACATTTGCAATTAGTGAAAGAAGTAGAATTTGGATCTGAATCTCAAATACTGACAATGAATAAGTATTGTGTCAATGGTTTTATGTTTCAAACTGAGTAGTATCTAGGAATAAGAAAACAAATAATAGCGGTGTCTACATACAAGGTAATGTTGATGGTACTGGCCAAACTATTGAATATTATGGTGTCATTCATGAGATTATTGAAATGAGGTATTCAGGTTGGACTAAAAAGAAGATTGTATTGTTTTGGTGTGAGTGGTTTGACCCATCACATAGAGGCACAAAGGTCGACCATCAACATTATATAACTAAAGTTAAGCACACCAGGAAATACAGAAGTTATGATCCTTTTATCATTGCACAAAATGCTAAACAAGTGTATTACGTTTCATACCCATTGCGTAGAGACAAAGTTGATTGGTTGGTTGTAATAAAAAGTAATCTTGTGGGAAGAATTTAAATTGATAATTTTTAGATTTGGCGTATCAAAAGGATGTTGCAATTGATCAACAATAAGCTGATGTTGAGTTGGAAACCACACTACAACATCATCAACACATATTAGAAGAAGTATTTGGTGATGAGATAATGAGTGTTGAGGAAGAAATATCCAAGAATGAAGAAAATGAATCATTTGATGATGAAGAATGGGACGATAATGAAAATGAAATAATTGAGGAGGAAGAATGGGAGAATGATGGAATTGAAACAAGCGAGGAGGAACAGTGTAGAATTAAAGCTAGCTAGTATATATGTAAGTTAGTGTATTTTGCTAATTTTATTTAATTTATAATTTTTATATATATTATAAATGTAATTTGCATACAGATGTCATCAGGTAGTGACGGTGATAGACATCGCGAGTATCTTAGAGTTAGCCAGACTAAACAGGCTAAAAAGAAAAAGTCTAGGAGATCCATATATCCTGAGGATATTGTAGGATCTATTTCTTCTGCGCCAAAGTGCATCAGCCAAGATATTCATATATTTGTTATTCCATTTGGTACGGCAGCTCCATGAAAATATTATCTTAATTATCGTCGACCAATCGATGTTTCCTCTACTTCACAGGCATTGCCTCCACGAGGCTACGAGGACCTACCTTTACATGCTATTCATCTAGACCGACCCTTCTCGATAGGTACTCCATCTCCCACAAGTACATATCCTCAGTTATTTTTCATGAGGATTGGAGATTCTAGTGGAGAGCAGTCAGATGTTATGGCCGATACGCCTTTATTTACTCGGCGTTTTTTGCATCCTGATGTATCACCTTCATCTATAGTTACACCTAGTGCAACACAAGATGATGAGATGCTTGCTCTAGCTCCTGCCCATAAGGACAGACTTGGTAGAGTCATGATTGAGCCGGATGGATCATCGTAAGTTTGTTTTGTTATTTATTTGTTACTTCATTTTCTTTATTTCTTATACTTTAATATATTGATGAGTCACTGAATGTATATATTTTTAATCCGCAGTGTGTCAAATAATAGTATAGAATTCGAACCCACTGGATTGGTTTGTCTATTCTACAAATGTTTCTTGTTTTAATTACTATTTAAGAAAATCAAGAGTAGTTGAATGGTGAATCAATTATTGATAATACAAAAGGTAAAGAAAATACTTTAGTTTTCACGACATATTTCTATATAAAGTAAATTATTTATTCCTAAATTTATATTTCTCATACTCACGATTATATTTATATATTATTAACTAAATTAATCAATCAAATACACTCCTTTCGATTATACAATTTAATTGCCAAAAAGTAATATTTAAGAACGAGAAATGTGTACTTGAACTAAAACATATTATTCTAAGTAAGTCTCTTTCGATTAATTAACTTGTTATAACTAATTATTACACTATTCGCCTCTTTCAATTATTAATAAGTGTAGATTAATTATAACATAAAATAGATAGATGTCACTACAATATTAAAAATATACCAATACTCCAATTAATAGTATTACTTCTTCCGCCTCTCTCGATTACAAAATTAGTAATATGTTAATACTTAGTAATCAATGGATATATGTTAATAAATAAATAACATTTAACTATAAAATAAATAAAAATGAAATCTATAGCTTAAGTTCACACACATAAAATTTAGATATAATAACTACTATTGTATAAAAATATCAAGATCCCTCAATTTTCCAACACAAAAGAAAATTACTCCATAATAGAAATAGTACTACTAATGAAAATATTCCTCTCCATTAAATAAGAAAATAGAAGAAATATTCAGAATAAAAAAAATCTGAGTTTTTTAGAAAAACAAAACGATAAAGAAAAAAAAGTTACAAGAAAATGAATTGATGAAACATCCTTAGTCTGCACCTATCCCCTTTCCCCAGAAAATGAAAAGACAAAAACTTGACAAACAATTCTCAAAGTTTCTTGAAATCTTAAAACAACATTACATTAATATCCCTTTCACAGATGCTTTGAATCAAATGCCTTCATATGCTAAATTTCTTAAAGATATTTTGTAAAGTAAAAGAAAATTGGAAGAAGTTTCGGTAGTTAAGTTTACAGAAGAATGTAGTGTGATACTTCAGAATAAGCTTCCACAGAAACTCGGTGATCCAGGAAATTTTACAATACCTCGTACTTTAGGAGGTGCTCATTTTGAAAAAGCATTATGCGATTCAGGTGCTTCGATTAATCTGATGCCTTTTTAAATTTTTAGAAAATTAGAACTTGGTTAGATAAAAGATATTGGGGGATCTCTTCAATTGGCTGACCAAAGTACTAAAAGTACGAGAGGAATAATTGAAGATGGTCCTTGTAAGAGTTGATAAATTCGTATTTCCTGTGTTACTTTTAAAAGAGTCCCCTTAGTTAACTAAGAGCTTGTAGTAAATAAAATTTCTGTTTGATAGGTTTGTCCTGGTCTTTAGGACGTCGTTTTTTATACGTGGGTTATTATCTAGTTTTTAGGAGAAAGTTTCGTAAGCTAGTTCCTAATTTTCAGTTAAGTCTGCTATATTTTATTTTGCTATAAAAAAGACTGCAGTAGCAGCATTGAAAGAAATCAATCAAGGAAATTTCTCTCCACGTTTACTGACTCTCTTTCTCTATATATTTTTGCTTCTTGAATATGTTTTTTCTATCAGTGGCATCAGAGCCTAGTGATATCCAAAAAGGAAAAAAACAACGAGAAATATTGCTAGTTTATAGCTTCAGAGAGCAATTACGTTCAAGCAGCTATTCCGCATTTTGATAGTCACTATGACAATTGGAGTATGATGATGGAGAACTTCTTATGGTCAAAGGAGTATTGGCCAATTGTCGAGGACGGAATCAGCACTCCGGCGGAAGGCGAATCCTTAACGAATGCTCAAAAGGCGGAGTTCAAAGCAAGAAAGTTGAAAGATTTGAAGGCAAAGAATTATCTCTTTCAGTCTATCGACTGTCTCATCCTAGAAATTATTCTTTGCAAAGAACCTTCTAAGTATATTTGGGATTTGATTAAGAAAAAGTATCAAGGTACTGCTAGAGTGAAGCGTGCACAACTTCAAGCCTTGATAAGGGATTTCGAGATGTTGCAGATGAAGGAAGGAGAGTCTGTGATAAGTTACTGTACTGCACTAGAACAATGGAGATTAGCAACAAAATGCGATTTCATGGTGAAAAAATGACTGATATCACAATTTTGGAAAGGATATTGCGCTCCATGACACCAAAGTATGACTATGTCGTTTGCTCCTTTGAGGAGTCAAAAGATATAGATAAGTTATCGCTTGACGAATTGGTACATGAGTAAAAAATGAACCGCAGTTCATCTTTCGAAGAGCAGGCTTTGAAGGCTTCTACTAATACTCGTTTCTCAAATTTTAGAGGAAGGGGTAGAGGTAGAGGAAGACGAAGAGGAGATCGAGGATATAGAGATGATGGCAGCAAAGACGACAGTAGGAATTTCAGAGCCAATGACGACCACGGTAACAGCAGATGAAGGAAGTTTGACAAATCCAAAGTAGAATGCTATCGATGTCATAAATTTGGTCATTATAAGTCTGAATGTTATACCAGGCTGCCTAATGACAAGGATGAGAAGTCAAATTTTGCTGAAAGTAACGAAGTTGATAAATTGTTGATGACAGTCCAAGGAGAGAAGGAAGCTGACAAAATGTTTGGTATTTGGATACAGGCTGCAGCAATCACATGTGTGGAAGTAAGTGTTATTTTTCTTCTTTAAATGAAGACTTCCGTTCAACAATTAGTTTTGGTGATTCTTCCACTGTGAGTGCAATTGGAAAGAGTGATATTAAGATTAGAACCAAGAATGGTTTTGAAGAAACAATCTCAAATGTGCTATATGTTCCTGCTTTGAAAAGCAATCTGCTAAGTTCTGGTCAATTGCAAGAAAAAGGATATGTTATAACTATTGAGAAAGGTGCATGTGAGATTTATAATCCTACTAGAGGAGCTATTGTTGTTGTGAAAATGAGTTCAAACAAGTTGTTCAACGAACAAGTTGTTCCCGTTGAAGATAGAGAATATTCACCGTTCTTTGAAAGCAGAAGTTAGAGCTCTGTAATGGTTGTGGCATTTTATATATGGTCATTTGGGTTTTGGCGGATTAAAAGTTCTCCAACAAAAAAATATGGTGATAGGTCCTCCTAAATTACAATTCCATCGCAAGTTTGTTAGAAATGTGTTGTTGGCAAACAACATCGTTCTCAATTTCCAAAAGGAAAGTCTTGGAGAGCCAATGATGTTTTGCAGCTGATACATCCAGACATTTGTGGCCCAACCAAACCAGCTTCTAATGGAGGTAAATGATACTTTATTACGTTTACTGATGATTTTTCCCGAGAAACTTGGGTTTATTTTTTACATGAAAAATTTGAGGCTTTTAAACCATTTAAAAGCTTCATGATTCATGTAGAAACTGAGAAGGGAAAGAAAATCAAGACTCTTTGGATGGATCGTGGTGGCAAGTATTGCTCTTAAATTTTTGTTGATTTTTGTGAATCTGTGGCATTAGAAAAGAGCTTACAATAGCTTATACACCCCAACAAAATGGTGTATCAGAGAGGAAAAATAGAACCATCCTCAATATGGTTCGGAGTTTGCTGACAAAATGAAGAGTGAGAAAGAGTTTTTGGCCAGAATCGATAACTTGGAGCAGTCACGTCTTGAATAGAAGCCCTAGATTTTCTGTTAAAAACATGACTCCAGAGGAGGCGTAGAGTGGAACAAGGCCTGTTGTAGATCACTCTCGAATTTTTGGGTGCATTTCTATGCACATGTCCCATATGAGAAATGGAAGAAGCTTGATGATAAAAGTGAAAAATGTGTATTTCTTGGTGTTAGTGAAACATCCAAGGCATATAAACTATTTAATCCACAAACAGAAAAGATTGTGATCAATCGAGATGTTGTTTTTTATGAAGAAACTACTTGGGATTGGAATATGCAGCAGCCTACCCCAGTCTTATTTGAGAATGAACTCAACAAACCGGCCTTAATACCTGGAAATTCAGAGGATTATGATCTTACAACCGCTGAAATTATAAAAACACGTGGTGGTAATTTTCCACCAGTTTTGCAAGAAACTGATTCAGCAGCTCAGTCACTTCGACGTACTCGAAAAAGGTCTGTATGGATGTCGTACTTTGAGGTAACAGGAATTCAGGTAAATGATGATGCAATTACTCATTTTGCATTGTGTGCGGACTGCGTCCCTACAGTTTTTGAGAGTGCTGTTAGAGAAGAAAAATGGAGAAAGGAAACGGAGACAGAAATTGAAGCTATTGAAATGAACGATACATGGGAGCTTATTGATATTCCTGAGAAGCAGAAAACCATTGGCGTCAAGTGTGTCTACAAGACGAAACTGAAGGAAAATTGTGAAATTGACAAATATAAAGCGTGATTGGTGTCTAAGGGATACAAGTAGGAGTATGGCATGGACTACACTAAAGTTTATGCTCCAGTTGCAAGGCATGATACCATCAGAATGGTAATTGCTTTGGCGGCGCAAAATTCATGGCCTATCTTCTAGTTGGATGTCAAATCAGCTTTCCTACATGGATATTTGGAGGAAGAGGTATTCATCGAACAACCTCCTGGTTATGTTAAGGTTGGAAATGAGCATAAAGTTTATCGCTTAAAGAAGGCCCTTTATGGACTAAAACAAACCCCCCGAGCTTGGTATAGTCGCATTGAGGCTTATTTTCTGAAATTGGATTTTCAAAAGTGTTCATATGAGCATACACTTTTTGTGAAGATTGGAGATGAATTGAAAATGCTTATTATATGCTTATATGTTGATGATCTTATATATATTGGGAACGACAATGCCATGTCTGCTGAATTGAAGAAGTCTATGATGGATGAGTTTGAGATGTCTGATCTTGGTAATATGCATTACTTTCTTGAATTAGAAGTGGTGCAATCTGATGATGGGATATTTATTTTTCAAAAGAAGTATGTGCGAGAAATTTTAGACAAGTTCAAGATGCTGAACTGCAATCCCACCAACACACCAGTTGAGTTTGGCTTAAAACAAAAAAAAGTTGGGAGATGAACAAAGGTGGATAGCGCGCTTTACAAACAAATTGTGGGCAGCTTAATGTACCTAACTGCCACAAGACTCAACATTTATGTATGTAGTAAGTCTTGTAAGTAGATATATGGAGAGTCCAACGGAGATGCATTTTTTAGCAGCGAAGAGAATTCTTCTCTACTTACAAGGAACGAAAGATTTTGGCATTTTCTACCAGAAAGGAGAAAAGTCAGATTTGATTGGATTTACAGACAGCGACTATGCGGGAGATCAAGACGACAGAAAGAGCACTTTTGGTTATGTTTTTATGCTAGGCATAGGGGATGTTTCTTGGTCTTCCAGGAAGCAAAAGATTGTCACTTTATCGAGTACTGAAGCGGAATTTGTTGCTGCTACAGCTTGTGCTTGTCAAGCTGTTTGGTTAAGAAGAATTATTGAAGAACTACAATTCAAACAAGAAAGAGCAACTATAATTTTCTGCGGCGACAACTCTGTCATCAAGCTATCAAATAATCCTGTTCTACATGGAAGGGCAAGCACATTGACGTGAAGTATTATTTTCTGCGAGATCTCAACGACGAAGGAACAATAGAGTTGAAATATTGCCGAAGTGAAGACCAACTGGCAGATATATTTACCAAACCTCTCAGGTTGTTTCCATTCCAAAATTTGAGGAGGTTGATTGGAATTGGAACTATGGAAGATTTCAAGAAGTTGAAGTTAAACTGAAGCATGAGAGCTTTCATTTTAAGGGAGGATGTTAGTTTTAAATGAGTCCCGTTAGTTAACTAAGATCTAGTAGTAAATAAAATTCCTATCTAATAGGTTTGTCCTGGTCTTTAGAAAGTCATTTTTTATACATGGGTTGTTATCTAGTTTTTAGGAGAAAGTTTTGTAAGCTAGTTCCTAATTTTCAGTTAAGTCTGCTGTATTTTATTTTGCTATAAAAAAGACTGCAATAGCAGCATAGTAAGAAATCAGTCAAGAAAATTTCTCTCAACGTTTACTGCCTCTCTTTCTCTATTATATTTTTGCTTCTTGAATTTGTTTTTGCTATCATCTTGTAGATTTTATAGTACTTGAAATGGAAGAAAATATTGAAGTACCATTAATTCTAGGTAGACCATTTCTTGCAACAGGAAGAGCAATTATTGATGTCCATCATGGACAATTGATACTACGAGTTGATGAGGAAAGAGTAATTGTTTACATGCAGAAACTATTAAATTTCCCGAGGATGAATCATTAACTTCTTGTTTAATATTGACTTGATAGATGATCTTGCAGATAAATGCAAGGATGATCAGTTGATTTCTGATTCATTGGAAAGATGTTTGGCCAAGTCAGGTAACACAAGTGATGACAACCTCACAATAAGAAAAGTAGCAGAAACACTAGAAAAAGATACAAAAAATGAGAAAGTTTCACAAGAAGAAGTTCAACAAAAATTGAACTCAAAACGCTTCCATCTCATTTGAAGTATGTTTTTCTTGAATATGAATTATTTTCAGGCATTATTTCCTCTTCTTTAACTACAGATCAAGAGGGAAAATTTATTAGAGTGTTGAAAGAGCATAAAAGAGTCATAGGATGGACTATAAATGACATCAAAGGAATAAGTCCAGCTATTTGCATGCATAGGATCCTCATGGAGGACAATTATAAACCAATAGTCCAACCCCAAAAGAGATTAAATTCTAAAATGCAAGAAGTTGTCAAGAATGAGATGGTAAAACTTCTAGCAGCATGTATTATTTATCCAATATCAGACAGTCCTTGGGTAAGTCTTATATAAGTAGTACCAAAGAAAGGAGGAATGATTGTGATAAAGAATGAAAATAATGAACTCATTCCTACAAGAACAGTCACAGGATGGAGAGTTTTTATTGATTATAGACAACTTAATAAGGCCACGAAAAAAGATCATTTTCCTCTTCCTTTTATTGATCAGATGCTTGAGAAAATTGCAGGTCATGGTTTCTATTGTTTTCTTGACGGGTATTCTGGATACAATCAAATACCAATTGCACCTGAAGATCAAGATAAAACCACATTCACATTCCCCCAAGGTACGTATGCTTATCAAAAAAATTCATTTGCACTATGCAATGCTCCTGCTACATTCCAGCGCTGCATGTCGGCAATTTTTGCAAACATGAATGAAATGTTCCTTGAAATATTCATGGAAGATTTCACAATTTTTGGTAAGACATTTGAAGATTGTCTTTGTCATTTAACTTTGGTACTTAAAAGATGTGAAGAGGCAAACTTGGTTCTTAACTGGGGAAAATGTCATTTCATGGTAAAAGAGGGAATTGTTTTAGGACATAAAATTTCTACTAAAGGAATAGAAGTTGATAAAGCAAAAACTGATCTAATAGCAGGATTGCCTCCTCCAAATACTCTAAAAGGCATTAGAAGTTTCTTAGGGCATGCAGGTTTTTACAGAAGGTTTATGAATGATTTTTCTAAAATTTCAAAACCACTTACTAACCTACTAATGAAACATGTGAAGTTTGAATTTCAGATGAATGCAGAAAAGCATTTGAGATACTCAAGGAACAATTGTCTAAAGCTCCAATAGTTGTTTCTCCTTATTGGAGTCAGCCATTTAAAATAATGTGTGATGCAAGTGATACAACAGTTGGAGCAGTATTGGGACAAAAAATAGATAAAATCTTCAGTCCTATTTACTATGCTAGTAGAACACTTAATGAAGCGCAAAAGAATTATGCCACAATCGAAAAAGAACTACTAGCAGTAGTATTTGCGTTTGACAAATTTCATTCTTATTTAATTGGAAACAAAGTTACTGTATTCACTGATCATACAGCTTTAAAGTATCTCTTAACAAAAAAGGATGCTAGACCTAGATTGTTAAGATAGATACTCCTTTTACAAGAATTTGATCTTAAAATAAAAGATCGAAAGGGATCAGAAATTCAGGTAGCTGATCATTTGTCTCGCTTGAAAAATCCTCCTACAGAGACAACAAATATTAAATAGGAATTTCATGATGAGCATATCTATGCAATCACAACACATGTAAACCAACCACCATGGTTTGCTACATCGCTAATTATTTGGCTGGAGGATGTATTCCAAAAGATTTTTGTTATGAACAAAAAAAAGTTTAAGAAAGATGCAAGACATTACTATTGGGAAGATCTTTACTTGTTTAAATTTTGTGCAGATAATATTATAGGATATGTGTGCCAGAGATAGAAATGAACAACATCTTAAGTCATTGTCATGATGGAGCTGTTAGAGGACACTACGGAAGAAAAAAAATAGGCGCAAAAGTACTTGAAGTAGGTTTTTTCTGATCCACTCTATTTAAAGATGCAAGAAATTATGCCGCCGCTTGCGATAAATGTCAAAGAAGTGGTAACATTTCAAAGAGGGATGAAATGCCTCTTAACTCTATTCTGGTAGGTGAAATATTTGATGTTTGGGGCATCGATTTTATGGGTCCATTTCCTCCGTCAAATGGTTGTAAATACATTTTAGTGGTTGTTGACTATGTCTCAAGGTGGGTAGAAGCAGTAGCTACTAGAAAAATAATAATCGTGGTGTTTGTGATTTTCTTTTAAAAAATATATTTTATAGATTCGAAACTCCACGAGTTATCTTAAGTGATCAGGGAACTCATTTTGTAAATAGACAATTCGCTAGTTTATTGTCAAGATATGGAGTAACTCTGTAACAACCCTAAAAAAAGATATGATAAGTAATTCTAAATGTGTCAAGAATGCTTATGATTAGACCAGGGTTCACACGAATTGATGCGCGTAGAACCAGACCTCGGAACCCTTGCTACAGCCAAGCCAACTAACTTGGGAGTTAGTTGAGCTTGGAAAGGTTGGGTCCAACCATGTAGGACTCTCGAATACGAAGATTTACTCGAAGGAGTCTTTACCGGACTTAAAAAGGGGAAATCTTAGGTTTGGAGGGTCTAGGGGTAAAATGGTCTTTTTCCTGGCTAAGTGTAGTATCGTAATTACCCTAAATATATATAATTAATTATTTAATTAATAATGTGGAGGGGTAATTTGGGGAGAGAGGGCCGAAAATGGGCTCTTGAAGTGAAGTCTTGCTCCACCCGGGTTCGAACCTAGGTGGAAGCAATGAATTAAAGTGGTTTTTATTTAAGTTATTAAATTAATGTAATTAATTAATAATTATTATTCATTAGCTAATTTAAAATAAAATAGAAATCATATTTTTTTATAATTAAACAAAACCTTATGGACTAAGTCCTAAACTAGACTCCTAAGCCTCATACAACTCCCACTCTCTCTCACGTCTATCTCTCAACTCTCACGTTCAATCTCTCTTGTTTCTCTCTGCCAAAATAACGTTTAAGAACAGAAAAATAACCAAAGTTCTTCACACTTGAATAAATCACACGAAATCTCCATAAATCAAACGTTAATCGCACGTTAGGCTAAGGGAGGTTGTCCGTCGAGTGGTGTTGACATTGAGGAGGCTTAGACGTGATCTTGGGTGGAGTTTTTGGGCAGCAAGTCAAGGGTTTAACGTCAAAAAGGTATGGGTTCTCTTCTCTCTTGGTCCCTTTCCCAAGAGACCCCTTAAGGTTCGGATTATTCAGTTCGAAAACTAGGGTTGTTCCCCGTTGCATGTCCCTGTCACTAGCTCCCAATGATTCGTAGGTTGGGTATGATTGCTGGTAGATTTAGGTGTATAATGTGTTTTCGTGATGAATATGTTTATGTTTGTGTATTTGAAATCGTATGAATGACAGCCTATGTGTTCTGAAACTATGTGCATGTGTGTGCAAAAATGTGGCAGTGACTATGTGTTCTCGGCTTCAGGCTCCAAAATTGATAATGTTATGGTTGTTATTTTACGTGCATAAACCTATGTAAATCGTGATGTTCATTAAATTGGAAGTGTGGCTGATTTGAGTATCAATCTTTTGGCTAAACGAATCTATGAAAAATGCACCCCAAAACGTGTTAAATGATCTATGAATTTCCCTAAGAGTTCAAGTGAAAATGTTGGTGAAAATGAGCTAAAAAATGACCAAATTTCCAACAAACTTACAAGTTTAGTTTAGGCTAAATGTAGATGAACAAATCTGGAAAATTAATTGAGTGAAAAATGAGGTGAGGTCACAAGGGTTCGAACCCGCGACCTCACCCGTATGATGCCTTCAAATCGCAAAAAGGGAAATGGGGGTCAAGGGGAATCGATCTCGGGTGTGCTGGCTGAAAAGTAAAGTACAAGAAAATTAATAAAATAAAATGTGAGGCGTGGGAATCGAACCCACGACCTCTAGGCAGCGAATGGGAGTCAAAGAAAAATGAAGGAAAAAGAAATGTGAGACGTGGGAATCGAACCCACGACCTCAAGGCAGTGAAGGAGAGTAAAGGAGAAAGGGAAAATAAAAAGAAAAGAAAAGTGAGGCGTGGGAATCGAACCCACGACCTCAAGGCAGTGAAGGGAGTTAAGAGAAAAATGAAGATAAAAGAATTGTGAGGCGTGGGAATTGAACCCACGACCTCTAGGCAGGGTAGGCGAACTAAAAGAAAAAAAATAAAGAGAGGTTGTGGGGGTTTGATCCCCCAACCTCATGGTTAACTCGAAATAGACAAGGAAAAAAAAAGGGGGGGCTGTGGGGGTTCGAACCCACAACCCCTCGGCCAAGGAAGAGAGTTTTTAAAGAAAAGGAACTAAAAAGAAACAATGATGTTGGGGATCGATCTAGGGTCCCAATGTCATGTGGACCAAAATTAAATACAAAGAAAAATGAAAAGTGTTGTCCAAGGGATTCGAAACCGGGTTTCCTTGCCCCAAATTCCGTATTGATACATAAGTCATACGTGAATTAAATGTTCAAGAATAATGCCGCCTACTTATATCGAAATTGAGATCTTGGAATACATACAAGATACATAAGTCTTGTACTACATAATCTTAGGAAGATATGAATCACTTAAACGAACTATGAATGAAGCCTCATGGCTTGTATGTATAGACCCATAAGTCTAGCATACGTTTAAAAATAAGTGAACCTAAGATGTATGTAATGAAATGATGTAACCTTAGAAGGGTTAAGTACGAGTGTAAAATACACTAAATAGCCAAGAGCATTGGCATACGATGAAACGATTATT
The DNA here is from genome assembly GCA_016801875.1 of Solanum sitiens. NCBI lineage: Eukaryota > Viridiplantae > Streptophyta > Magnoliopsida > Solanales > Solanaceae > Solanum > Solanum sitiens. The sequence continues at coordinate 126,245 of JABWTJ010000587.1, forward strand.
ATATAATGAAATGATGAAATCCTAGAAGGGTTAAGTAAGAGTGTGAAACACACAAATGGCCAAGTGCATTGGCATATGATAAAATGAACATTCACGTAAAAATGGGTGAGTAATTATGAAGAGCAAATGTGCTAATGTTAATGAATGTGGTGACAACATGATATGAGGCTAATGTAAAAGATGAGAATAATCTCAAATGAGCCTAAGTAAATGTTACCAAAACGTACTCACCTATGAGAGTGTAAAGTTAATGAAGAGACCAGTCTCTATGAACACTCTAATGAAAGTATGAGATTAACACACTTAATACTAATGATGAGATGAGAAATCATCCATTGAGCTATGATGTCCTCATACTAGAAGCCAGCTTTCATGACGTATGAGTTGAATGTAATGGAACTTTATACTGAGCACCGATAGAATAGCTATGAGCGGTGATGCCTTTTTTCGGGAAGGGCGGAGGTTCACGTAACTCTCATGAGATGAGATTGTCCGGCATGCCAGGTATGGGTCTCCTTATATCTCCTAGTCTTCGAACCTATACTGCCAATATAGGGATCTGGCGGGGTTAAATTCCCATGTACGCTAGCATGTTTTGGGTCACTTTGGCCGGTGATTCCACCTCTTTTCGGTGTGGGGAGACACTGGATTTCATGATGCTCACATGATCTATGTCGGTTAAAATTAAAGTTCCCAATGAATGAATGAGGCCAGCCTCAAATGATGCACATAATGAAATGAACGATACCAAAGGTGTTAGGATAGGATAATCAAGAGGTGATCTAGACTCAAGTAATGACACTAGGTTATTCTTGATCATTGCACAGCAAACCCAATGAGAGTCTTAAACTACATCCTAGGTATAGCTGATGTTTACACTAGCTTATGAATGAATGAAATGAAGTACGTATGAATGAATGAAGCAGACTCTGTGTTTGCTAAGGAAGACTCCCTAGTTGAGATCCCATATGTTGAGCCCTCATTTTGGAAAGTCTTAATGTCAAGTCCATGATTCCAAGGTCTCATGGCATATGAATGAATGATATGAAAGATGTTATGTGCTATATGCAATATGATATGTGCTATGTGTAAGATGTTATGTGTTGTGTGCAATATGATTAGTATGATGATGCATGTTACTCTCATGGCATGACTTTCCTAATCCAAATTTGGAAAGTTCACTAACTTTCCTAATCTCAATTTGGCAAGTCCACTGACTTGACTTTTCATAAACATGTTGTTAGGAAAGAGCTATTCTTACTCATGCATGTCCTTAGTGTGTGCTTGCATATACCCATACTTAGTACAAGTGTGTACTAATCCCATACAACTCTATATTTTTAGGTGCAGGCACAGGTGGACGCTAGAGCTTACAGGTTGACGTTGCAGCTATCCGAACTTGGAGCTTTCATCCGGACTTGGTAGGCCCTCATGCTTTCGAGGATGTCTACCGTTATTATCTAGCTTAGATGTAGGCTTTATCTAGTGGAGCATGTTCCACTAGTGTTTCTTTCCACTTTCTTTTCAGACTTTGTATTGGTGCCGTTTTGGCAAAAATACGTTTGATGCAATTATGAACTGTTTCTTTCATTTGATTATCTCTATATTAGATGGTTGATTTGTGAACGCCTATGATGTTAAGTTTAAAATGTTTAGCATGAAATAAGAAAACAAAAATTTCAAATTTTCCGCTAAATTTAACCTAGATGAAGTAAGAATGACGTATGTAAGCTTGTCTGCGACCTCTGAGAGGTCAACGACGCCTGTCTCGTCTGGGGTTTAGATTCCGGTCGTGACAAACTCATAAAACAGAAATTCCATATCATGCTCAAACAAGCTGGCAAGTAGAAGCATCCAACTGGGAGTTAAAAAGAATTTTAGAGAAAATCGTTGGATCTTCTCAAAAAGATTGGTCTATAAAATTAGATGATGCCTTATGGGCATATAGAAAAACTTTCAAAATACTTATTGGCACATATCTTTTTAGATTAGTCTTTGGAAAAGCTTGTCATTTACCTTTTGAATTGGAACATAAAGTTTATAGGGCTATAAAAATGTTTAATCTGGATTTGTCAGATGCTGGTAAAAATCGTTTATTGCAACTTGATGAACTCGATGAGTTCAGACTTGAAGCATATGAAAATGCTAAATTATACAAAGATAAGACAAAAATATGGCATGATAATCTCATTCGCCATAAGGAATTTAAAATTGGAGATCATGTTATATTGTATAATAGTCGGTTGAGACTGTTTCCAGGAAAATTCAAGTCACGTTGGACAGGACCGTACACTGTAACAGAAGTGACCCCTTATAGTGCAATTGAAATACAACATAGTAATGGGGGAGAAAAATTCAAATTAAATAGTTATTGGTTGAAACCTTATGTCACCGAAAGTTTTGACAACCAAACGTCAACAATTGTCTTTGCTTAGAATAATATTAAAAAGACAAGCTGACGAATTAAATTCAGAACTATTTTCTTCTTTCCTCTTATATATATGCATGTTTTCCTCAATTATTTTTTCCCTTTAAACAGAGGATTCCCAAGAAGCGAGAAAACATGGAATTAATTCAAAATTGGGGATGCAGTTCACAAAAAAAAAAAAAAAAAGGAAACATTTTTATTTTATTTTATTTTTTTATATAGTGTGTCATGGGGACATGACATTGTTTAAGTGTGGGGAGTATATTAATATGTTTTCATTTGTGTGAGTATTTTTTCTAAAATAATAATTATGTGTGTGTGTGTTTTCTTTAAAAAAAAATAATTAAAAACAAGTGTGTTGTTATTTAAATATATATATATATATATATATATACTTTCGTTTACTTCTTGTTTGGTTCTTTGTCATGATCGTAATATTTTGAACCGAACATTTTTTAAAATTTTTAGCTGTTATCTTTATTTTGATAAATAAAATTGGCTAAAATTGATTTGACTTGAAAATCATGGGACACAAGATAGATAAATCTAACTGAATGTCATTCAAGAGTTGTATGACTATCTTTCCATACTCATATTTGCTTATTGGTAATTGAAAGTATGGTGTTCACTAGTTCCAAGAGCATTGTGTGAAAAATATATATTACCTTGTTCTCATGCTTATTTGAAAAATCTAGAACTTGACTTGAATGTGGTTTGAAGCGAAATTTTAGGTAGATTTTGAGTTGAGAAATGAAAGTAGGCCTTCCTTGTTTAAATATGATCTGAATTGACCTACCTTTTATGACTCTTATCCCTTGAAAATCCCCTTTTTTTCTTATCAAACTTAAATCCTCAACCTTATTAAAATCATCACTCAATATTTATTCACCCTATATTCGTTTAGGCACTATTAGAGTAAATTTGAATGCATAAAGCTAAGAGTGAATGGTGAAAAGAAAATATAAAAAGAAAAATCTCTTGAGACGTCAAAGAAAAAAGAGAAAAAAGAAAAAAAAAAGAAAAAAAAATCAGAAACAAAAAAAAAAGAATTTAAGGTTCAAAAGGAAATGGCTGAAACAGTGCTTGAGCTAGAGAATAAAATGTAATGCCTAAAAGGAAATTCTAGTCACTATTATCCATAAATATTTTGTCCATCCTTAAGCTTACAATACAACCTTATAAAAGCCCTACACGATCTCAACTCAAAGACTCCTACATTAGTGGAGAATCACATAATAGTCAACCTTATGATTATTTTCGGTAACATGAGATACTTCTTTGTTGAGAGTGAGTGAATTTTCTTTACATATGCCCTTCTTTATTCTATATGTGTGATATATGGGCATCTCTCTTCATTAGGTAAGGAAAACTTGGGATTAGAAAATATTATTATTTCAATTTTCAATTAGTGAGTATGAGTGAGGTTAAAGATTGTTGAACTCGTAGAGACTTTTTGGTCGATTATTCTTTCTTAAATTTTCATGATTATATTTCAGAATACCTTAGCCATTATAATATTAATTATTAATTATCTTTGCCTGAGGACATGCAAATATTTAAGTATGGGGGAATTTGATAAGAGAAGAATATCATATATATACTAAGTTGTTATTTAATTTTAATACTAATATTTTTAATTTTTTTTGCAGAAATGTTGCAATATAATAAGAAAATATCAACTAAGTAGAAATGTGGCAAAAGAAACACAAGTGTTGATTTACAAGTAATTATCCAACACAAATGGAGATAATAAAGAATTATGAAAGAAAAGAACTGAACTTGAGTAAATATGGCAATGAGTTGGACATATTTTTCTTTGTGTAGTACCCACAAGCTAAAAATGGAAAGAAGAACAAATAAGAAAGAAAGAAATGAAGGAATTATACGGTAAATATGAAAAATAAAAGTTGGAAAATATGGTAGCATGATAGCCACCAAAATGGAAAACAAGCATAAGACAAGTTAAATGGAAAAGTTTGTAAAATGTTGATATACATTTGACCTACCATTTTAGTTTTGTCAAAATTATCAACTACAAAGTGGAAAAATTGAGAGAATATGGTGGTTTTCTTCTTCAGAGAATTGCTACAAATAGCACGAGAAATGAGGTTATATAGCAGAGTAGAGATAGGGCCAAAAACAAAATAATTCATATATTTTTATAGGTTCTTCGTATACTACTATTTTTAAGTATTTGATGTTGAAAATTATTTAAGTGAATTCTCTTAATTAAATAGTGGAATTATTCTTCTTGAATATTTCTTCTATTTTCTTATTTAATGGAGAAGAATATTTTCATTAGTATATAATTTCTATTATGGAGTAATTTTCTTTTGTGTTGGTAAATTGACGGATCTTGATATTTCTATATAATAGTAGTTATTATATCTAAATTTTGATGTGTGAACTTAAGCTATATATTTCATTTTTATAATATTATAGTTAAATATTATTTTATTTATTAACATATATCCATTGATTACTACGTATTAACATATTACTAATTTTTTAATCGAGAGTGGCGAAAGAAGTAATATTGTTAATTGGAGTATTGGTATATTTTTAATATTGTAGTAACATGTATCTATTTTATGTTATAATTAATCTACACTTATTTGTAATCGAAAGAGGTGAATAGTGTAGTAATTAATTATAACAAGTAGTTAATCGAAAAAGACTTACTTAGAAGAATATGTTTTAGTTTAAGTGCACATTTCTCGCTCTTAAATATTATTATTTTGGCAATTAAATTGTATAACCGAGAGGAGTGCATTTGATTGTTTAATTTCAGTAATAATATATAAATATAATCGTGAGGTATTTATACGTTATGAGAAATATAAATTTAGGAATAAATATTTTACTTTATATAGAAATATTGAGTGAAGTCAAGATCCCAACACCTTTTAATATATTGTGAAAACTAGAGTATATTCTCTACTTTTTCTATTATTAATTAATTGATTCACCATTCAACTATTTTTTATTTTCTTAAACAGTAATTAAAACAAGAAACATCTGTAGAATAGATAAATCAATCCCTGAGGGTTCAACATCTTTCAATACTATTATTTGACACACTGCGGGTTAAAAATATATACATTCAGTGACTCGTCAAATTTTTATTTTATGTCACCAGAATTTTTGACAACCAAACGTGAACAATTCTCTTTGCTTAGAATAATATTAAAAAGTCGAGCTGGCGATATTAAATTCAGAACTATTTTCTTCTTTCCTCTTATATATATGCATGTTTTCCTTAATTATTATTTTCCTTTAAACAGAGAATTCCCAAGAAGTGAGAGAACATGGAATTAAATATTTGATACACTGCGGGTTAAAAATATATACATTCAGTGACTCGTCAAATATTTTGGCGCCGCTGTGAAAGATTGGCAAAAATCTACTACAGATCAATTGTTTTTACTACTCGTTTGAGTTTTTTTTAATTAAAATTATTTTTATATTTTAAAGTGAAATTTCAAGAAGTATATGACCCGTTCTTCTTTAGGAAAATTGATTACATACAATCCCGAAATTAAAAAATCACTTCGATTGTTACGAAAAAACAGGTCTCTCAATCTCGTGAAGTATGGAGAACATCGAGCTTAATAATATTAACAATCCACTTCCACCACATCAAGTGGAAGAGCAGTTTGATGAGGTAGCACAACAACGTGATAGTATTCTTAGAGATTATGCAAGACATGGTCACTTTGAAGGAGAATCAAGTGTGAGGAGGCCACCAATAGCAGCAAATAACTTTGAGATCCATACAGACTTAATTCAGACCATCCAAAATTCATGTCAATTTACAGATGATGAAGTTGAAGATCCTCACACTTACCGGATTAACTTTCTTGAGCTAGTTGAAACTTGTAAGTACAATGGTGTCACAACTGAAGCAATTAGATTGCGACTTTTTCCTTTTTCACTAAAAGAAGAAGCCAAGACATGATTATGTAGCTTATCAAGAGGTTCCATTAGCACATGGGATCAAATGACCCAGAAATTTCTTAACAAGTACTTTTCACTTGCAAAAATAATTAAAATGAAGCAAGAAATTAATAATTTTATGCAAACAGATATCGAATCTGTTTATCAGGCTTGGGAAATACTAAGTTCAATATTAAGAAAATGTCCACACCATGAAATATCAAAATCCCGATATATTATACATTTTTATCATGGCCTAAAACCATCTGCTAGAAATGTAATTGATGCAGCATCAGGAGGATCTATAATGAGCAAAACAACTACTAAATGAAATTTCAGAAAATGCAGTCTAGTGGCCGTCTGACCGAGTCATTATCAAGAAGCAGTAGGAATCAATCAAGTTGAAGTTTTAAATTCACTGGCCCAACAAATCAGAGCTCTTACACAAAAATTTGAGGCTTTTCAGGTAAGTTCTCAATCATTACCTCAACTTGAAAATTGTGATGTTTGTGGAGGTAATCATCCGAATCATGAGTGTCAAGTTTGAATTTAAAATAATAAACATGTAAACGCTATTCGGTATAAAAAATAATTATCCATTTAAAAGTTCTATTGCACAAAAACATCCAGGATTTCAATGGAGTAATCTCAATGGCGCTGAGAATTCTCAACGCTTTTTTAATTAAAAGCAGCAAGGGCCATCTGGTTTTCAAAATCAAAACAGAGGGCAACAGAACTTTCAGCAGTACCAACAACAACCATAGATAAATCAACAATCAAACATTGAAGATTTGCTCAATAAACACCTGAAGGCTACTGATGGGCTGATACACAAACACATCAGGGTCACTAATGAGAAGTTTGAAAGCCATCATTCAGCTATCAGAAACTTGAAAATTCAGGTAAGACAAATAGCAACACTTGTATCTGGTTTTCAAAATCAAAACAGAGGGCAACAGAACTTTCAGCAGTATCAACAACAACCTCAAATAAATCAACAATCAAACATTGAAGATTTGCTCAATAAACACCTGAAGGCTACTGATGACCTGATACATAAGCACATCAGGGTCACTAATGAGAAGGTTGAAAGCCATCATTCAGCTATCTGAAACTTGAAAATTCAAAATTCAGGTAAGTCAAATAGCAACACTTGTATCTGGAAAAATTCAAGGTTCTTTACCAAGAAACACTAAGAAAAATCCAAAGGAACATCTAAAATCTATCTCCCTGCGCTCAGGTAAAAATCTAAATAATCCACATGCAGGTAAACAATAAAACTCACAAAATGTGAAACAGGTAAATGAAAGTGAAAATAAAGAAAAATATGAGTTTGATGTGTTTATGTATCAACTCATCAGTAGCTTTCAGGTGTTTATTGAGCAAAACTTTAATATTTGATTGTTGATTTATCTGAGGTTGTACTTTCATTTATTTCTTGTTTGGTTCTTTTCCATGATCGTAATATTTTGAGCCGAATATATTTTTAGGATTTTTAGCTGTTATCTTTATTATGATAAATAAAATTGGCTAAAATTGATTTGCTTTAAAGATCATGGTACACAAGAAAGATAAATCTAACCGATTGTCATTCAAGAGTTGTATGACTATCTTTCCAAACTCATATTTTCTTATTGGTAATTGAAAGTATGGTGTTCACTTGTCCCAAGTGCATTGTGTGGAAAGTGTATATCACCTAGTTCTCATGCTTATTTGAAAACTCTAGAACTTGACTTGAATGTAATTTGAGGCAAAATTTTAGGTAGATTTTGAGTTGAGAAATGAAAGTAGGCATTCCATGTTTAAACATGATCTGAATTGACCTACCTTTTATGATTCTTATCCCTTGAAAACCCCCTTGAGCCTAAATAAATTACCTTTTTTCCCAAACTTTAATCCTCAACCTTGTTTTAATCATCACTTAATATTTATTCACCCTACATTCCTTTTAGGCACTTTGAGAATAAATATAAATGCACAAAGCAAAGAGTGAATGGTGAAAAGAAAATGTAAAAAGAAAAATCTCTTGAGTCAAAAGAAAAAGACAAAAAAAAAGGAATTTAAGGTTCAAAAGGAAATGGCTAAAACAGTGCTTGAGTTAGAGATTAAAATGTAATGCCTAAAAGGAACTTCTAGTCACTATTATATATATATATATATATATATATATATATATACATTGCCCAACCTTAAGCTTACATTACAACCTTATAAAAGTCCTACACGATCTCAACTCAAAGACTCCTACATTAGTGGAGAATCACATAATTGTCAAGCTATGATTATTTTCGGTAATATGAGATACTTCTTTGTTGAGAGTGACTGGATTTTCTTTACGCCCTTCTTTATTCGATATTGTGTGATATATGGTAATCTCAATTCATTCGATAAGGAAAACTTGGGATTAGAAAATATTATTATTTCAATTTTCAATTAGTGATTATAAGTGAGGTTAAAGATTGTTGAACTCGTTGAGACTTTTTGATCGATTATTTCCTCATAAGTTTTCATGATTATATTTCAAAATATTTTATCCATTATAATTATTAATTATTAATTATCTTTGTCTGAGGACACGCAAAAAATATCATATATATACTAAGTTGTTATTTAATTTTAATACTAAATTTTTTATCTTTCTTTGCAGAAATGTTGCAATATAATAAGAAAATATCAACTAAGTAGATATGTGGCAAAAGAAACGCAAGTGTTGATTTACAAGGAATTATCCAACACCAATAGAGATATTAAAGAATTATTAAAGAGAGGAACGGAAGTTGAGCAAATATGGCAATGACTTGGACATATTTTTCTTTGTGTAGAACCCACAAGCTAAAAATAAAAAGAAGAACAAATTAAAAAGAAAGAAATGAAGGAATTATGCAACAAATATGGAAAATAAAAGTTGAAAAATATGGAAGCATGATGGCCACCAAAATGGAAAACAAGCATAAGACAAGTTAAATGAAAAACTTTGTCAAATGTTGGTATACATTTGACCTACCATTTTAATTTTGTCAAAATTATCAACTACAAAGTGGAAAAATTGAGAGAAAATGGTGATTTTCTTCTTCAGAGAATTGCTATAAATTGCACGAGAAATGAGTTGATATAGTAGAGAAGAGAGAGGGCCAAAAACAAAACAATCTATATATTTTTATAAGTTCTTATTATACTATTTTTTTTAAGTATTTGATGTTGAAAATTATTCTAGTTCCTCTTTTAATTAAATAGTTGAATTATTCTTCTTGAATATGTCTTCTATTTTCTTATTTAATGGAGAAGAATATTTTCATTAGTAGTACTATCTATTATGAAGTAATTTTCTTTTGTATTGAAAATTGACGGATCTTGATATTTCTATATAATAGTAGTTATTATATCTAAATTTTATGTGTGAACTTAAGCTATATATTCATTTTTATTTATTTTATAGTTAAATGTTATTTTATTTATTAACATATATCCATTGAATACTTCAATTAACAGTATTACTTCTTCCCCCTCTCTCGATTACAAAATTAGTAATTTGTCAATATTTATCTGCAAGATCATCTATCAAGTGAATATGAAAATAAGAAGTTAATGATTTATCCTCGGGAAATTTTAATAGTTTCTGCATGTCAAAGATTACTCTTTCCTCATCAACTCGTAGTATCAATTGTCCCTGATGGACATCAATAATTACTCTTCCTGTTGCAAGAAATGGTCTACCTAGAATTAATGGTACTTCAGTATTTTCTTCCATTTCAAGTACTATAAAATCTATAGAAAATACGAATTTATCAACCCTTACAAGAAAATCTTCAATCATTCCTCTCGGTTTTTTAGTACTTTGGTCAGTCAATTGAAGAGATACCCCAGTATCTTTCATCTTACCAAGTTCTAATTTTCTAAAAATTGAAAAAGGCATCAGATTAATCGAAGTACCTGAATCGCATAATGCTTTTTCAAAATGAGCACCTCCTAAAGTACAAGGTATTGTAAAACTTCCTGGATCACCGAGTTTCTGTGGAAGCTTATTCTGAAGTATCGCACTACATTTTTCTGTAAGCTTAACTATCGAAACTTCTTCCAATTTTCTTTTACTTGACAAAATATCCTTAAAAAATTTAGCATATGTAGGCATCTGATTCAAAGCATCTGTGAAAGGGATTTTAATGTAAAGTTGTTTTAAGATTTCAAGTAACTTTGAGAATTGTTTGTCAAGTTTTTCTCTTTTCATTTTCTGGAGAAAGGAGAGAGGTGCTTACTGAGGATTTTTCATCAATTCACTTTCTTGTAACTTTTTTCTTTATATTTTTGTTTTTCTAAAAACTTATATTTTTATTTATTCTCACTTTCATTTACCTATTTCACATTTTGTGAGTTTTATTGTTTACCTTCATGTGAATCATTAAGAGTTTTACCTGAGCGCAAGGAGATAGCTTTGTGATGTTCCTTTGGATTTTTTTCAGTGTTGCTTGGTAAAGCACCTTGAAGTTTTCCAGATACAAGTGTTGCTATTTGGCTTACCTGAATTTCCAAGTTTCTGATAGCTGAATGATGACTTTCAACCTTCTCATTAGTGACCCTGATGTGTTTGTGTATCAGCTCATTAGTAGCCTTCAGGTGTTTATTGAGCAAATCTTCAATGTATGATTGTTGATTTATCTGAGGTTGTTGTTGGTACTGCTGAAAGTTTTGTTGCCCTCTGTTTTGATTTTGAAAACCAGATGGCTCTTGCTGCTTTTGATTAAAACATCGTGGAGGATTCTCAGCGCCATTAGGATTACTCCATTGAAATTCAGATGTTTTTGTGCCATAAAACTACTAAATGGATAATTATTGTTATACCCAATAGTGTTTACATGTTCATCATTTTAAACTGAAACTTGACACTCATGATTCGGATGATTACCTCCACAAACATCAGAATTTTTAAGTTGAGGTAATGATTGAGAACTTACCTAAAAAGCCTCAAATTTTTGTGTAAGAGCTCTGATTTTTTGGGTCAATGAATTTAAAGCTTCAACTTGATTGATTCCTACTGCTTTCTTGATAATCACCCGGTCAGATGGCCACTAAACTGCATTTCCTGAAATTTCATTAAGTAGTTGTATTGCTTCTGCAGTTGTTTTGCTCACTATAGATTCTCATGATGCTGCATCAATTACATTTCTAGCTGATGGTTTTAGGCCATGATAAAAAATGTATAATGTATGGGATCTGAGATTCCATGGTGCAGATATTTTCTTAACATTGAACTTAGTTTTTCCCAAGCCTGATAAACAGATTCGATATCTGCTTGCATAAAATTATTATTTTCTTGCTTCATTTTATTGTTTTTACAAGTGAAAAGTATTTGTTAAGAAATTTCTGGGTCATTTGATCCCATGTGCTAATGGAACCTCTTGGTAAGCTATGTAACCATGTCTTGGCTTCTCTTTTAAGTGAAAAAGAAAAAAGTCGTAATCTAATTGCATCAGTTGTGATACCATTGTACTTTCAAGTTTCAACTAGTTCAAGAAAGTCAATCAGGTAAGTGTGAGGATCTTCAACTGCATCATCTGTAAATTGACATGAATTTTGGATCGTCTGAATTAAGCATGTGCGGATCTCAAAGTTATTTTCTTCTATTGGTGGCCTCCTCACACTTCATTCTTCTTCAAAGTGATCAGTTCTTGCATAATCTCCAAGAATCCTATCACGTTGTGGTGCTACCTCATAAAACTGTTCTTTCCACTTGATGTGGTGGAAGTGGATTGTTATTATTATTAAGCTCGTTGTTCTCCATTTCTTCCCGTGAAGAGATTTGAGATTGAGAGGCATGTTCTTTTCGTAACAACCGTAGCGATTTTTCAATTTCGGAATTATATGTAACCAATTTTCTGAAGAAGAGCGGGTCATATACTTCCTAAAATTTCACTCTAAAATAGATAAATGATTTTAATTAAAAAAAACTCAAATTAGTAGTAAAAACAATTGATCTGTAGTAGATTTTTGTCAATACCCGGCGACGGTGCCAAAAAATTGACGAGTCACTGAGTGTATACATTTTTAACACGCAGTGTGTCAAATAATAGTATAGAAAGATGTCGAACCCACAGGGATTAGTTTGTCTATTCTACATATGTTTCTTGTTTTAATTACTATTTAAGAAAATCAAGAATAGTTGAATGGTGAATCAATTATTAATAATACAAAAAGTAGAGAAAATACTTTAGTTTCCACAATATATTAAAAGGTGTTGAGGATCTTGACTTCACTCAATATTTATATATAAATAAGTTGTTTATTCCTAAATTTATATTTCTTATAAATACCTCTCACGATTATATTTATATGTTATTACCGAATTAAACAATCAAATGCACTCCTCTCGGTTATACAATTTAATTGCCATAAAGTAATATTTAAGAACCAGAAATGTGTACTTGAACTAAAACATATTCTTCTAAGTAAGTCTCTTTCGATTAACTTACTTGTTATAACTAATTATTACACTATTCGCCTCTTTCTATTACAAATAAGTGTAGATTAATTATAACATAAAATAGATAGATGTCTCTACAATATTAACAATGAACCAATATTCCAATTAACAGTATTACTTCTTCCGCATCTCTCGATTAAAAAATTGTAATATGTTAATACGCAGAAATCAATGGATATATGTTAATAAATGAAATAACATTTAACTATAAAATAAATAAAAATGAAATCTATAGCTTAAGTTCACACACATAAAATTTAGATATAATAACTACTATTATATAGAAATATCAAGAACCGTCAATTTCCTAACACAAAAGAAAATTACTCCATAATAAAAATAGTACTACTAATGATAATATTCTTCTCCATTAAATAAGAAAATCGAAGAAATATTCAAGAAGAATAATTGCACTATTTAATTAAAATCAGGAACTAGAATAATTTTCAACATCAAATACTTAAAAAAAATAGTAATAAGAAGAACTTAAAAGAAATATATTGATTGTTTTGTTTTTGGCCCTCTCTCTTCTATGCTATATCAATTCATTTCTCATGCAATTTATAGCAATTCTCTGAAGAAGAAAATCACCATTTTCTCTCAATTTTTTCACTTTGTAGTTGATAATTTTGACAAAATTAAAATGGTAGGTCAAATGTATACCAACATTTGACAAAGTTTTTCATTTAACTTTTCTTACGCTTGTTTTCCATTTTGGTGGCTATCATGCTACCATATTTTTCAAGTTTTATTTTTCATATTTGCTGCATAATTCCTTCATTTCTTTCTTTCTTATTTGTTCTTCTTTCCATTTTTAACTTGTGGGTTCTACACAAAGAAAAATATGTCCAACTCATTGTCATATTTGCTCAACTTCCGTTCCTCTCTTTAATGATTTTTTAATATCTCCATTTGTGTTTGATAATTCCTTGTAAATCATCACTTGTGCTTCTTTTGCCACATATCCACTTAGTTGATATTTTCTTATTATATTGCAACATTTCTGCAAAGAAAGATAAAAAATATTAGTATTAAAATTAAATAACAACTTAGTATATATATGATATTTTTCTCTTATCATATATAATTCATGAACTAACATACTTATTACGTGTTTTGCAGGTGGCATCCTACAAAGGATGTTGCACGGGCTTTAAAAGACCGTGTTAGAAGACTTTATACACAGACTTATGACTCTTGGAGCGAGATTTCAAATAGTATATGCCAGACGATGTTAAATGAATTTAAGGTATATGCTTAGTAGTTAAGTTTAGTATACTTTACTTTCTTTAGTATCGATCTAATTAACGTTATTCAATTTTTTTTAGACTATGTGTACTAGAGCCGAGGTACAATTTCATCATTACGATCACATTTGATAGGAGGGCATCCGCCAGACTGTCTAACTGGCTAAAGAAAGTTCGGGATAGTGGTGAACGTCCGGATTGGATATTGCCTCATATTTTTGATGAATTGCATATGTAATGGAACACAGACAAGTTTAAGACAGTGTCAGAACAAGACAAAAAGGCTACAAGCAGTCTTAAGGGTGGCTCGTTGCACACCGAAGTTGCAAAGAGCGTTGGAACAATAGAAAGAGAGATGGTAAGTTCTAATTCTAACTTTTCAATAAATAACTAGTTGATTCATATATATATCGTTATAAATTTTAGTTTTTATTTATAGGAAAAATAATTGGGACGCACTCCCATGGGACCGGAGGTTTTCAAGAAGACTCATGTCACGAAGAAAGAAAATGAGTCTGATTCGAATGTGAGGGTGGAGGAAAGGGCCAAACGAACTTTTGTAAGTTATTTAATATGAATAATATATATTAATAGTGAATATATTTATGATATGTATATATATTGATATCAATTTTTATATTTAATATGCAAAATGAGTTTCATCACTACGTCGCTGAGAATCTAGATAGTTCGGTCAAAATAACACCTGCATTGTCTACCCATATTTGGAAAGAAAAAGTGATAGGGGGGACACACAAGCATAGAGTCTATGGTCTAAGATCTCAAAACGATGTAAGATGACTCCAATCAGGCTTAGAAGGTATTCGATCATCACATCAAGCCAAGGTATTTGACGGTGTTCAGATTATTTTTATGTCGGCTCAAATAACACAACTTATATCGGCACTGGCAGAGTCGAAGCGAAGACGAAAAGCTGAACAACAAAGCATGAGTGAGACCGTTCAAAAAATCAAAGAACAAGTGATGAACCTCGCTCGTCGACTTACTACTCCTGCACCCAACTACAGTGATGAGGATGATTATGTAGATTCCACTCCCTAGTTTAGATCTCTGAACATTTATAAACTTTTTAAAATTTTGAAATGAATTTTGAAAGACTTTATAAGTCTTTAAATTGTGATTTAGATACTTTTGAATGTTATTTTAAGTTTGTTTTATTATATTTTGTGTAGATTGTTTATAATTGTGTGTGTTTCATTGAGCTGAATAGTGTAGAATTGAATTGAATTTCTTTTGCAGGTGGGCAGCAGCAACTGCCAATTTCTGATATAAAAAAATTACAGAAAAAGCGATGGACAACATGGTTTTATCCGTTGCTTTTTTGGATTTTCCAAAAAAATAATTTCCAGAAAATCGACAGACAGGGTCCTTTTGTCCGTCGTTTTACTGGGATTTTCAAAAATAAAATTTAAAGAAACCATCGCTTTTTGGAAACTAAAAAAATTAAAATAAAGCGACGGAGTCCGTCGCTTTTGTTAAAGAAAATTAGTCAAAAAGCGACGCAGTCCGTCGCTTTTTAGCAACGCTGTCTTATCTATTTTGACCGAAAAATGACGCAGTTCATCGCTTTCGGCCGTCGTTTTTTTGCAGCTTTTCAGTTGTGATTTACAAATTTTAGTACACTCATTCATTAAATTGTTTTTTTTACCTATGCAATTTTTGGACACCCTTGAGGAAATCTTTGGATACGCCACTAAATTCAAAGGGTTCTTTCAGGAAAATCTAGAAACATGAACAACAAAAATCTATAACAAAAATACCTAGGAAATAATAAAGAGGGATATAGAAATTGTTGGTGTGCTTTTGTGGTTCTCCACTATCAGTAATGGTGAAGTATATATAGTAAAAGGAAAGTATTAAAACTCCATCAGCCAACATTTCAAAAAGTAATAAAGAAATGGAAGATATATGTCATCAAGTCAATGGTGAAGAATTGGAACGTTGGGAAACCGAACTATTTTGGTCATTAAGAAGAATTGGAACGTTGGGCGACACCACTATTTTGATGTAGGTTTAAGTCCTCAATATTCAGATTACACATAATCGATTTCTATCTCCAGTTCAGTATTTTAAGTGGTGAATCCTCATGCTTCGAGGACAATAGATATGTTTTACCTTTTAGTCTTTTTATTCAGTTTTCACTTTTGCTAGAGTTAGTTGGGGCATGTCCAATAACTTTAGTCAGTTAGAAGCTTTTTTAGACATAGTACTAGATTCAATTTTTAATTTTGAGTTTGATCCTCCAATTGTTATTAAACTCAAAGTATTTTATATATTCAGATCAGTATTGGATATTCCCCACTTTTAGTTATCAATGTTTAAGCTTCCGCATAGTATATTTATTCAATCTTTTAGTGTGTTTATGATATATCAGCTTAGGATTAACTTGAAGTCACTTGTGATCCTAGGTTCCGTGTCCGGGTCTTGGAGGTAGCTTCAGGGTGTGACATATTTTGTCCTCAATATTATCAAATTATATAATTAAAAAACTATTAAACGTGACTGCGTCACTTACATTTTCATTTACATATAAATAGTGAAAATAGAGAGGAAAAAATAAGAAAACACAACAACAAAACAATTGAATAAATAATGTAGAAGGAATATTCTTTTTTAATTTTAAAATGCATCATTTATTTTATTTTATTTTTATAAAAAAGGAAAGCTCATGTCAGCATGATTCTTGCAAGGTTCAATCTGACTTGTGTCTTGTAAGACTCATACTGACGTGAACCTTGTACATACAATTTAATGTTGTCTTCCCCTCAATCCAAATGTTGTCCTTTTGGTTTCATACTCAATTCTTGTTGCTCTTTTAGAAATTTGGCTTAATGTTTTTGTCATTTTGGCTCAGGTTTCATACTAAGGGCCAGTTTGGCCATGAGATACAAAATCGTGATTTAAAATCGTGATATAAATCATGAGATTAAGTTAAAGTTTTGTTTGGACATGTGATTTGAACTTTTTCTGTTGTAGATTTTCTCCTAAACATAAAAACTCCATCAATTGTAAAACGAAAATTGTCTCAATTATTTATATAATCTTACCGAATAAATAAAAATTTATAAAATCTCATAATACACTATCACAAAGACATTCTTTAAAAATTGCAATTTTATTGATCAAGCTTGATTCAATAAAAAAATTAAGCATATATAAGTTGTAGTCTATTAGCCTTTAATATAGTCCTCCCACATAGTACGAACACTTTTCTCACGTCGAACTTATATTTCTCATTCATATGACTAAAAAAATGAACCAACATTGTTACTTTGAGTCAGCTATTGGTCAATTTGATTGGTAAATAAATATGATTAAAAAAATAATGAATTTTAATATAAATAGTAAGTAGGAATTTATTTGGTGTAATAGTAAATTCTAAGTTAGTGAGAATAATAATTATATGAGATGTAAATGGTTAAAAAATAATGATATGAATTATAATTTGTTTTTAAATATGAAATAAATAGTTAGTAGATAAATGTGGAGTTGTTTTTATAAAATATAAAGTGGTGGATCAATTTTTGTATTTGAAAAATCTAAAATCATGATTTGAAATTCTCAAATTGTGATTTTTGGAGAATTTGAGATTAGCGTGAAATCTCATGTCCAACCGGTGATTTCATCTCGTGATTTCATATCGCATGTCCAAACACGTACTAAAAGTGAAAATATCCTAAGCTGAAAGTTGAATTACGAAAATATCTTTAAATATTGAATGACCAATTTATCTCTTCTAACAATAAAATTACGCCAAATAAATAATTAAGTAATTACTTGTATTCCATCAATCGGTGGGTTTAATTGTCTTAATTAAGCATCCTTAATTGTTTGTTTTATATTCCATGAGTGAAATTTTAATTCATGAGCTTACAAGACCATTTATCTTCCAAACCAATACTAATGGGGAACTGAAAGAGGGTCGATTTATTTTTATCGAACACCACGCTAGGCAGTCTGCAAACGTCTGCAACACTCAGCCTATCTTACTCACGTTTTTGACTAAGTATAGAAATACTTAAAGCAGCAAACTTAAACAATGAACAACGCTTTACAGGAATCACTTCCCAACCTTTATTAATCTCAAAATCAATACAAGGAAGGCTTCACGAATTTTGTCTGAGGCAAGAATCACACTCCATAGCCTTAGACCAAATTTCCACCATATAAAATTTCTGCACAATGGCAGTTACATGCGACAGTTACAAATGGCAGTTACAAGCGACACCTGTCCGACACTTGTCATCACAGGATTTAAACTAATGTTTCGAACAGCTATATTTCTAACAGATAGAATATAATTCAAATTACATCCTTATCCAAACGAAATAACAATATTCTAACACTTAGAATATTTCAGCCTATATTCCAACACTTAGAACATTTCAGCCTGCTTTCAACACTTAGAATATTTCAGTTGTCCTCCAACACTTAGTTTTATTTCAGCAATTCATTTGAATGCCTTTGTCTTGTCATCGTCAAGTCTCACAATCTTGCCTTGTCAAGCCAACACACTGTCTTGCCGATGACTCCTGTCCACACGTAAGCCTTGCACGTCCAAGCTGCTTTGCCAACACCCAAGCACCTTGAACTTTTTTTGCACTGGTTTGCCCCCACCATGCATGCCAAGACCAATGCCCAAGTCCTTGTCATGCCTGCACTTAGTTAGATCAAGTAGTTTACGGGTCTAACAGGAACGAATTAAGGGGATTCGAGGAGATTAGGGATGTTAGTTGTCATTACTCTCAAAAGGCAAAAAAAATGAAAAATCACATTAAATGGTTTTCTTAATCAGCATCAGACCAAGTTTATCTTAATAATTCCAAATTACGTACACTAGAAAAGTTATTACTCACTGCTCAAATTAGTAATCGAAATGTAGAATGATCAGCCTGCAACTTTTGTTTACATTCCATAGTTTTAGCACTATATTTTCTTAGGGTAAAACTAAATGGCACGACACTGCGAAATGATAGAAAAAGCATTTTGGCTCTTGGCTCCAAAATCACCTAAATTTCCCTTTAAAAAAAAGATAACCACCTTTGACTTTTCTTTTTTATTTACTTTACTTATTTTATTTCATTTACTTTACTCTTCAAGTATCTTTACTTTCTTTTTTACTTAACTTATTTTATCTTACATTCTAGAAAATGTTTCTTAATTTTCTCATGTTCGATTGACTGAAATATTTTTCAAATAAACTTATTTTCCTCAAATAATATTTTTTTAATTTCTTACCTCCTCACTCAGTATCCCGACCCCTCCCCATTCAAAAAAATAAACAAAATTAAATATTCTTTTTTTAAGTAAATTAATTTATTTTGTTAGTACACCCAAACTAGCCCCCCCCCCCCCCCCCCCACATACCCCAGGTAAAAAAATAACAACTTAAATTTTATTTTTGAAAAACAGATCAAAGTTAGATTTATTGTTTTTATTTTTTTACCCCGCTCAACTACTGACTGCTCACCCCCAATTTCCATCAAAAAATATTAAAATTTGTTTTTGAAAAAAAAGAATTAAATTTCATTTTTTTAATCCACACTTATGCCAACCACCTACCCCCCCCCCCCAAAAAAAAAAAATAGTTATACTTTTAAAAAATATTTTTTGTTATTTAGTATATATATATATATATATACAGAGACACTAGTGAAACTATTTGTACTTCGCGCGATTGTAATAAAAATTGACAAATTAATTTATTTTATCATTTAGAAAAAAAAATTATCCATATCTAATTTTTAATTATAATGAAGTAGTATAAAAATATTTATATTCAAACCAGCGACATAAAGACATTGTAAATTTTTGCCTTCATATGAAACATGATACTCCCTCTGTTTCATAAAGAATGACCTGATTTGACTTGGCACGGAGTTTAAGAATATAAAGAAGGCTTTTGAATCTTGTTGTCCTAAATTAAAGTAAGGTCAAATGTACAAAATTGCTCTTTGATCTTGTGGCCTTAAACATGTCACGTGGAAAGTTGAAATTAAAATATTACTAAAAAAAGAAAGAGGTCATTCTTTTTTAAACAAACTAAAAAAGAAAGGACGTCATTCTTTTTTAAACGGAGGGGGTATATTTTTTCGATATGCTAAATAGACTTATGTGCATATGGTAGAACAGACAATTTAGAGGTCATATTTTGAAACAACAATCTATGTATTAAGTTGAAAACTATACCTTTTTGTTTGAATCTTATCTATCTTTTGAGTACTCTATCATTTATATTAAAATTGAACTTCCACGTTACGTCTTTATCATCACAGTTGTTTACTATTTATATATTAAAGAAATATTTTTAAAAATTATAACAATGAAACAAATAGGAGTTATCAATAATATTTAAGAGTAGAAGTAATAAAGAAGTTAAGAGATATGAGTTATCATAACTTTGATATATAATATTATTATGACATTAAGTACAATAATTCCGTTATATATTAAAATATACCCGTTATGCACTAACGGAAAACGTTTGAAATATTGGATAAAGTGAAATTTTTTCTTCCACTAAGCCTATTTTAGTTACTTCCTAATGTAGTGGCTTAGTTTGGTCACTTTTATTTTTTAAAAGTGGACAATGTTGTCAATATGTGTACTTAATTTACTATATATTACAAGTCAAAGTAAAAAAATAATCTTTAGTAAAAATAATTTCTAATTATGCTTCAAAAAATATTCTGATAAGTCTTTCTTCAAAAAAACATACAAACAAACAATAAATAAATAAATAAAGGAGAAACTAAGACAATAAGTGCATCACTTTTTACAATTTTCATTATCAATAAATATGAATTCAATAAATCAATTCATCAATTTAGAATTGATTATTAATTATAATAATATAAAACACAAAAAAATATAAACAATTTTTATATGATATTGTTTTATGTATGGTGTTTATGATATTTATATTCCAATCAAGTCATATAAAAAAATAATTATATCAAAAAAGGGAAAATAATTTAAATTATACTAGTAAGTTATGAAATTGTCAAGACTAAAATTAAAGGGTATGAGTTATGAGTAGTTATTATTTATAAATATATTAAATTAGAAAAACTTAAAATATTAGAAGTTATATTTTTTATTTTATAATATGAAAAAGGGCACAGAAATTCTTGAAGAAAACAATGTCAAATAACTTGAGCATAAATTCGACTACCTTATATATGCTCTTAATAACAACACTTACATGAATAATGTAAAACTCAAGCTAAAAAGATATCAAGAAAATGTATAATAAATAAATAAAGGAGAAAGTAATACAATACAAGCATCATTTTTACAACTTTCATTTTCAAAAAAATATGAATTCAATAAATCTATTCATCAATTCATAATTCGAACCCTTATCGTTATCGGTATTCATTTCACAAGTCTTTCTTCATTGAAGAATTTTATTCTTCAAGATTAAAACATAAATAGAATACTACATAAATATAACAATATTACTACTTCAAATATGAAATAATAAAATGATCATATGATGAAATACCATAAGGTGTTTTAAATTAAATATTTAGGAGTTATGAATATGAAACATATGATCTATGAATATTATTAAGAGTGAAAATGGAATAAATGAGTTGTGAATGTAAGACTGTTAATAAAGCAAACAAAGTAGGAATAAAAAACAAAATAAATAAGAGAAGAAATAGTGCTTACTGTTTATAGTTACGTGGAAACTATTTCATGAAAATGGATATCAAGTTTTGTTGTTTAGATTAATATAAAGAATAGTTTTAAATTTTCCAATAAATGATACAAACAGAAAAAATTAAGAAAAATGTCAAAATTTTTAGTTAAAAAAATTAATGAAATTAGAATTTTTGTAACAATCATACTAATTTATTGTGTATAAGTTATTATACTAATAATTATAATTATTGATGAAGAATTGAGAAGTCACTCTAAATTCCAATCATGCATTCTCCTTTCTTAATTAAATTCATTATTCTATTTTAATTACGAAACTATGAGAAAATAAAGAGAAATATCAAAAATAAAGAGGAAA
This sequence comes from Solanum sitiens, assembly GCA_016801875.1. Lineage (NCBI taxonomy): Eukaryota > Viridiplantae > Streptophyta > Magnoliopsida > Solanales > Solanaceae > Solanum > Solanum sitiens. The sequence continues at coordinate 148,378 of JABWTJ010000587.1, forward strand.
AAAAGATAAATATGAATGATGACTTTAGAGAGGTGTCGCATCATATGTATATACACATAATAGGTAAAAAAACGTGCTTCGCATGGAATTAAACTATTTTATTGAGCTTACGTATGACCATTCGATAATATTCATATTTTTGATACGGAAACTATATTTTCAAGAATATTTTATTTTAAGCAAAGTGTTCCTCCGAAATCTTAAAGTGCTATATTTTTTATTTTTTATTTTTATTATATAAAAATTATGAGTCATAAAGACATTTTAAGTATAAGAAAGATGTCTAAGAAAATATTCATAGAAATAGTTGGTCAGAAGTAATGAAATTTGCTAAATTCCAAAAAATTATAAAGAACAATATCAGACGTTGAAGAAGAGACTTGAGCTCACAACTTATTTGAAATTGAACCATAGTTATTGTTATGGTTAAAGTATGCATTTATATTAACGCAAATATTAACCAAGCAGTAGCTTTACTGTTGGATATTCTAAGCTAAAATTTTGACACTTAACATATTAAAATCTCACAGCATAAATTTGTAAGTACTTGAGCTCACAAATATCTACAAATAATAATAAAGACAAACTTACTTTCTTAACAATCAAGAAGAAAAAAGGATATTAATTAATCAATAGATTAATAAATATTACTTTAAATAATGTTTTTAAACTTTAATAAATAGACCTTATTGAAATAATAAAATATTATTATTATTTCAAGAGATATTAATTAATTAATAAATTAATAAATACTACTTTAAAGAATGTTTTTAAACTTTAATTAATAGACCCACCCCTCACCCCCACCCCCACCCCTTAAAAAAATGGGATTCTAAAAAGGAAGAAGAATGGAAGAATAAACAACACTGAAAGATAAAAAAAATTGAAAGAAAGAGTGTGATAGTGTATTGAAGTGAATATAAATAAATGTTTCTTAGGCAGTATTTTTTATTGGGAAGGAAAAAATTCTTGGGTAGTGTTATTTATTGAAATCATCTAGTGGCTTAAGACTTTTGTTTTTGTAGTTTTACTTTAGAGGATACTTTGGGTACAACAAAAAAATAAAGAATAGTGTTAAACGTTAAGACATTTTTTTGGCATAAATTGGCAGGATAGAAATAAATGATCAAATAGCCTTTTGACTTCAAAATGGCTTGTTTTCTTTTCCTCCAAAAAATAAAATCACTCTTGACTTTCTCTTTCTTATTTACTCTCTCTCTCTCTTACTTTACTCTTTTTTTCTTCTTTACTTCACTCATCAGTTTGATTTTATTTTGTTGATTCATTTGTTGTTCAAGAACTCATCCGTTTGATTTTATTTTGTTGATTCATTAATTTGTTGTTCAATATTATTTTGTTGTTAGACTTTTATAATTTTAATAAGACGGATTCGATTAGTGTAATGACCCGAAAGGTCATTTTTGGGAACATTCATAAAAATTAGCGTTTTATCCCTCTTGTTAGTTGTCCCAAGTAATTTTTGATTAGTCGATGAAATTGATTTGAAAATTTTAAAATATTCGATAACTACGATTTTTTTTTATTGATGGGTATAGATTAATGGAAAACTTTCACATATAGCCACTTAAAAATAATTAATTACTCTCTATAGCTATATTTTGATAATTACAATTTGTAGCTACATGTATATGGAGGAGAGAGGCGAGCAATACTGGGAGAGAGAGGAGAGAGGAGAGAGAGAGGAGAGAGAGAGGGGGAAAAGAGTGGGAGAAAGGTGAATTGTATATGTATATTAGTTCGATAATTGTATATTATACATATATATTTGTATATATGGTAAGAGAGATTGGGAGAGGGAGGAGAGAGGCGAGCGAGACTGGGAGAGAGAGGAGAGAGGCGAGCGAGATCGATAGAGGAGAGAGAGAGAGGGCAGAGAGTGGGAGAGAGGTGAATTGTATATGTATATAATTATATATAACTGTATATTATACATATACATTTGTATAAATGGCAAGCGAGATTGGGAGAGAGAGGAGAGAGGCGAGCGAGATTGAGAGAGGGAGGAGAGAGGTGAGCGAGAGAGGGCAGAGAGTGAGAGGTGAATTGTATATGTATATAGGTTAAAAAAATTGTATATTATACATATGTATTTGTATATCTTGGTGAATTATACATATACAAACATGACTAATTATACAAACTCGAAGTCAGCCCACGTAATTAATGTATAATGTTAGTCGCGAGTGGTAATTATAGAAAACTATAGCTATGATGAGTAATTAAATAGTATAAGTTTGCTTAGCCGCGTAATTTTCCCTAGATTAATTGATTTTTTTTAGTTGGTGGTTAATGGGCCAAGTCCATATATAATATCATTTAAGTTAATACCCTAAATTATTTTAGATCATTCTTTTAAATTTTAAAAAGAAGAGAAATCTCCAAAAAAAAAAAAAAAAAAAAAAACCACTAACCTCGGCAGTCGGCACAAGCAAAGGTGACGAAACTCCCATAGGTAAACATTATTATACCTTAATCAGTGTGTTGATGTATTTCAAAGATGTCATGTTATCATTATTTTATTATTATTATTATAGTTGATTGTAATAGAAAAAGAATACAAGAAAATGGGTTTGGATAAAAACAACTGGAAGTTGAAATATTGTGCCACGTTATTGAAATTAGAGAAATATGGGTTTAAGAATTTGTTAACCATTATATGATATCATTGGTTATTTATTCTTATTTTTATTTCTGAGAAATTGTTGGTGTTTCCTTTGGCAGAATGCCAAGATTTTCAGTTGAATTTTTGATGCGATTTTAATGGCCATTTTCGAATAATTATTGAATAATTATTTTGATTAATAATTGAGAAAATTAAAGTGATAAAAAGGGGCGTGTGGATATAATTTAGGGAAAATTACACGGCTAAGCAAACTTATACTATTTAATTACTCATCATAGCTATAGTTTTCTATAATTACCACTCGCGACTAACATTATACATTAATTACATGGGCTGACTTCGAGTTTGTATAATTAGTCATGTTTGTATATGTATAATTCACCAAGATATACAAATACATATGTATAATATATAATTTTTTAACCTATATACATATACAATTCACCTCTCTCCCACTCTCTACCTTCTCTCGCTCGCCTCTCTCCTCCCTCTCTCAATCTCGCTCGCCTCTCTCCTCCCTCTCCCAATCTCGCTTGCCATTTATACAAATGTATATGTATAATATACAATTATATACAATTATATACATTTACAATTCACCTCTCTCCCACTCTCTGCCCTCTCTCTCTCGCCTCTCGCCTCTCTCTCCCAGTCTCGCTCGCCTCTCTCCTCCCTCTCCCAATCTCTCTTGTCATATATACAAATATATATGTATAATATACAATTATCTAACCAATATACATATACAATTCACCTTTCTCCACTCTTTTCCCCCTCTCTCTCGCCTCTCTCCTCTCTCTCCCAGTCTCGCTCGCCTCTCTCCTCCATATAACATGTAGCTACAAATTGTAATTATCAAACTATAGCTATAGAGAGTAATTAATTATTTTTAAGTGGTTATATGTGAAAGTTTCCCTATAATTTATGCATAGTTCTTACTATTTTGGTGGGTTGTCCATCTTAGAAATATTTTTATAGGTATGATTTAGTTCTCAATTTGAAGAAATTAGGTCAACATAATTAAATATTGAGTGTATTATATTATATGAAAAATAATTGTCTTATATTGTTTGGAGATATTATGACTTCACCCTACACTTGAAGCTTGGAAAATTATCATAGTTGAAATGTTAATTGACATTAAGATTCACGGACTTGATTATAAATTCTGTTGAGTTTTCAGGTCAGGGCTAAACACCTAATAATGTGAGTGTTGTTAATTTTGAAATCTTATATGAATATGTACTTGAATAGATCGCATTGATTTGGGAGCTCAACGAAAAGGGAAGGCTCAAGTCTCGGAGTGAATTGTAATTAATTGAGGCAAGTGGGTCTCTAAACTCTTGTTAAGTGTATGGAATACGTGTATTTCCTTGTGGTATATGTTTGGGAGTAATGGGACTTGGTGATGGGTTGACTTGTCCACATTGATTAATTCTAATGATGAAAAAGGTGTAACAAAAGGTGTGATTAATTGTTTATGTGTGATGTGTTGAGGAAGGTTTGAAAGCTTGTTGAATCATTGTTGATGTGATATCATGTTTGTGTTGTTGTGAATTGTGCGATGTTATGAAATGGTCATCTTCTCATTATTTGTGCATGTCATTTGCATTATTCTAAGACATAGTTGTGACAAGTATTATGTGCATTGAGAAAAAATGAGAACTTAAAGAGGATTTATCATTTTGAGGGACGTATCGCGCCCCGCGATGGATACTATATTTCGAGGGACGTATCGTGCGCCGTGATGGTTATTATTATCGAGGGTCGTGTCGTGCGCCGCGACAGATGCATGGACATATATGTCCCCCATGGGTCCCAGACTGAGAGAGTGTGTATCACCAGGTCAGACATGCATCATTATACTTGACATTGCATTCCATTGCATTGCACATACTTATCATTAGTGAACTTGATATTGTGTTTTGCTGATTTTTGTGTATGCCTTTCTGTGGAATTGGTGATTGATGAATACTGAGCTTGTTGTTGAGGATATATAATTTGTTAAAGTATCGTTGTTGAGAATATGTAATTTGTTAAAGTATTATTGTTGAGGACATGTAATTTGTTAAAGTGTTGTTGTTGAGAACATGTAATTTGTCAAAGTGTTGTTGTTGAGGATATGTAATTTGTTTAAGTGTTCTTGTTGAACTATGTGCACTGTAAACCGTGAGTTGTTAGGTTGGACTGATTTTTGTGCAGGTTGTAGTTGTGGAGGTTTGGTTGGGGGTGGTAGGAGTACCCGTATTTCATCCCCTTAGCTTGTGTTTAGAGGTTTACTTGCTGAGTACCGTGTGGTTTGGTACTCACCCCTTGCTTCTACAATTGTTTTTGTAGGTTACTAGCCCGGAACTTACTGATATATTCTCTTCTTTTTTTAGGCTTCTTGGAGATTTGTGAGGTAGCTGTTTGTCATCTCAGCAGACCTTCTTACTCCTGTTTATGATTTTGTTCTACTCTAGAAACAATGTCATATGAGACTTATATTTTCTTTTGATTCAATTGTATACTTTAGAGGATTGTACACGTGACAATCAGGTTTTGGGGTATAATTTAAGTTGATAGTAAAAAATTTGCATTTTTGTGCAATGGTTTTGAGTTTTAGGCTGACTTGTCTTGGTGGGATAAGACGAGTGTCATCACGCCCATTTTTGGGTCGTGACAATTAGTTAGAATATTCAATAAAACAAAAGTATTGAATAATGTTTAGGGGTTAGATGAGGATGATAGTTTGTTGTCCCAAAATCATGAAGATTCCGATGGAACATACGATAGGCCTGGAAAAAAAAATTGTGACCTTTAGACTAAAAAATACCTAAAATTGGGGACCTAAAACTAAATTTGAACTCGTGACCTAATGACTATTCGTTTAAACTTTAACCATTTGCGTTGTAATAACATTCGTTCATAATTACGAAAGGAAATGTATTTACTCTCTTTCATATTAGTTGTTTATTGAATATCACTAGTAAATTTAAAATGAGATATTATCAATAAATATAGTCTAATAACTACTAAAATGTGAAGATAAATTGATCAAAGGTTGACATGTATCATAATTAATTGTATTAATCCAATTAAAACTTGATCATGCGTATATAATCGCATTCAATTAACTTGTCTTTGCGAGGGAGCATAACTCATATAATACTATATCAATTACATTTATTTTCATCATAATGATTCGACTTATAATAATGAAAAATCTTCAATTTTTGTGAAATAATCCAAATATAAACTTTTACAATCTTACTTACCAAAATAAATGAATTTAAAAATTATTTAAATCCCAAAAGTTTTAAAGAGTCTAATTTTTTTTAAAAAGACCTAAAATTGGGACATAACCTAGATTTGAACTCGTGACCTATAGATTATTCGTTTAAGCTTTAACCATTCACACTGCAATAACATTCATTCATAATTACGAAAGAAAATATATTTACACTCATTCATACCAATTGTTTAATGAATATCACTAGAAAATTTTAAATGTGATATTATCAATAAATACAGTCAAATAACCCCTAGTACGTTAAGATAAATTGATAAAAGATTGACATGTATCATAACTAATTGTATTTCCAATTATAGTTTGATCATGCATATATAATCACATTTAATTGACTTGTATTTGTGAGGGAGCATAACTCATATAATACTATATCTATTACATTTATTTTCTTCATAATGATTCGACTTATAATAGTGAAAAATCTTCAATTTTTGTGAAACAATCTAAATATAAACTTTTACAGTCATATTTACCAAAGTAAATAAAATTAAAAATTATTTAAATTCTAATGTGAAGATAAATTGATCAAATGAGATATTATCAATAAATATAGTTTAATAACCCTTAAAATGTGAAGATAAATTGATCAAATATTGACATATACCATAACTAATTGTATTACACAATTATAACTTGATCATGCATATATCATAATTTGTGTGTTCGTTGATAAAAGATTAGACATTGATTTTTTAGGACAAAATTTTTCATTCTATTATGTATTAATAAATGATCCGTAATGATTTTATAAATAACCTTCTTCAAAATTGAAAAAAATATCATAAATATGTTCTCTTTGTTAGTATTCATGTGTTTCTCTTTATCATAATCAAATTTTATTGCATTTACTTCGTAGTTTAATTTATAATTTTACTTTGATAATGTTGATAGTGCTTTTTCTTGTTGATATGACTCGTGTTTTAATTGATTATTTTTATTTAAATCAAATATTAACAAGACATCTTAATATCTCGTCGTTAAATCTTTAATATTGTAACAAAATATTAAAATCGTTGAAAATAATTTATCATATTTCTTTAAAATGATTAAATTCTTAGATAATGCATAAAAAAAAATTGAAGGATCCTATATAGATGTACCTTATCAAATTTTTTAGTATCGTATATTTTTTAGAAGTCCACAAAAATCAAATAGCAAGAATAATAAAAAAAGTTAAATAAAAAATATCATATAAATTGACCGAAAGAATATGTATTTATATAGGTATTTATGGATACTTTCCGTTTTTTAATTTCATGAAAATAGTATCAAAACTTATGTAATTATTTGTCAAAAACATTGATGCTCTTTCCGTTATATTTTCTTTTTGAAGAGTATTTGATCGATTTAAGTGTTTTTGAAATTCTGAAATTGTTGCGAAGAATAAAAGAATATATTATTTTTATATTTTGTTAATTTCGTAAGAAATCATAAATAAAATAATTACTAATTTACATTTAATTTTTTAAAATTTATAAATTTTATTTACACTTACAAAAAGACAAAAAACGTTATAATAAAATAAAAAACTGTAATTAATTATATTTTTGTAAAATTACTCCCTCGGTCCGGTATTGTTTGTCATGTTGCGCTTTTTGAAAGTCAATTTGACTAATTTTTAAAGTTAAAATAGATCACATTAATTTGATATTTTAAACAAAAAAATTAGATATTCTAAAAATATATGAAAAGTATTATATATTGCATGCATATTAATATGATGAAAAATACATTTTAGAATATTAATCAAAGTTTTTATAGTTTGACTCTAAAAATAGAAATCATAACAAACAGTACCGGACGGAGAGAGTAACAAATAATTTTATCTAAATAATTTCGAGATGGAAAAATAATATTAAAATGTTAGAAATAGAATGAATATTTTCTTTTTGAATTTTATATTTTCCATGAATAAATTATAGAAGTATGTAAATAGAGAAATTTGAAACATTAATTGGAAAATAAAAGTCAAAGAAAAAGAAGTAAAAGCAAAAGTAAGAAAGAGAAAAAATTGTTAAAAGAAGAGAGAAAAAAATGGATTTGGGTCATTTTCTGAAATGGGACCAAACACTTTCCACATGGCACAATGGAGCCTCATACAAATATTATCAGTCATCTTTTGAGTAGTGTGAACTGAAAAATAATAATTATATGTTGGACTTTTCAGAAGTGGTTTTACTTTTAAAAAGTAGTGATTTTACTTTTGAGAGTAATTTGGGTACAAGAAATAAATGAACTTACCCAATCACCCTTAGCTTTTCAGCTAAATTACAAAAATACTAAAATTTGTTGTTCGTGTCAAGTCGTGCCAAAAAGTTGTCTTGCCAAATATATTTTCTGAAAAATAAATTCACCCTATCACCTTACCCATTCCTGCGAAATTATAACTTTACCTGAAAAAGTAAGGTCCAACCATTTCGTGCCAAAAAAGTGTCTTGCCAAATATATTTTGATTATTTTTCGATTTTCTTAATTATAATTTGATTCTATTGAGAAGATTGTTAATCATTATGACATTAGTAACACTGTTGTTTAATTTGTCACAATTGGTCATTTGCAATCACAAACAATGTCCAAGTTGTCTTATATTAATGATTTTCAATGATAAAGTCATGAAATAACACATAATATATATGGGATACATGCGCAAAGGGTGTGCCCAAAGACTAGTCAGGTTTCGACATAAATTTAAGGGAAGCAAAAGCAGCACAATTTAAGTGTTTTTCCTCCTTTTAAAACCTCCAATTGGATGTTCACAATTGCAAGTATACAATCATGGAGGTGTTTCTTATAATCTATTGATTTTCTAAATCTGTTATCTTAAGTTCCGCCATTGCAATCATCCTGGTTTTATTGTTGTCTAGTAACAGAGTAAGCACTGTTGCATGAAATAAATGTAGTAACTTCACAAATGCAAAAGAGACAAGGTTGCGCTTGGAGGAATCAAACAAGAATCAAGGGTGCATTTGGTATAAGGGAAATTCTTTTTTCCAGATCACAGTGGTATCTGAGCCAGTTTACATGCACCATGGCCATTTACAACACAAAGTGTCAGCATGCAAACACTTAGAAGAGACACCTTGCACATAATTTCTGTGCATTTCTTAGTTATCCAGTTTGCGTGCACTAATTACACGGAGTACCTACTACCTCCCACCAACATAGGTACGAGGTAGTTCTACTCACCAAGGTTTGGACATACGAAAAAGGAAACCATCTATCAGATCTAGGACCTCATGCTTCTCAGTTCACTTCATCGACCATTGGGCCACATCCTTAGGTGCAAAAGTGAGCTGAAAAATAAGTGACAGATGTCGGATATGGTACATCATGAAATGAAATGTCATGCTCTTCCAAATTCAGTGATCGTTTGACGACTTTGCTTCTTCGGTGAAGGTAATGCTAATATTGGTTTTAGCCTCTGTTTAGGACCAACTAAATCTTTTAGGAGTAACATTAGTTGAAAAAGGTGGAGATGAGATCTGATGTACCGTGGTTTCACGGTATTTCTAATACTTTTTCCTTAAGTTTAGTGTGTGTCGAGAGCCTTTTTGTGTTGATTTTGATATAAGTTTCTTTTTATTTGCAGAAAATCTGTCCAAGATGAACGCGGGAATTTTTGAGAAAGAATTGCAGAAGAGACCACCTACAGACCCTATGACGGTCCGTCGCGTCTGTGACGGTCCGTAGGTGGCACCGTAGTGAAGTGAGAAGTTGCTGAAGGAAAGTTGGGGAAGTCTGACAAGTGTGGGATTACGGAAGTCCATGACGGACCGTCACAGCTACGACGGTCCGTCCTGCATGTTCGTCGTAATTATCAGAGAGTAATCCCAGTACCCAAAATTCCAAAGTTCAAGTGTTATGGAACAAAGACCCTCGATGGGCCGTCGTGCTTGCAACGGTCCGTCATACCTGTCCGTCGAGGGGAATGAAGAAAGCAACATGAGAAGATGTGAAGTATGGGACGACGGAGGCTATGACGGTCCGTCGTGTCCATGACGGTCCGTCACGTGGTCCGTCGACCCAGACGCGTTTGGACAAATTTTTAGTAAATAGAATCCTTATTTGATTAGGTTTTGTTTTTCTTATAAATAGTTGGAAAAACCTCGTTTTTGGGGTTAGACTTTCTGGATAATTTTTAGTTTATAGTTCTTCAATTATATTATTAAACTCTCGATTTTGGGAATTAAGATATTTTTCGAGAATTGATTGTTGTGGATTTTGTTGATTAATCAATTTAAACTCTGGGAAATTATTTGTTTTCATAAAAGTAAGTGCATGAACTCTTCCATTAACGATATGAATTGTGTAATTACGAACATGGGTAACTAAACCTCATAACTAGGGTTGTGGGAACCATGGGTGAATAACAAGGTAGTAATCTAATTCAATAACAATTCTAGAGTGGTGTCTTGCATGTATTGATAATTCTTTCGTTTAGAATTCTTTTTAACGGTGGCCAACGTTAGAACTCGCCTTATTGCTACTTGCCGGACCAAGGAGGTAGATAATAGGAAAAGAATTATCAACATAGATTTAGTGTAGACTATCTAATAGACTAGTATTGGTTGGTACGAGTTAATAGCTTAGTCAAATACCGAATACGATGTTTAATATGAGGTAAAGATAAGGGTTAGTATAGCAACACACGTAGCCGGACCAAGGTGCGGAGTGAAATTCTCTAGATGCCGGACCAAGGATTTAGAGATACATAACTTATCACTTTACGTGCAAGATATCAGGATAGAGCTGTTATAGTTAGATTTACCAAGTTAGGAACCTGTGGGGAACACTAAAACCCTAGTTACTTTTATAATTTGATTAAACTCTGAAAGTTAAATTTGTTAGTTGTTCATTCTTATTTAGTTAATTATTTTCATTAATTTAGAAATAAAACCCCCCTTTTTGTCTTTTGGTTTATTGGAAAACAGTTGGCTAAATAATAGTAATAATAAAATAAAGTTAAGTCTGAACTATTTTCCTTGTGGGATCGATCCCAACCTCATTAGTTGGGTTCTTTACTTGATACGACCGCTTTACTTCTTATTTGAGAAGTAAGTTTGAGCGTATCAAATTTTGGCGCCGCTGCGGGGGAAAGTAGCTTTTAGATTAACTTAAATTTATTACTAAAATTTAGTCAATATTTTCCTGATTTTACTTTTTCTGGGGTTTTTGATTTTGCCAGGTTTGACGTCCTTGTATGCCAAATACACGGAGAGGAAGAGAACCCTTGTTTCCTTACGATCACGAGTTAGAGCGTACACTACGCAAAATGAATCGAAACTTGGGTATAAATGATGATGATCCAAACCTGAACATCCCAGCTCCGGTTGATGCTCATGGTCGATTATTACCTGATGATCCTGATCAAGGTGCACAAAGGGGACATAATCCCGCTCCACGTCCTCAAGAATACTACAGAGGGTATGACAATATTGCAGATTCTGATGGGCCACTTGTCTTGCCCCCTCTACTAGAAGGTCACACCTTTGTAGTCACTAGTAGTCTAATGCAAATGCTCACGGCTAGAGGTTTGTTTTCAGGACTACCGTCTGAGGACCCACATGCCCATATAGCTAAGGTGAGGGCAGTGTGTAAAAGCTGTGTAGGGAGGCCTGATTTGAATTTGGATGTAATAGGGCTAAGAGTATTTCCTCTCTCACTGACGGGAGAGGCTGCCATTTGGTTCACTGAGCTCCCTTATAACTCAATTTTCACTTGGAACCAACTGAGGGACGTTTTCTTAGCACGTTACTATCCGGTCTCCAAGAAACTAAATCACAAAGACAGAGTTAACAACTTTGTGGCACTACCAGGAGAGTCAGTTAGTAGTTCTTGGGATAGGTTCACTTCATTTCTGCGAAGTGTCCCCAATCACCGCATAGATGATGAGTCACTGAAAGAATACTTCTACCGGGGACAGGATGATAATAATAAAGCGGTATTGGATACTATAGCAGGTGGTTCTTATGGGGAGTGTCCCTATGCTGAAATTGCCGAAAAATTAGAGAAAATCTCCCGGAATAATAAAGCATGGAGTACTAGGAAGACAGATACTGGGAGAAATACTTTTGCAGTGCAATCCACACACAATCCAGCCACAGATGAGATTCGTGAAGAGATGGCACAGATGAGAACTGAGCTTGGGTTAGTGTTAAAACATGTCACTGGGGGTGCAGAAAAGATAAACGCAGTGAACTACTTGTCTAAACCACCACCACCAACTGATGAATATTATTATGAGGAAGATTCTTATGCAGTAAATGATCAGACGGGGGGTTTCCGACCAAATGCCCAAGGCTCCAATCAGGAGAATTGGCGCCAAGGTCAAGGAAATCAAGGTCGGAACTATGGTAACTACAACCGCGAGGGTAATTATGTTCGTGATGGAAATTACAACCGCGACAACAACTTCAACAGGGGTAACTATGGTAACAGAAATGAGAGGAGTGGGCCCTATGTTCCTCCTCAAAATCGTGAAGTTGCTCCTAGGGATGGTGGAGGTAGTATGGCGCGAGTTGAGGATATGTTGCACAAGATGATGAGGAGGTTCGATGCTAGTGATGAGCACACCAAAGAGTTAAGGAGTGATGTAGAAGGTATTGGACAGAAAGTTGATACACATGCCATATCAATAAAGCAGCTTGAGTTGCAAATGGCTCAATTATCTGCAACTGTGAACACACGGCAACCGGGCACTCTTCCTAGCAACACTGTCCAAAATTCGAAAAATGATGGACACTGTATGGCAATTACTACTCGTGGCGGTAAACAAACTATTGACCCACCTATGCCGTCTATTGTGGAAAAGGTGATGAAAGATAATGATGAAGTGGTAGAGGTTAGTGATGAAGTAGAAGATAACACTGAGAAAGTTGCTGAAGTGCCTAAAAAGGTAACTCCCATGCCTAGACCTCCACCCCCCTTTCCTCAAAGATTAGTGAAAAAGACCGAGGATGGCAAATATCGGCGTTTTATAACAATGTTGAAGCAACTTTCTATCAATATTCCTTTGGTAGAAGCTCTTGAACAAATGCCCGGTTATGCCAAGTTTATGAAAGATTTGGTTACAAAGAAAAGATCGGTCACTTTTGAGGATGATGACAGAATGCAGCATTGTAGTGCTATTGCTACAAGGTCTTTAGTGCAAAAGAAAGAAGATCCGGGTGCATTTACTATTCCTTGTACAATCGGGTTATTACATTTTGCGAAAGCATTATGTGATCTGGGGGCAAGCATAAATCTCATGCCCCTCTCGATTTACAAGAAGTTGGGTTTGGGTGACCCAAAGCCCACTGCGATGCGGCTACTGATGGCCGATCGAACAGTAAAAAGGCCTATAGGGATACTCCATGATGTGCTAGTAAAAGTGGAGTCGTTCATATTTCCAGCAGATTTTGTCATTCTTGATTGTGAAGTCAATTTTGAGGTGCCTATTATTCTTGGGAGGCCATTCCTTGCTACGGGTAGAGCTTTAGTTGATATGGAAAAAGGGCAGATGAAATTTCGGTTGAACAATGAAGAAGTGACTTTCAACATTTGTAGGTCCATGCGGCAGAGTGGTGAGCTCCAATCGGTATCTGCCATATCCTACAAAGTTGGTGAATCATCCAAGACACAAATAGAAGAACGGCTAGGTGTAGAAGCACTGGCGGCAGTGATAATGAATCTTGATAATGAAGGCATTGAAGAATATATGTCATTAGTCGCTGCCCTTGATCGTGGTAATGTCCGGTTTAAACCGAAGAAATATGAGCTAGACATGAAGAATCGCGAGTCTCCACCCGCTAAACCATCCATAGAGGAGGCTCCAAAGCTAGAACTAAAAGCTCTCCCACCTCATCTAAGGTATGAATTCTTAGGAAACGGTGACACATTACCGGTAATCATAGCATCAGATCTAAATGAACAACAAGTTGAGAGTTTGGTTAAAGTGCTAAAAAGGTTCAAAAGAGCTATTGGGTGGACCATTGCGGACATTATTGGGATCCCTCCTGGTATTTGTTCTCATAAAATCCAACTCATGCCCGATCATAAGCCAAGTATTGAGCACCAGAGACGCTTAAATCCACCTATGCAAGAGGTCGTGAAGAAGGAAATCATAAAGTGGTTGGATGCAGGAGTAATTTATCCAATCGCCGATAGTAGTTGGGTATGCCCTGTTCAGTGTGTACCTAAGAAAGGGGGAATGACTATGGTCCCCAATGAAAAAAATGAACTGGTTCCAATGAGGCCGGTGACTGGATGGAGGGTGTGTATGGATTACCGGAAATTAAATGCATGGACCGAAAAGGACCATTTTCCCATGCCCTTCATGGATCAGATGTTGGATAGACTCGCCGGAAAAGGGTGGTACTGTTTTCTTGATGGTTATTCAGGGTATAATCAGATCTCTATTGCACCAGAAGATCAAGAGAAGACCACTTTTACCTGTCCATATGGGACCTTTGCGTTCAAGAGAATGCCGTTTGGGTTGTGCAATGCACCCGCCACATTTCAGAGATGTATGATGTCTATATTCTCCGACATGGTGGAAGATACTATTGAGGTCTTTATGGATGATTTTTCAGTGGTTGGTGAATCTTTCGAGCAATGTTTGAGCCATTTGTCTGAGGTTCTTAAGAGATGTGAAGATTGCAATTTAGTTCTCAATTGGGAAAAATGCCACTTCATGGTCAAAGAAGGTATTGTTTTGGGCCATCGTATTTCAGAAAAGGGCATAGAAGTTGATCGAGCCAAAGTCGAGGTGATAGAGAAACTTCCTCCACCTATCTCTGTAAAAGGTGTGAGAAGCTTTCTTGGGCATGCAGGTTTTTACAGGAGATTCATCAAAGATTTCTCAAAAATTGCACATCCATTGTGCAAACTGTTGGAGAAAGATTGTAAGTTTTCTTTTGATGAATCCTGTCTGAAAGCATTCGGCGATCTCAAAGAAAAACTGGTATCTGCACCTATCATTATTTCTCCAGATTGGAACAGTCCATTTGAGGTAATGTGTGATGCGAGTGGGGTTGCCCTTGGTGTGGTATTGGGACAAAGAAGGGACAAAATCCTTCATCCCATTTACTATGCTAGTAAAGCCCTCAATGAAGCTCAGAAGAACTATACAGTCACTGAACAAGAGCTCCTTGCTGTAGTATTTGCTTTTGAAAAATTTTGCTCCTATTTGCTAGGTACTAGAGTCATAGTGCATACTGACCATTCAGCCCTGAGATATTTGATGGCGAAGAAGGACGCGAAACCAAGGTTAATTCGTTGGGTATTACTACTGCAAGAATTTGACTTTGAGGTAAGGGATAGAAAAGGGACCGAAAATCAAGTTGCTGATCACTTGTCCCGTTCAGAAGATGAAGCTATGAGAGAGTTGGGGGATAAGACTGATATTGATGACACATTCCCCGATGAGCATGTATTGGCTGCCTCACAAGACCTGATTCCGTGGTTTGCAGATTTTGCGAACTACCTAGCTAGTGACCTTGTTCCATCGGACTTGTCTTTTCATCAAAGGAAAAAGTTCATGTACGATGTGAAGAAATTCTTTTGGGATGAACCATACTTATACAGGAGTTGTGCTGACGGGCTTATTCGGCGTTGTGTGCCAGAAGTCGAGATGTTGAGTATTTTAGAGGCATGCCATTCCTCACCCTTTGGTGGACATCATAGTGGTGTCCGGACTGCTCACAAGATCTTACAAAGTGGTTACTATTGGCCAACTATTCATCAAGATGCTCATGAGTTCGCCAAAGCATGTGATAGATGTCAAAGAGATGGCGGCATTTCAAGAAAGCAAGAGCTCCCTCTAAACCCCATTCTTGTAATTGAGCTATTTGATGTTTGGGGTATTGACTTTATGGGTCCGTTTGTGAGTTCTCATGGAATGAAGTATATTTTAGTAGCAGTGGATTATGTATCCAAGTGGGTGGAAGCTATCGCCCTCGCAAACAATGAAGGGAAGAGTGTCACTGCATTCTTGAAAAAGAATATATTTTCTCGATTTGGTACCCCACGGGCAATTATTAGTGATGGGGGATCCCACTTTTGCAACAAATTGTTCAAGGGATTATTGGAGAAATATGGGGTTCGCCATAATGTGGCCACTCCTTACCATCCTCAAACTAGTGGGCAAGTTGAAGTATCAAATAGGGAAATCAAACAGATTTTGTCGAAAACAGTGAACGCTAGTAGAACAGATTGGTCAAGGAGGCTTGATGATGCTCTTTGGGCTTACCGGACAGCGTATAAGACTCCCATAGGTATGTCACCATACCAACTAGTATATGGGAAAGCATGTCATCTTCCGGTTGAATTAGAGCATAAAGCCATGTGGGCTATGAAGAAGCTAAAAATGGACTGGAACGAAGCTGCAGAACAACGATTAAATGGGTTAAATGAACTCGATGAATTTCGCCTTAAGGCTTATGAAAGCTCAGCCCTCTACAAAGAGAAGATGAAGAAGTACCATGACCTAAAAATTGAGAAACGAGAGTTTATGATTGGGGATTCGGTGCTTTTATTCAACTCTAGATTGCGCTTGTTTCCGGGCAAGCTAAAATCTAAATGGACTGGACCGTACTTGATCACCAAATTATTCCCTCATGGAGCAGTTGAGTTGGAAAACAAGGAAGGTGTGCGGTTTAAGGTGAACGGACAACGTCTCAAAATCTATATTGGTCATGCGGAATCGGCGAATGAGGTGGTTGAGGCATATCATCTTGATGAAGTCTGAGTAATCAAGTGTCCTCAGTCGTGCCGCGACGTTAAATCAGGCGTTGGTTGGGAGGCAACCCAATAGTTATCATCTAACCACTTTTATAGTTTTTTTTGTTTCTCTTTCTAGTAACGGTATCATTTTCTATTAATGGGTTGTAAATTTTCAGGTAGCACATCTACAGGAAGTTCTGTAGACAAGTTACTCTACATCAGTCACTGACGGATACGTCGACGGACCGTCACGACTGCGACGGACCGTCGCATGACTCCGTCGTGCCAGGTACGCTCTCTTGTATTTTTGAAGAATTAGGGCACAGGCGACGGACCGTGTGACGGACCGTCACAACTGCGACGGACCGTCATCGGGGTTTTGTTACGCCATTGGCTACCCGACCCGACCCGGCTAAAGAATTTTAAAAGTTTAAAACGTTTTAAACCCCCCCCCCCCTTCATTATCAGTTTCATTTAATCTTCCCTCCATTTTCTCCCCTTCCAACTTCACTCTCTTCCCAAATTCCCCATCTTCTCCCATTTTTCATCCCAAAATTTTCCCTCTTGGTCGGAATCTGCTGCAGTGAGTCTTAGTCTTCTAACTTGAGTGCCATAAATTGTGCATTGTTGTCTCCTCTTCCAAGGTATGTATTCCTGAAACTCTACCCTTTACTATTTTTGGTTGTTTTACTGTTTTTCCCTATAAATTGCATATGGGTTTCTGTTTTTGCCTAGATATTATCTAACTTAGGTCTTTAATTCCACAAAATGCCTGGACAATACTAGAGAAATTAGGGCTTTAAACTTGCCAATTTGATAGGGCTTTAAACTTGTCCATTAGGGTTCTAATCTGTATTAGAACATTGTTGGGTTGTCGTTTCGACTCACATGGGGTAAATTTGGCACCCCTTAGTTCTGTCTCTGTTTGACAGCACGACAACCCGATGACGGACCATCATACCCACGACGGTCCATCCTGCACAACCGTCGTGATGGTCAGAGACCCCTATCCTAAGGGTCTCAACACTTTTTCCAAGTGTCCACTGACGGACACATGTGACGGACCATCATACCCACGACGGTCCGTCCTGCAAAACCGTCGTGACGGTCAGAGACCCCTATCCTAAGGGTCTCAACACTTTTTCTAAGTGTCCACTGACGGACACATGTGACGGACCGTCATACCCACGACGGTCCGTCCTGCACAACCGTTGTGACGGTCAGAGACCCCTGTCCTAAGGGTGTCAACACTTTTTCTAAGTGTCCACTGACGGACACATGTGACGGACCGTCATACCCACGACGGTCCGTCCTGCACAATCGTTGTGACGGTCAGAGACCCCTGTCCTAAGGGTCTCAACACTTTTTCTAAGTGTCCACTGACGGACACATGTGACAGACCGTCATACCCACGACGGTCCGTCCTGCATAACCGTCGTGACGGTCAGAGACCCCTGTCCTAAGGGTCTCAACACTTTTTCTAAGTGTCCACTGACTGACACATATGACGGACCGTCATACCCACGACGGTCCGTCCTGCATAACCGTCGTATCGGTCAGAGACCCCTGTCCTAAGGGTCTCAATTCTTTTTCTAAGTGTCCACTGACGGACCGTCATACCCACGACGGTCCGTCCTGCATAACCGTCGTATCGGTCTGAGACTTTCCCTCTGATACTTTATATTGCCAAGTATTACATGACGAACTGCATGACGGTCCTTCATACGCACGACGGGCCGTCACCAGGTCCGTCGTGCCCTACTGCTACTTCAGAGCTGTTATCACTGGTTTGAGTTTCTGTGTATTGTTGTCTCAATTTTTTATTTCTTTTTGTGTCATGTTTCATCCTTCAAGTACTAATGATGATTCGTTACAGGTACTACCTATCATGGCACCTAAACAAGATCGCGTTTACGCACGTGGGCGTTCTAAATCTGTTGCCCCGTCTGCCCGATTGGTGATAGGCTCTGATGATGAGCATGATCCAGAATACGTGCCCCCAGGCACTGCTACTCCAGCACGAGCTCCACGTGTACCGCGAGTCACGCCCAAGAAGGTGGCGCCCGGCGTAGTCACTGCCTCCCAGTCTGATGAGGAGCGCACACTGACCGGCACTCCTTCTGGGTCAGCTGCCCAAGACGAAGGAGCATCTGGCTCCTTAGGAGTTTCGTGGTCAGAAGAAGCCTCTGGGTCTGCAGAAGCCTCTGTTCCTGCCACAGCTACACAGTCTGCTTCCGATGATGAGGCTGACAGCACTGACTCCACCCCTGGCTCACCAACAGGAGTCCCTGCCCCGGTTGCCGATCAGCCCAACCGGTGGTGTGTTGACGGGCAATACAAAGTATACTTAGACGCCAAGGTTCTCAATGACAAAGGCGTCATGACACGGACTCTTACACTGGAGAGGCGGGTCCTCATGGGAAGTCTCCCCACCATGCCAGATATTCACACCCTCTTCACCCGACACCGGCTAGAGTGGACGGCTCGTTCTTTGGGTCGCTACAGTGAGGAGCTAGTCCGCGAGTTCTATGCCTCTTATGTGGCTACTCTTCGCTCGCAGATCGATAGGCGGTCTGCCCCCGCCAAACAGGCCCTACTTGAGCACGTCCGAGTACGCGGCATCCAGGTTGACATCTCCCTACCAGCCATCCGCCGATATCTGTACGGCACGGATTCTGACTCCACCAGCACACCTCTCACCGCCGAGTTTGATTACCGGTGGCAAATTGTTAAAGAGGGCCGGTTCTTACGCGAGCCTTCACTGAGAGAGACCACCAAGAGGTGGATGGCACTGCACCTATCTATTGATGGAGAGGCTGCGGATTGGGTGATGGAGCCGAAGGGGGCCATCAGGAAGGGCAACTTGACCTTTACGGCCAAGTTTCTCTGGTTGATCGTCCGCCATTGTCTCTCCCCCACTGCTGCGGATAACATAGTCACCTGGGATCGTGCAGTGCTGATGGCTGCAATGATGGCAGGGTTCGAGGTCGATTTCGCTTGGCTTCTCCAAGCGGTCATGCACGAGAGAGCCTTCAAGGTCACCACGACTTACCCTTTCCCTTGCATGATTTTCTCTTTGTGCAGATCAACAGGTGTGCCCATTTGGCACATTGACCAGCTCAAGACCCCGCCAGGAAATGTTGACATCGGCCTCATCAGGGATGAGGCCAATGAGTTGGCCCCATGCAAAGGGCCCCGTCCAGAGGTGGCCCCATTTGGTGAGAACCTGGCCGACACCGTAGAGCATGCTCATGATGCTTCCCGTGCTGCTTCTGCACACACTGACACTACTCCGGTCGAGTCTATCCCGGGTAGTAGCACTGCCCCGAGCTCCTCTCGCTCGGCTCATTCTGCCACTCTGGTCCCACTTGCTCGGGTCCAGAAACTTGAGGCACAGATGGCTACTCTTCTGCATCACATCCAGCCGTGGATGCAGAAGACTATTGCTGAGGCAGAGGAGCGCATGGAGCGCAAGATGGTACAGCACACAGAGAGGCAGATCGCCGAGGTACACCAGCGCTTAGACGCATTTGAATTACGAGTACTAGCCCGACCAGCCCCTCCGGTGGACATGTCGACCCTCCAGGCTGCGGTTGAGAGTCTGCGGGCGGATCTTGATATGATTTTAGAGGCAAGGGTGCCTGAGTCTGAGGCCCCTTCTGCAGCGCCTGCTGATGACACCGTGATGGCTGCCCTGTTTGCCACTTCTGATGTTCCACCCCCTCCCCCACGAGAGCATGTCAAGAGACGCAGGGGTCGAGAGGAGGATGAAGCTAGGGCGAGGAAGAAGGAGCGCCGTGAGATGGAGGCTGCGAGGAGAGCCTCGATTGCTGATGAGGAGGCCCGTAAGTTGAGGGCTGTAGAAGTAGCTGCCGGGGCGTCTAGCTCCAAAATTGTAGATTCTGTGGGAGGCACTACTGATGGTGCTGTGGATGCTGAGGACATTACTGAGGATGTCCAGACTACGCAGGGAGTGGGTTCCGGTGAACCGGACCCACCAGCTTGCTGATCATCGGCGCTTAGCGCCTCAGGTTTGCTTCACTTACCCTTTTACGTAGTTTAACTTTTCTATGCATTGGGGACAATTGCATATCTTTTGTTGGGGGTGGGGTAAATGGAAAGTGAGCACTTGGGTGAATTCTGAGTAGCCCAAGTTCACGATCCTCTTTTGGGGTTTTCTTGCCTGTGTTCTTTTTCCCCAAAAGACTGATTACTTTTATTGTTGAACCGGCATGTCACATCTGATGTACATAGCATAAATCTGAAGCATGATGGCTAAAGTAAATATGATATCTCGATAATCAAAATGATGCATGACTAGGCATAGTAAGTGAAAATTGTGTGGTTTGAATCATGAAATTAAGATAAACTACTGCATGATCCTGAATCTAAGATTTGAACTAGGTGTCGAATAATCTGGGATTGCAAGGAATGTCAAGAGAGTGTGAGGTGAAATCAAATGTCCACCATTAATACTGAGCTAGAACTTGCCTGGTTAGTCCTGCTAAAAGTGAGTCAAAACAATCACTTAGGAAAGGATCATAGGCCCTTGTTCGAAAGAGTCAATCTTGAGCCTAAAAATAACAGAAAACCAAATAAAGTTAATCCCTTTTTGATCCAAATGAATTGAGCCTAAAATAGATCTTTCTTTTTCACCCCAAATGATCTTCTCTGGGAACAATGTGTTGGCCCTGGTCCCTCCTTGGACATGTGCACCTCAGTTTATGCCAAAAGCATAAGTTGAGGGTGGCTAATGCAGAAAGTAACCTTGTTTTGGCCCTGACCCAACCATGGGTATTGTGAACCTTGACTCATGGCAAAATCATGAGTTGAGGGTGGCTGCTATAAGGAAAACCCCGGAAAGTGGGATTGAAAGAATGAAGAGAGAGAAAGAATAAAACAGAAGTGACTAAAAAAAAAATATATATATATATATATATGAATAAAAAGCAAAATAAACACAAGAAAAGAGAAAAGTCACTTACACATAAGGATAAAAAAGGGAAAACAGTAAAAGTGAAAAGAAAATTTAGTAATAGGGCGAAATAAGATGATAAAAAGATGGTTCGCTTAGCCGATATGTCAAGGAGGGCAACAAGTCACTAAAGTATACCTAAATACACCCTACCTGACCCTGAGCCTATGTTACAAGCTAAAAAAAAAGTCCTATTGTGATCCTAAGTGCGTATGATGAACTTGAAGTAGTGAAAATAAGGGCAAGCCTATGGCAATATGTATAAATGAGTGGTGAATTTGTTCTGAGAGTGAGTGTCGAAACGTGATCCTTATACTCAAACTAAAATCACTGTGTGAAAAATGAGGATGTTATTTGAAGTGAGGACAGGAGTTGTAATACCAAAAATATTAGCATCTCGGTGAAAAATTGAAGAGGATAGGCATCATTGCGTAGTAAATCTAGGTTATGGTTTGATTCTACACAAATCAATGCCTAATAGTGAGACCATGCATGAACATAATGAGAATAATCGAGATTGATAGCCAAATGATTGCGGAAGTTAAAATATGGATACTTTTGTACAAAGAATTTGTAATGAGTCATAGTGCGTCGCTTGAGGACAAACAACGAATTTAAGTTGAGGGTGTTGATGTATCGTGGTTTCACGGTATTTCTAATACTTTTTCCTTAAGTTTAGTGTGTGTCGAGAGCCTTTTTGTGTTGATTTTGATATAAGTTTCTTTTTGTTTGCAGAAAATATGTCCAAGATGAACGCGGGAGTTTTTGAGAAAGAATTACAGAAGAGACCACCTACGGACCCTATGACGGTCCGTCGCGTCTGTGACGGTCTGTAGGTGGCACCGTAGTGAAGTGAGAAGTTGCTGAAGGAAAGTTGGGGAAGTCTGACAAGTGTGGGATTACGGAAGTCCATGACGGACCGTCATAGCTACGACGGTCCGTCCTGCATGTTCGTCGTAATTATCAGAGAGTAATCCCAGTACCCAAAATTCCAAAGTTCAAGTGTTATGGAACAAAGACCCTCGATGGGCCATCGTGCTTGCAACGGTCCGTCATACCTGTCCGTCGAGGGGAATGAAGAAAGCAACATGAGAAGATGTGAAGTATGGGACGACGGAGGCTATGACGGTCCGTCGTGTCCATGACGGTCCGTCACGTGGTCCGTCGACCCAGACGCGTTTGGACAAATTTTTAGTAAATAGAATCCTTATTTGATTAGGTTTTGTTTTTCTTATAAATAGTTGGAAAAACCTCGTTTTTGGGGTTAGACTTTCTGGATAATTTTTAGTTTATAGTTCTTCAATTATATTATTAAACTCTCGATTTTGGGAATTAAGATATTTTCCGGGAATTGATTGTTGTGGATTTCGTTGATTAATCAAGTTAAACTCTGGGAAATTATTCGTTTTCATAAAAGTAAGTGCATGAACTCTTCCATTAACGATATGAATTGTGTAATTACGAACATGGGTAACTAAACCTCATAACTAGGGTTGTGGGAACCATGGGTGAATAACAAGGTAGTAATCTAATTCAATAACAATTCTAGAGTGGTGTCTTGCATGTATTGATAATTCTTTCGTTTAGAATTCTTTTTAACGGTGGCCAACGTTAGAACTCGCCTTATTGCTACTTGCCGGACCAAGGAGGTAGATAATAGGAAAAGAATTATCAACATAGATTTAGTGTAGACTATCTAATAGACTAGTATTGGTTGGTACGAGTTAATAGCTTAGTCAAATACTGAATACGATGTTTAATATGAGGTAAAGATAAGGGTTAGTATAGCAACACACGTAGCCGGACCAAGGTGCGGAGTGAAATTCTCTAGATGCCGGACCAAGGATTTAGAGATACATAACTTATCACTTTACGTGCAAGATATAAGGATAGAGCTGTTATAGTTAGATTTACCAAGTTAGGAACCTGTGGGGAACACTAAAACCCTAGTTACTTTTATAATTTGATTAAACTCTGAAAGTTAAATTTGTTAGTTGTTCATTCTTATTTAGTTAATTATTTTCATTAATTTAGAAATAAAACCCCCCTTTTTGTCTTTTGGTTTATTGGAAAACAGTTGGCTAAATAATAGTAATAATAAAATAAAGTTAAGTCTGAACTATTTTCCTTGTGGGATCGATCCCAACCTCATTAGTTGGGTTCTTTACTTGATACGACCGCTTTACTTCTTATTTGAGAAGTAAGTTTGAGCGTATCAAGATCAGAATTCTGGGGACTGGAAACAGATAATTGAGAAAAGTGCATGAGAAGGATCAACTACTCAATATTTCAAAGGAATCCTGAAAAGTGCATCTTCCATTCTCCTTGAAAATCATAAGTTCATGAAAACTCCAGGCAATAATATGAAGAAAAGCACACGACTGACAATCTCTGCCCAATAACAAGCTATGAACAAGAAGTTTCTTACTCTAACTTATTATTCGTCCTAGATATCAAACGAATATTAAGAAAATAGCCTGGGAAGAAATTCACATAGTTAATGAGAAGGCATTCGCTTAAAAAAGAACAACTTATGCCTCGTGCTCACATTTGAGAAGGGGTTGTTCTTTCCCCCTTTTCAGCTCTTTTGTTAGACAACATCGTTCCAACAATCATTTAACAGAGTCTCACCAGACTATTTGAAGATCTTTATCTTAAAATCCATGGTCGTAGCATTTTATAATCATGAGAAAATACTCAACCGCGCTCATTATGTGTCTGTTGTCAAACTTTTAGTTATTTCAGAACCAGGGCATGACTCTTAAGAGTAAACTAAAAATCCCTGGGTAACAATGAAGTCAACTGGAAAAAAAAAAAAGGATAGGCCCTGCCACTATCCCACAACGAAACATCATAAAACCTTTATCCTGATTTTAGTGTTAAGCAGTTCAAATTCTCCTAAAAAGTATTACCTACATTTATCTAAGCAATTTCATTTTAAACCTGCAAACAAGCTTCACCATGGCTGTCCTCTAGTTGATCTGACATACCTTATGCATTCATGCATTGTCAATTTCCACAAGTTCTGTCAAACCTACCGGTCCTGCAAAAGTAGCTCCAAAAAAAAAAATCTTTGCATTGAAATATCACAAGCTGAACTAGGTTCAATAAAACCTTAACAATCTTGGACAGAGCAATTTGAGATGCAAAGCCAACAAAGCCAATCCATTGCAGAAAAATCACCAAATGCTTGTATGCATACTTCCGAAAGAAAAGTGTTGGTAAAATATTCATTGCGATAGCATTGAAAGAAGGCCAAGAAAATACAAATGAATATCACTGAAACAGTCAAAATTAAGTCTCACAAAATTACATAGTTGTTAGTTGTTTTTGCTACCAATCAAGTGATGAAGAAGCACACCTGCTGCAACACTTACATTCAAACTTTCCACTGCCATAAAAGATGTAAAGTTCTGACCTAAAATACTATTATCACTCTCAGCATCCTCATCTTCTGCAGCGATTATATCCAAAGGGATATTTCCCAGAATTCTAACTAATTCAGTACATGACCTCTCCACCAATGGTCTTAGACCAGTCCCTTCACTTCCCAAAACAAGGATTGTAGGAGCACCAGGCACAATCTCATGCAATGGAAGAGCTCTTGAAGAAACAGAACCACCTAGGACACGCCATCCAATTTCTGCCGAAGACGTTAGGAATTGCATCATATTCTTGCAAGACCTCAACTCCATTAATTCAAGTGAGCCTGCACTTGCTTTGCTCACTACCCCACTCAATGGAGCAGAGTTCTTAGCACACAAAACAATCCCAGAAGCTCCGAAAAAGTAAGCAGACCGTATAATTGCACCCAAATTCTGAGGATCAGTAACCTCATCCAAAGCAACCCAAAGAGGAGTTGTATCTTCCTCTATTGGAACAGGTTCCAATTCCTTGATACCAACCATTTCCAATGGAGAAGTATCGAGGACCAGTCCTTGATGAGGCCTGTTATCACTAATCATATTGAGGTCATGTTTAGATACTTCCTTTATACTTAATCCAACTTTCTCCGCTATCCTCAAAACTCTCTCAAACCCTTTCTTATCTTTCTTCTTCCTGTTATTCCCACTCAAATCCAACCCTTCCTGAATATAGAGACCATAAAATTCCCTTCTTCCAGCTGACAATGCAGCTAAAACTGGGCCAACACCATAAAACCCCTCGCCTATCATTCTCGGTAGGGTTGATTCAGAAGCCTCCTTCCATGTCTTTTTACCCAAACTATCTTGATTGTTCCACCTTCTAACCTCCGGCCTATCGGACCCCGGTCTTACCTTAATCCGACTGAACCTGCTCTTAATCTTATCCCATCTCGGATCATCCATTTCTCCTTCATCATCTTCTTCCCCACTATTACTTGTGCTCTTATAATTGTCTCATCTATCCTCATATCGCTTAAATTCTACACTTTTCTCAGCACCTTTAAACAACTTATCAGCCGATTCCCCCCAAGAAGACCTGTTTACAACCACTTTTTCAGGTCTTTTAGTTTGTTTCACTTTATCTTTTCCAAGCCAAGGAAGACTCTTTTCACTACCCTCTGCAATTTCCGTTGAAAAACTTCTAACAGTAATCGAATGTTGGTGAGATTTCGGGCGAAATCCACATGAAAAAATCATAGATATTTCTAAGTTCCATAGGGGTTTCGTAGTGCAGAAAAGGAGTAAAGATCTGGGAGTATGAAACTGTTTCAGCATAATGGAAAAATGTGAAGAAACCTTTAGAGAGAAGATCAATAGCTGCTGCGAGCAGGACTAGAAACTGAGGTTGTTCACCTCAAGGATTTTAGGAGGGTTTATCTGCTGCTCTCAAAAAGAGGGGCAGTGGGAGGAGTTGATAGTTTTCGAGCTATGGTATCTCTCCACCCTTGAGGTTCACCAATGTTCAATAATGGTCCCTTCACTTTCAAATTATGGCAGATGTAGCATTTCATTTCCATGCCAAAAGGGTGGGCAGGGTATGGTATGATATTTAAAAGTTTTGATATTTGATTTTTAAAATGTTATATTTGTTTAGGGGTGACAATTTCAGTTTATATAAGTGAAATAAAATCATTTTTGCCCATATTAAATTCAATAGATCACTCATATTTATTTATTTTTTAAATGGATTAATATTGTCTTCAACCTATTTAAACTCATACAAACTTGGACAAAATGGTTAACATGAGAATTCATATTTAGCCCATATAAGTGAGAAATTAAAAAAAAGAATTGATTTGTTTTTTTGACAACAAAAAAATCTAGAAGTTGGTTGGCGGAAGGGGTGTGTGTGGAGGGGGGGAGGGGTGAAGGGGGTAAAAAAAATTATTCTTTTCGAAAAACAGATTTTTTTTGTTTTTTGAAAAAAACAATTAGGGATAGGTTGGTGGAAGATGGGGGGCGGGGGTGGGTAAATTTTTTTTTTTTTTGAAAAACATTTTTTGTTTTGTTTTTGAAAACCAAAAAAAATGTAAGCAGTAGGTTGGTGGAAGGGGGGAGGGGGTCGCCCGGGGGAGGGGATAAAAAGAAAAAACTTTTGAAAAAATAGATTTTTTTAATTTTTCGAAAAAAATTTTTTAGGAGTAGGTTGGTAGAAGGTCGGGGGGGGGGGGGGGGGGGGGGGGAGGGAGGTGCCTGTTGGGAGGGGTAAAATTTTTTTAAAAAAATATTTATTTAAATATGTGAGAACCATTTTTCTCAAATTTGACCAAATCCATATTTGTCCATATAAATTAGCAATTAAGTCACAATTACTAACATAATTAGTCAAAATAACAACAATTTAAAATATTTATTTAAAATGGCAGAATGACAATATTTTTATAAAATAATATGTATTCATATTTTAGTATTTTAAATTAATTTTATTTATGGAAAGAGTCGTTTATTGGACCAAAATACACACTAATAACCGTTTTAAACTAGAAAAAAATAACTACTACAATTTATCTTTTTTCATTATCATTCACCTTTCTTCTTCACATTTCATGTTTCTTCACCATATCTCACCTTTCAAGTTTAGATTCCTTCAAGGTGTTAAATTGTTGCTCACCAAGAAATTCTTTATTGTTAAACTAAAACTATTTATTAATTCAAGCAAATTTCTTGATTGACAAGGTAATTTCCATCATCAAAAATTATTTTTTTGATTTGATGTTTAAAGCACCGATAATACAAATTACGAATTTCCAGTCGAATTTTCTAATTTTGTGTGATTTTGTTTAAATGTTCATCACATATTTATAATTTTCAATTTTTTGTGATTCTCTTTTAATTTTTCAGATTTTGTAGATTCTAGAAATTCATATATATGTTTATTTTGTTTGATGTTGAATACATTTTAATATTTGAATACATTTTTTTCTAATATGATGTTGAATACATTTATATCATTATACAAAATACAATATAAAAACTAGAATGAATACAAATACAAATAATATATCTATTAGAATGAATACGACTTAGGAAAGAAAACATAATTTTGAAGAGAAAAATATAATATACAATAAAAAAAAATGAATACAAATATGTTTCTTAAATAACTACAGATTAATTTGACATATCTATTGGAATGAATACGAACTAATAAAGAAAAACAAGTTTAATTATACAAAATACAACATGAAAACTAGGATTAATACAAATACAAATGACATACATATTGAAATGAATACGATTTAAGACAGGATACAAAATTCTGATAAATAAATTAAATATATTGTGAGAAAAGTATGTCAAATAACATATAAAAA
Source organism: Solanum sitiens (assembly GCA_016801875.1). NCBI lineage: Eukaryota > Viridiplantae > Streptophyta > Magnoliopsida > Solanales > Solanaceae > Solanum > Solanum sitiens. The sequence goes on from JABWTJ010000587.1 coordinate 176,729, forward strand.
TGCAACATGAAAACTAGAACGAATACAATTACAAATGATATACATATTGGAATGAATACGATTAAGAAAGAATACAAAATTCTGGTAAATAAACTAAATACATTGTGTGAAAAGTATGTCAAATAACATATAAAAAAAATTGGGTGTTTCAAATTTGTAAAATTTAAAAAATCAAAATATTTAATAGATAAAACTCTAAGGTATTATCAAAAAGTTTTATAATAATAACTAGTTTTGAAAGATAAAGAACAAATAATGGCCTTTAAGAAGAAGGAAGAGACCACCTATTTTAGTTCTCATAATCTTAAGGAAAGTAATAAAGGTTTTCAGCAATTTATTTAATTTGAAATATTTCCCCCCTTGATTTCTTAATTATATTATGTTAAATTAAATAAAGAAAAAGAATACATAAATCAACCTATAACAAATTAAAATATTGTCATTTTTAATAAATATTGAAAATATTGCTAAGAAATCCTATTAAATATCAAAATATTGTTATTTTGAATTTTTTTGGATGGATTGTAATCCAAACCATTTTTTTTCAATCCATATTTAACGAGTTAATAACTTTGATGGTCACTCAACTATCAATTGCTTTCACGTAAAGTCACTCAACTTTCATTTCTTTGCAAAGAAAGTCACTGAACTTTCATTTTAAACTCAAAAGTCACTCAACTATGACTTCTTTGCACAGAAAGTCACTCAATATATTTAATTGTTTTTTCATTAAAATTTAGTGACATAAAATTTTAATTATTAACCAAGATTTTAAGAATTGAATATATACTCATTTAATGATCCGCTCCATTTAACCCGACCCGCTAAAAATATATTATTGAACATTTTATTTTACCACTAATTTCCTAAATCATTCTCCCTTGTCTCCCACATTTTTCTAGTGAATTAATGGTAAAATAAAATGTTCAATGTTTAATGGGGAATGATTTAGGGAATTAATGATAAAATAAAATGTGTAATATTATATTTTTAGCGGGTTGAATTAAATGGAAGGGTCATTAAATGGATATACATATTTTATTCTTAAAATTTTGGTTAATAATTAAAATTTCATGTCATTAAATTTTAATGAAAAATAATTAAATAGGTTGAGTGACTTTCTGTGCAAAGAAGTCATAGTTGAGTGACTTTTGAGTTGAAAATGAAAGTTGAGTGACTTTCTGTGCAAAAAAATCATAGTTGAGTGACTTTTGAGTTTAAAATGAAAGTTGAGTGACTTTCTGCGAAAACAATTGATAGTTGAGTGACCATCAAACTTATTAACTCCATATTTAACCTATTCAAATTCGCTCCAATCCAAGCATTTGTCACCCCTACTATTATCATACTAACTTAATTCGATATTTTGAAGTTCGATCTTGATATTTTACGATATGGTAAATTGGTAATCACAATTTTTTTAATGTCATTGATAGAGTATAAAGTAGCTTTGGATCTTGTCCCAATAATATATCTTCAATTCATAGACGATTCAGACTATATAAATATTAGATTTTGAACTATAAAGTTATTGATCTCATGTTTTAAAAGCTTTTGCATGATTGTTATAGTTTTCAAAATAGTAGTAAGTCAGTCAAAGGGTTCGATTGAAATCAACAATTGTTTTGAGTGTCGGTCACAATCAAGGTGTAGATTCAAATCGTGATAAATTATAATACTTCTTCCGTTTTGATTTGATTGTCTTACTTTCCTTTTTAGTTAATTTCAAAAAGAATCACGTTCTACCACAATTTATTGACTACTTTCATTTTTAGTCAGTTTCTATATTTTGTACCAGTTAAACTTTGAAATATTTATTTTACCCGTAAAAAAATTATTTATAATCAAACAAACATCTATGATTTTTTTTAAAAAAAATTAAAGGTTGGCCCAGGGCCATCTTATTAAAATTCAAAAAGGCCTAAATTGAGAAAAGCTCAATACAGAACCAGCAAAACAAATATAAAAGAACAACAAAATATTTCAAAAAAGAACAAATATTGGTCATTTAGGAAAGTTGAAGCTATCTTCCATAAACATCTATGATTTTTTTTTTAAAAAAAATTGAAGGTTGGCCCAGGGCCATCTTATTAAAATTCAAAAAGGCCTAAATTGAGAAAAGCTCAATACAGAACCAGCAAAACAAATATAGAAGAACAACAAAATATTTCTAAAAAGAACAAATATTGGTCATTTAGGAAAGTTGAAGCTATCTTCCATAATCATACACCTCCGATGACTGAAGTTGGTGGAGCCGAAAGAGCAGCGATCTTCCTAAGATGACCTCTATCTAGGCACATCGGGGTCACTCCAAAGTAAGTATTCTAGTCTTCATCTTCTCTTGCCTCAAGTTTTGATAGATTTCATCTTAGACACCGAAAATTCTCACTGATGCCATGAAATCACAATCATAGAAGACGTCTTCTGACCTTGAGGCAGCTGAAAACCAAGGATCTGTCCCTTTACTTCTTCATGACCACCTATGTACGAGATAACATCGACCTGAATCTATTGGAACTAAACTTTTTCAATTTACTTTATTCAACAGGCTGAGCTCCAATTGGAACTGATACCACTATTAGAACAAAATGTCCATCTCAAAGTTTGTCCACGAAACAAATTATGTGACGGTACTACAACTAACCCGAGCCTCGATCAAAAAGATCTAATCTTGAAGAAACTGAGTAGAGTGGTATTTCTCAGCTACTATTGGTGCTGTGTTAACAACTGAAATCAGACGAGTTTGTTAATTATTGAAACTTAGATCAGATATGTATGGATTTTGATGCCTCCTTATTCTCAGATTTGAAATTTGTTGTTTATCCATGCTTAAGATCTGCTTGCCTTTTGTTGGTATGTCTTGACAAGATGTAAAATTAATTGTACCTGCAAAATCAAAAGCTAGGTTAGTGAAAAAATCTGCTAACTGATTCCCTTATCTAAAGACATGTTCAATCTTAGTATATCCTTCTCTCTTTAGCTTCATAATACTTTTCACCTCCATATTAATGCTCCAAGGGATCTCCCATATCCCATCTAGAACATTTTTCATCATCAAGGAATTTGTTTCCACCACTAGAGAAAGCAGTTGATTCGATACACAATATTGTAAACCTGCTTTGATAGCTTTAGCCTCTGCGATTAGGTTACTCTCATCCTCAATCTTAGTAGCTTCTGCATATACCATATCACCATTTTCATTTCTTATACAAAATGCTATAGAACTTGGTCCTGGATATCCCGGAGAAGCTCCATTAGTATTGCATTTAAATGTACCAAATATAGGTTTTCTCCAGTATACTACCTTGCACATAATCCTAGGTGTATAACCGTTCAGACAGTGGATTAACTCTATCCAATGTTTGGGTATATTCTTCAGCCAAAGATACCTACTTCTAGTCATTACGGAAATGTTCTTGTTTATCTCATGCATCACCTTAGCACTGGGCACACTACCTCCATGGGCTATGATATTCCTTCTTTTCCAGATTTGCCAAAGAATAAAGGCTGGAACAACTGTAATGATTGGCTTAAGCTTGCCACCACATTGGAACTTCCACCACCTATTTAGTGTAAATCTCATTTGAATGAAGGGGCCTTCAATGCCTGCTGCTGACGCAAAACGTTGCCAAATATTTTGAGCAAATGGGCAACTAAAGAACATATGTTCTATAGTTTCCTGAAACGGACCATCACAACACTTGCATTTAGATGCCAATGCTATACCCATTCTTGTAAACACCTCATCCATCAGAATTTTCTGCTTCCAAAGCCTCCATAGGAAGAAAGATATCTTGAAAGGGACTCCTTTGACCCATATATCATGATAATGTTCCTATCTGTCTTCTCTTTGTCTAAGAATCTCCCAAGCTGTTTTAACAGAAAAAATTCTTGTATTGCTTAGCATCCACCAGGCTTTGTCCCATTTTTCTGTATCCTCTATGAATGAAATCTCCTTTAAGATCTGATTTACAATCTCAACGGGGAAAAGCTGCTGAATTTTATCCAAATCCCATTCTCCATGATTCATCAATTTCTTCAAATCCATCATTGGTCTGTCGACTCCAGCAGTGAGTGGTAGAACATAATGTAGGGCACCTATTTTGGTCCAATTATCATACCAAACATTAGAATGTCCACATTTAGGTTCCCACCATATTTCTTGATCTATGTATTCTCTAGCTTTTATCATCTTTTTCCATAGTTGAGAATCCTCTTTCCATTCTACCACCTGAGGGATACATCTTTTGCAATATTTATTCCACATGTAATTAGCCAAAAGTGATTTTCTAGTCCTGAAATTCCACCAGAGTTTAGCAAAAAGTGCCTTGGATACATCAAAAAGAGATCTAAAACTCAAACCTCCTTCTAACTTACACATTTTAGTCCAAGAACCCAATGTTTTCGTCTATCATCTTCTTTGTTGTTCCAGAAGAATTTGGCAAATAGCTTATGAAGATCATGAATAACACAATTAGGGGGATTGACAACTGAAAGCAAATATATAGGCATGCTCTTCAATACATTAGCTATTAAGACACTTTTCCCACAAAATGAGAGCAATTTACCCTTCCATATATGCAACTTGTTCTTCATTTTTTTGATGATTTCATTGTAGTAATTCTTTCTCTTTCTAGCATGAAATATGGGACAACCTACTGTCCTCTTGAGAATCCTGTACTGAGTGCCACCTTTTGACTAATCTCCTCAGACACTTTGTGGAATAAGTAGTAAGCACACTTATCTCTGTTCATTTTTTGCCCGAATTGATTCTCATATTCACCAAGAATATTCATGATCATGTCTAAAGAGACTTTATCAGTAGAGACAAACAAAATTGTGTCATCAGCGTAAGCTAGATGATTTAAATTTGAACTCCATTTTGGCATTCCAAATCCCTTAAAAGACTTATTATCAAATAATTGTTTCAAAGCCCTAGAGAGTACTTATGTTGCAATGATGAATAGGGCTGGTGATAAAGGATCACCATGTTTGACGCCTCTGGTAGAGTGAAAGAAATCATGTGCCTGTCCATTGATAAGCACAGAGTACCAATTGTTTGCCAACAATCTCCAAACTTTATCCATAAAATTGTTATCAAACCCCATCTTTTTTAACACATTCGTGAGGAATCTCCAAGAAACCTTGTTATAAGCCTTAGCCATGTCTAATTTAATCACTACATTAGCAGGTTTTTCTCTTTTTCTAATGTCAGTGATTATCTCCTGAGCCAACAACACATTCTCTATGATGTTTCTTCCTCTTACAAATCCAGATTGATTTTGAGAAATCAATTTAGGAAGAAAATTTTCAACTCTGTCATGCATCACTCTAGATATCACCTTATTTAGAAAATTGCTAAGGCTGATAGGTTTCATATCTGAGAATGTTTGCACTTGTTCTTTCTTGGGCAGCAACATCAAGTTGGTGTGAGTTATGGATTTAGGAAGAGTTTGGCCCTCATAAAACGAAGTAACCACCTTAAGAATATCATCTCCAATTATATCCCAAAATTTTTGATAAAAACATCCTGTGAACCCGTCCGGACCACACGAGCTATCCCCATTCAACTCAAACACTACCCTTTTCACTTCATCTGCAGTAGGCATAACATTTAACAAATTATTATCCTCTTGAGAAATAAGGATTAGAATATGTTGCAAAAGAGTCAGATCCTCTGATGTAACTTCCTCTGTAAATTGTCTCTAAAATAAAGAAATAGCTTCATTTGCAATCAAATCACTTTCTTCAAGAAGTTCTCCATCCTCCTTATGGATTTTATTTATGGCTAGTCTTTTCCTTCTCCCTTTTACAACATTGTGAAAAAATCTGGTATTCGTGTCACCCTCTGTAAACCAATTTATACCTGCTTTTTGTCTTCAAAACTCCTCTTCATAGTGTAAGTACTGTTTCAGTTCAGCTTGTGCCCTTTGTAGTATTACCCTATTTGCTGCTGTATGAAATTCTTCAAAGAGCTCTTCATTAATTCTCACAATATCTTCCCTTATTAGCAATTGTTTAAAAATTTCTCCAAAACAATCTTTACTCCAGGCAGATAGAGCAGTTTAACTCTTTTCGTCTTGTGTTTCAGACTTATAAAGATATCTAAATTATCCTCAGAAACGCAATTGTTTTTTACAATCTCTATGAACTCCTCTTTTTCAGTCCAAAACTTCATAAATTTGAAGGTTCTGGTTCTCACATGAGCATAGGTGCATGTGACCCAGTTCTAGCTAAATGTTCCATTCCAATCTGACCAAACCAATTATGGAAGTTTTGGTTTATCAATATCCTATCTAGCATTTTGAAAATACACTCAGCATCCGCTCTACCATTCCACCATGTAAAAGGACTCCCTTTATATTCCACTTCAAATAACTCACACGAGTTGATGCAAAAAGCAAAATCTTCATACTCTGTTTTGTAAGCCTCCAATTTTTTCTTCTTCATTCAGAATAACATTGAAATCTCCCCCAACTATCCAAGGGATATTCATGTTGTTGGTCAAAATGTATAAATCATTCCACAGATCTAATCGAGCTATACTATCACATTTTGCATAGACCACAGTAGATATGAAAGAATTACCATTTTCCTGAAGTGTTAACTTCATGGTAATCTGTTGCTCTGTGTCTTGCATTATTTCCACAGTAGCATCTTCATTTACAAAAAACCAAATTTTACCATTCTGGTTGAAATTAGCATAATTCATTCCTAATCTCCTTTTGTACTGTTGAATGTGTCTATGATGTTGAAATGGTTCCATGCTTGAGACTTGGGAGATAAGTTTGCCTCTTTGGACACACTGTCCCAGTTTTTACAATTCTCTTCCTCCTCAAATTCTTCCAGATTAAGTTCCACACCAGTTGTATTTAGTTTTTTGTTGTCCTCCATAATTTTTTCTATGTGAACCTGATGAGTTAGTATATTATGCAAAACGTTGAGAGGAGAATTCTTCTTGAGCGAGTCAACTTGTAAACATTCTGGGACAATTGTTATGGCCATATTATTCATTTTGCCTTCATTTTGTTGAATAATTTGTGTTGACCTATGATGCAAATCATGTTCTGGGTAAGTATCAATGATCATGTCTTCCTTTTTTCCTGCTTCAAAGAGCTCATATGTTTCCTTCTCTCTACTATCTTTTTTGTTTTCCTGATAAACACTTTTTTAATCAAAATGTCTGAAATACCCTTAAAAGTTGTTAACATGATAAAAGTTGTTTAATTTAATAATAATAATAATATATAATATATATAATAATAAATAATAATAATAATAATATATAATAAATAATAATAATAATATAATAATAATAATATATAATATATAATATATAATAATAATAAAGAATAATAAAATAAATAATAATAATAATAAAAATAATAATAATAATAATAATAAAAATAATAATATATAAATAATAATAATAAATAATAATAATAATAATATAACAATATGAAAATAATAATAATAATAATAATAATATAATAATAATAATAATTATTATAATAATTATAATAATAATAATAATGATAATATTTAATAATAATAATAATAAATAATAAAATAAATAATAATAATAATGATATATAAAATATTAATAGTAATAATAAAAAATAATAATAATAATAATAATATATAATAATAATAATAAAATAATATGAAAATAATAATAATAATATATAATATATAATAATAACAATAATAAAGAATAATAAGATAAAGAATAATAATAATAAAAATAATAAAATATTAATAATAATAATAATATATAATAATAATAATAAAGAATAATAGAATAAATAATAATAATAATAATTAAATAATAAAATATTAATTATACTAATAAAAATAACGGAAAAGGGTCAAAACCTGAACTATGTGAAATAGATCACTTATACCCTTCGTTACATTTTGGGATCAAAAATACCCCCGCTGTTATCCTAAGAGACCAAAAATACCCTCAAGAGTTAACACCCCGATTTTTTAGTGACGTGGCATGCCACATAGGACTAATCCCTCCACCTAAGCGTTGCCAACTAGGATTATTACAAAAGAACTAGACCTTTAGTGGCGACAATAGTTGCCGCAAAAGCCCAAAAAATCGTCACTAAAAGTTTTTAACATTAAATTCTAATTTTCTTTTTTTCTTCATTATTTTTTTAAAAAAACGCAAATGATATCGATTAAGTAGGAGTTTGAAGACACTGTTTTATTTTTGTGTTATATGAAAATGTATAAAATGTACAATGATGCATTATATAGTAGGAGATGTGAATCGAGAAGTAATTTTCATGATTTTTCGTGATAATATGGGGTGTTTTTAATATTAATATTGTAAGTTATTTATTTTAGAAAATTAGGTTGCAATCGAAAATTAATTATCATATTTTTTTTGTTGAAAAAATAGGTTTTACTATTAGTCGTCACTAAAAATCACTCATAACCTTTAGTGGCAATTTTTTGGGCTTTTGCGGCAACTATTGTCGCCACTAAAGGTCTAGTTCTTTTGTAATAATCCTAGTTGGCAACGCTTAGGTGGAGGGATTAGTCCTATGTGGCATGCCACGTCACTAGAAATTTGGGGTGTTAACTCTTGAGGGTATTTTTGGTCTCTTAGGATAACAGTGGGGGTATTTTTGATTCCAAAATGTAACGAAGGGTATAAGTGATCTATTTCACATAGTTCAGGGGCAATTTTGACCCTTTTCCGTTATTTTTATTAGTATAATTAATATTTTATTATTTAATTATTATTATTATTTATTTTATTATTATTATTATATATTATTATTATTATTAATATTTTATTATTATTAACTTTATCTTATTATTGTTATTATTATATATTATTATTATTATTATTATTATTATTATATATTATTATTATTCTTATTATTTTTTATTATTACTATTAATATTTTATATATCATTATTATTATTATTTATTTTATTATTTATTATTAAATATTATTATTATTATTATTATTATTTATTATTATTATTTATATATTATTATTATTATTATTATTCTTAATATTTATTATTATTATTATTATTATTTATTTTATTATTATATATTATTAATTTCATATTATTTTATTAGTAGTAGTATTATTATTATTATTTATTATATATTATTATTATTTATTTTATTATTATTATTATTTATTTATTATTCTTTATTATTATTATTATATATATATATTATTATTATTATTATATTATTATTATTATTATTATTATTATTATTATTTATTATATATTATTATTATTATTATTAAATTAAATAACTTTTATCATGTTAACAACTTTTAAGGGTATTTCAGATATTTTGATTAAAAAAGTGTTTACCAGCCCTTATTGCCAAATACATCAACTTTTTTTTTTAACTTCAGCACTTTTATCCAAACACATAACTACTTATTTTAAAAATAAGTTCCATCACTTTCAAAAGTAATTTTTAAAAACTAGTTTTTTTAAGCTCATCCAAACGGGCTTTTAGACTCAAGGAATTCATAAAGCACGTGAAGAAAGCATGAATCAATTGACACAACCACTCACAGGCTTGACTTAGAAGACATTGATGAGAGAATTAATTCCGGATCACTTGTGTAGATAACCAACCTTCAAACCAACGGAGCTATTCCGAATATAAAAATAGTTTTTATATATATACATATGATTTGAATTTTTCATTTTTTACAATTAAAAAACCTGAAAAGATTCATTTTATAAATTAATTTTTAATTTGTAAATGCCTCATTTCTTCAGCAAGAAACGGCAGAGCTAAAGGTCCAATCAATTACTAGGCTTCCATTTTGACCAGATAACTACAACCATGTGCTTACCTGACACAAGCATATGATGCTCCATCTCAGCACCTACATCTCTAAAAGGTTCACAAGACCAAGCATTAAAAAAAAACACCAATTTATTTTTAATTAAAAGATGTCATTCTTAAAGTTCCAAATTGTAATTTGCATACTAATAACAAGGGAGGAGGGTTTATTCAGTGCACATAAAGTGCTCACTCGAATGACAAATGCCGTGGCAGAGCTTGTAACGGTTGCAAGTTATTCTGGGGTTTCCAAAAGAAGTTCCAGATATTAAAAATAAAAGAGAGCATCTGATTATGCTAGGAATACACCATAAAGAGAAAACGACAATGATTATTCAAAGTAGGGGTTTTGTATGTACGAGTCTAAATGCAATTCAGTTTCAAAAGCTTGTACATAGCTCAGAAGATGGCCAAATCATTTGTATTGGCCTGAAAACTCATACGACCACAAGTTTTGAACTAGAGAAAGCTTAAAAAACAAAACATGCGGCGAAAAAATTCTCATATTTATCTCATTGCAACAATATTAACAAACCTGAACCAATAACACATCACACTAAAGCTGCAGATTACAATATAGACTGCAAACAACATGAAAACGGAATAGACCAAGTAAATGCCAACAAGCTACTCTATACAACCACAAAACCAACTGTCACACAAATTGTTCTCTGCCAAAAGGTTAGCTCAACTCTGACATCTTGAGTTTCTTTTCCTGCTTATCTGTAAGCAGAGAGGGACCGGACCATAGTCTTCTAAGTCAGAAGCACACCAAGATTCACTGCCTATCTCCATGTTTAAAGATATCGCTTTCTTGCTCCAACCAGAGCAGAAACATCATAGTCATTGGCATGCTTGTTACAATTTTACAATCAACCATCACGGGGGTAAAAATAGGGGATTTGTAAGGCACACAAGGAGCTCCTGAGGTTTACGCGGAGTTGCTTCTTAAGACAGTATATAGGTTTTCCCTTGTGTTTTATTATTGTGTGCGTGTTAACCCACTTCGTGCTACACTCCTGCAGATAATCAGATTCTTTCAATTTAAGAGAAAATTTCAACTTATGCAGTATTATCTTCGACAAATGAGTGCAAGTCACAATTTCAACTTATGCAGTATTATCTTCGACAAATGAGTGCAAGTCACAATTTCAACTTATGTAGTATCATCTTCCAAAGATGAATGACTATCGTATAAGAAAATTCAATTTGTTAACAGCTTAACCAAACCAAAATTTTCTGTGGCAAAGGAAAACACAGTCAGCTGTGTGCTACTCAGAAACCATGCCATTTTCTAATGTTTTAGCTAGCCGAACAGCAAGAACAGTACCATAGCTGTGATGAATCAGAATTTCCTTCTTGGATAAACTACATAACCATTGTGACAAAGGTTTTCGTGGAGATCTACTCTGATACCTACTCTACCATCTAATATTAGGGTAGAGCAGTAGCATGATGAACTCCTCACAGTCCTAACTCCTAGGTTTGTGCTCCCACCACCGCCTTCTTCTTTCTTTTAAAATCCACTCAGAAGCATAGCAGCACCTAAACATAGAGGAGAGCCCATGTAGGTGACAATTTGGCTCCGAATAAATAATTGGTGTATGAACCACGTTGTGAAGAGGTCCATGGTACATTGACAAGGTAGTTACATGAAATGACTACTGTCAACCTAACAAAAAAGAAAGGAACCTCAGAAACAGGGAGGATTCTCTTACTCTTCTTTGATTAAAATGCTTTTCAAGTAAGTGCAGATTCCAAGAAAACAGAGGTTGTAAGGCATCCCGCACAACACACTTACCACAGAGATGATGACCCAAACACCTTTTGTAAATTTATTCAGGTCGACGACATATATCACTCGTCTTTTCTTCTTTCTTTTTTTTCAAAAAAAGGTCATATTTGCCCCTCTATTCATAGACATAAGTTATATTTACCCCTAGTTATACTCTTTGTATATGTTTACCACAATTAAAAAATTTGCTCTTTAATAAATATTCTACCCAACCCATTTTTTTTTAATTAAACCCAACCCACTCAATAGATAAACTTCTATTCCCTTTTCCCAGAAAACATGATCAAGAGAGAGAAAACGCTATTCAGAGAGAGAAAACATTTGGTCATCAGGCCACACCCGTATATCAGTTTGTACAACTTTTCAAATCAAAACTGTAAGTTGTTGGATTTTTAGGACTTGATGCTTTTGGGGTTTTGATTACTAGAGTAAAGTTTTATTATAGTAGTGAATGGAAGGCAAAAGATGGTAAAAAATAGATTTCTGAAGATTGTTCTTGTATTTAGTACTATGTTATTGTTCGTTTTTGTGAAGTACTGTGAATAAGAAGATTGAGGGTGTTAATTATTTTCCCCTGGTGATTGTCATGATTGTAGCTCTAAGAAGAAGAATCAATGCAATATAGAAAATCAAGAACAAAACTGGATGAATTCATACTACTGAAGAAGAGTTCTCATGAAGATACTAAAGCTGAAATCACTAAAGATAGATTTAGTACTGAAAAGATGAGTTGGATTAGCTCCAGAACAGTGCACGACCTTACATTTTCTTTCTGTATCCATTTTTTTACAGAAAAAGTTACAAGGGGGTAGGCAGGTTTAATTTTAAAAATTGAGTTATTGAGGTGAGTAGAATATTTAATTCAAGTGTAAATTTTTAATTATTTTAAAAAATATATCTACATATATGCCATGTAAGCACCACATAGGATAATAATAGTAACCATCCAAGGGAAAATATGTGCCCAAAGTGATGGTAAGGGTAAATGTATCAAAAAGTATGACTAGGTGTAAATATACCTATTTTTGAGAGTTGAGGAGCAAATATGACCCTTTTCCGGGGTTTGTTTTTTGAGAAAGGTAACAGTTATCAGTGATCACTCTCGTTTTTCAAAAAACAAACAAGGTCACAAACTCAGAATCCTAACATACACTTGAAAATGTCTACCAGAACACTTCACAAACTCAGAACCCTCACATATACACTTCAAACTGTCTACAGAACACTATGGAATTGTTACGTCCATATGTATCCCAAATAAAAATAGCAATATTTCATCTCTATCAAGGGTTAGCAAAGAATCATGTCAGTAACCTTTATGGACATTGATCAGCTACACAACATACACAAATGTATAGTGATATGTTAAAGATATGGTTAAATCTTTCAGATTAAGTTAACACATTTGAACATTGCCAAGTTATTACAACAAGGGCTGTGGGAACTCTGCAACAAATATGTCAAAAACACATCCACTTTCCATCACTTAATAAACTGTAAACATGGTGAAAACAACCAGGAAAGCTAGAGAGTGGACATACTCTGGAGGTTACATGCATACAAGTGCATAACTTGTCCCATCATCTCAAAGCATATAAGAAGGGCTAAAAGAATATTCCTTAATTCTTTTCTGGAATCAACTAGTATTTGTTAATACTCACTCGGTTTAAAGTTGTGTGGCACAGTTTGCCTGGGAATGGAGCTTAATACAGAAAAGACTTTTGAAACTAGTGGTCTTAAACATGTCATAACATTTGTGTGGCTATTGCACTTTGAGACTTGCAGTATTAAACGCACCAAAACATTTGTGTGGCTAAAAAACCTTGACATTAAGGGTAAAATGGGATATTCAAGTTAAAATTATTTCCATATTTATAAAATTATCATTCTTTTTGGAACGGACTAAAAATGAAATCATGTGGAATGGAGGGAGTAGGTCACAACATTAGATCACAAAATGACATTTAGTCTTGCTATGACTATCTAGGCAGAGGTATAAGATATTTTGCAAGTATACCAGAAGGAATATTAATATCTCTCTCTCTCCCTGGATCCAACAAGAATAACTTGTATGTCATTGAACATAATTGAATTCACTGAGGATTGTTTGATAATCATATTGAAGACATACCTTCCAGGTAGCAGCTGAGAACTGTTTACTGGACCCTTAGAATTTCCCAATCTTTTTGCCCTATTTTCTTGTTCTTTCTCGACACACATAGCAGCCACCTCTTTCTCCATAGCGGCAACCTCCCTTCTCATCTTTTTGGCCTCAACTTCCATGGCTTTTGTTAAAGTCTCTACTTTCTTAGCTAACATCTGATCCCAAGAATGCAATCAAAATTAGCACAAACATCTGAGTAAAGAAAACATAACTTTGCTGAGCAAGAAATCAGTCTAACCTCAATTGCATCATCCTTGTCTTTAAGACTTTGATCCTTTTCATGGCCAGCTTTCCGCAAAGCAACTACTTCTTTTTGAAGTAAGTCATATAGTAGTCCAGGCACAGTATCTTCTGTTTCGGTTACTGGTAGGTCAGTACGTTTTTCATCTTGATTTGATTTCCAAGAAGTACTTTCAGTCTCATTATCCTTAGCTCCATCAACAGACTTGCTGCTATTGAAATTTGGACCTGTTACATTCAGAAGTTTTTTACCCCTGTCCAATGATCTTGAGCCGCCATCAAATGACTTTGAGGTCCCTTTCGCATGCTTCAAAATAGTACTGGACCCAGAAGATCTCAACTGAAATGATGGTGATCTCTTTGGTAAGAAGCCATTAGAGGTCAATTTGGAGATACTTTCAGCTCCACCAAGTGACTGCCGACGTGAAGGACCATTGCTTGAACTTCTGCCATCTGTTGTATTGCGAGAGCTAGTGCTTGATGGTCTCAATGTCTCTTCCAAGACCTTGAGCCTCAATTGATATTTGTCCTGGGTAAATGATAGAAGTTAAAAACTTGTGAAAATAATATCAACAACCATTATCGGGTGCCTTTCTATTGGACAAAATATTACTTTCAACAGAGCTTCTGACTTTGCAGTTCGTTCACTGATTGCGAGCTTGTCACGTAGTTGTTGCATCTCACCCTGCAGTACAAGATTTAGGGCTCAGACGAGAAATATGAGTTCATTAAACCACATGCGCACAATGCAGTAAGTTCTGTTAGGGCAGGATCTCTGTATCTTATAGAAGTCAAGCCATGGAAACTACCATACCTGCAAAATCCTCCTCTCTTCAAGCCACTGTTTCACGGGCATTACTTTATCATTTGCATCTTTCCATTCATTAGCAACCACAGTTGCTACCCTATTAGCTGTTACCTTGGCACGTGCTAGCTCGCGGTCAAGTGTTTTTCTTTCTTCCTGGAAGAATAGATTAGCATGTGTATCATAACATTTAGTATTCTCTACATATTAATTATCAAAAATATTTATAAAAATTCTTTCTCGGATAGATTACATTCATTTCTTGAACTTTCCGTTGGTAATCCCGGACAGCATTAGCAGCTGCACCACCAGCCAAAACAGCCTCCTCAAGCTCGCGCACACTTTGGGTAAGTTTTTCAACCTCTGCAACCTTTTGGCGATGCATTCTGTCTAGAATTTTATTTTCTTCCTGATGTATGTTTATGAAACAGAATAAGTGGAAATAGAATGCATCTAAACAGTAAACACTAAGCTGACATTAGTTCCAATATGCATGACAACATTTCATGAAACTTTTTCAATTTTTTAAAAGAAAAAAAACAAACAAATATTTCATGTCTGCGCAAAGAGAATACTAGAACAAATATTTCATGAAAATATTGAAACATTTTCTTATGACAAATACCACCTAAATGATCCAATATCTTAAGCAGCTGAACCAATAGTTGAATCATCAACATACCTGGCATATTTCTATCTGTTTCATCAGCTCTTGATTCTTATTCTGAAGGTCATCCACCATAGACGCCTTTGCTAGTGCTGACTGCACAGTTCTTTCGGCATCAAGTAAAGCTGCCTCTTTTGACTTGGTAAGACGATCCAATGCCTTATTATCATCTTGTAGTTTCGCAGTCTGGAAAAAGATAAAGCAAAGTGTAAGTAAGAAAGTGTCCTCATATGTAGACTGAGTTTAACAACATTTACAGACATGAAATGCAGGCAGACACCTCATGACGAGCAAGTTTGAGTTCAGCCTCCAAAGGCGCAAGGATGGCCTCAATTGGCGGCATATCATCATCCTTTTGAGCAGCATGGACCCTTCGAAGAGTGGCTTCCGCTGCAAATTGAGCTGCCATGGATGCTTTCTTCTCATCATTGATTTTCTTGATTTCAAGATTCTGTAAAGCAAGAAAAGTATTGTAAGTTATAACATAGTTTACTTGAAAAAATAAAGAACCTATGATAAGAAGATTCTGAATTAGTACCTTGCTTTCTAGAAGTGATTCTGTCAACTTGAGTTTCTCATCAACCCTTGTCAACTCATCAGTGAGCTGAATTACAGAGGACAAGGAAAAATACCATATGAGCATTTTTTTTAAAGACTATGAGTAGCTTACATTTCACTACAGCGAAACAATCAGATATAGCCAAATAAAACCAACAAGCAGATATTTTATGCAAAAATGCTGTTGCCAAAATTAAAGCACAAATTAAACCGTAATCTAGATATGCCTAGCTTCAACAAATAGATTGCACATTCTCAAATTTTACAGTTTATGCGTGAGAGCATGAGCCACGACCTTCTCATTATCAGAGATGTTCCCAACCCCTATCCCTCTGCCTCACCCCACCAGAAAGTAAATATTAGCCAAAGCACATTTCCATGCAGCTTCCTAGAAATTTAGGAGATTTCACAAGAGCTCATCTTCTTCTTCAATAAATATCTTGGATATCATGACACATATTTAACTTTCCAGGTCTAAGAAATCATCTTTAAAATATCCTTAATATATTCAAGAGATTAAAGCAGAACTAATCATGATTCCCCATTCTTCAAATAGAAATAAACAACAAAAATAGTAGTAAATCCAGTTAAATGACTGCAAATCACATTCAAACACGATTTAATTTGTACGAGTAAAGTACCTGCTGGTTTTTAAGGGTCCAAACACATGCAACAGAATGTGACAATTGAAATCCTACAAATTCACTTTTCACTCTTCTGGAACAAAAGAGATACAATAAAATTCTACATTCCTTGCATAGAAAACACATTATCTTTTCACTTCAAAACCAATGTATTACCCCCTTAGTTATTTGCATTCAGTTAATACTTTGAGAAGGAAAAAAAGATCACCTTTTGAAATTGAGTTTATTTGCAGTCAAACAATGGTAAAACAATGTCGTGGTTGTATTCCAGAAAGAAATACTATATCATAATTCACAAAATAAGATTTTCTCATTGAATATTCAAATATTGAATACTATACCTCTTCAACAGCCTTTTCTCGTAGGCGTTCTGACAACCGTAATGCCTTGATCTCCGCTTGAGCTTCCGAGAGTTCCCGGTCCTTATCTGAAAGAAAACGACCCGGTATCATTCACTACAAGGAAACGAGAACCAAATCGGAGTTGGATCCAGCTGACATTACAAACCTCTGACTTCATTCTCCAGTCGATTTAGCTCCAACTTCACCGGATCCGACCCGTGAAGCAGGTTCATGAACTCGTCGGCGTCGAGACTGGGCCTCACCACCGACATCCTTCTCCGGTAAGTACCCTTTCCTCCTCCAGACACTGTCGGTGTAAGAGCAACTTCATTCGTCGCCGTTCTCTCATTGCCGGTGTTTTCGCCGGAAGTCATCTCCGGCGTCTCCATCACACTTCCATCCTCCGCCATTTCGATCTGTGTAATTTTATCCTATCTCACATCAAATTCAAAACATATCGATACTAAAGTAACTGAGGAAGTATATATTTATTTATTTATTTGAAGATAAACTCATGTGCTACTAGCTGTGTGACTGTAGAGTTGAGAAAGCTTCTTCCCCTCTCTCTCTCAACCCTAAAATCAAACTGATGTATTATGAAAATTGAAATGCTTTATGGTTTCTTCTCTTTCTACAAAATTGTACACTTCTGCTCTATCTCATATGTCATTGAGTTAAGAGAGAGCAGAAGAAGACTCTTTTTGTGACTATTCTGTTTTTTTACCTCTTTATCATATTTGAATATACTACTACTAAATTTATCAAAAACCCTTTTATACTTTGTTTTTATTTAATGCACATTTAAATTTATGATTAATCTTCCAAAACTTGATAATGTAATACTCTTTCAAGTGGATGTGCATTATTTGAATTAAATCGGAAAATCAAATTAAATTTTAAGTTAAATTGATTTTTTTTTGTTTTTTAATTTGGTTTTGGATTAATAATTTACTTGATTTGAGATAAATTTATATATATTTCATTGAGTTATCTTCTATAACTACTTCACTTGATTTGAAATATATTTCTAATTTTCCTAGATTAATAAAGTCATATTTTATTCATATTATAGTTATTTTATTTTCCTTTTTATTTGTGAGTGTTTGGAACTTCTTCTCTTTTTTTTTCTTCTAAATTTTAGGTGGCATGTTGGGCCATTTTATTTAGTGTTAATCAATCAACATATCAGTCTAGCCAATCGGTCCAAAAAACTAACAAAAATGAAAAACAAAATATAAAAACAACGAGTCCAATCCACACCGAACCCTCTATAGATAATAAGAAGAGTAACCTAATAACATCCGCCTCTTTCTCATTTTCCTTTTTCAATATTGGCTTCAAGATGTTTCCTTTCAACAGTCTCTAGAGCCTCACACTTCGCTGCCTCTTTTTGTGAATCTATTTCTTTTTTGTACCTCTTTTTCTACGTCTTCTACACCTCACAGAAAGGCATTTACTACTGAGAGGTAATCGATCTTCCTTCATTTTCCTTCTTTTCTTGTTCTTTCCTTGTCATTTGACCTTTCTCTGTCGTTGATTAGGAGGTAATGTGTTGTCCACCAATGTTTGACTTCACAAAGGTAGTTGTTTGGAGTTCTTAATGCGAACACATGATCGTCTTCCTCCTTTTTGCTTATGCTTCTTACTCCATTTAGATCTGACCCTCTTTTGTACTATGTGAGCTGATTTTGTGTTTTATACCCAATTTTGCTTAAATTTCGTGTTGACCTTCATGCTTGAATGTTAATGTCACGCCTCAAAACCCATTAAGACGGACAGGCACCCGATGCCCTAAAGGCCCGAGAGAACCAACCTGCAACCTGTTCTTACTGAGCATATACTATAACAATTGAGACAAGTTAACTTTGGATGCAGCGATACAAACCAACGTAAGTAGATCCAAAAGTTATATACAAGACTTGGCCGTTTAGGCCACAACTCCTTAAGACACAACTGAACCATGTACATACGTCTACAAAGCCTCTAAAAGATAGAAGACTAGAGTAGGTCGGGACAGACCCCGCCTTACCCTTAACTACGATACAATACCAACCAAATTTACCAAGGACTTAATAAAGCTCCGAATCAACTTGGAGCTCACCAAAAGTAGCAGAATTTCGAGTGCTTCTACTGAGGAGGTCTACTAGCTGGAGTACCTGAGCCTGCAGCATGAAATGCAGCGTCCCCAATACGGGACGTCAGAACGAAAAATGTACTGAATATGTAAGGCAAAAAGTATATGTAATACAACGCACAAATGAAATCAAGTAGCAACATATGAGTGCATAGATTAGGAGAGAAGACCACCTTTGCTTACTCTTGTGGAATCAAGTAAGCTAGATTCTTTTCTTTACCTTCTTTGTATGTTATAATCTTTGTTGGGCATGTGATACAAGTGACCAGCTGATCAGTGGTAGAAGAGGATGACCCATGCTAGGCGTATTAACCCCTGGGATGCGGTCCTCATAATTACACAACTTGGGATCGGCCCATGCTAGGCTTTCGCCCCTGAGCTGCCACCCTTCTATACCAATAGGGATCGGCCCATGCTAGGCTTTCGCCCCTGAGCTGCCACCCTTAATTATAATAGATTTCTTCACTTAGATTCTTTAATCTTTGAGATTATTGTTAATCAGTTCATAACTCTTTTGAGATGTTATTTTGGATAATCGTAACACTTTGAGATGTTGATTTGGTGGTCATAATCATCTTGGAGACATGAAATTATGGAACAGTAGTGGAATACATGAAAACAATACTTTGAGGCAGTAACAATGACATAAGGAGCTATGAAACATCAACACCTTACTTTAAGACCTTAATGGCACAATTGACTTCAATTGGCGTAGGAGAAGGATTCATCAAACTTTCTTTTGCAAATACCCATGTCTATAACAGCACAAGGGGAATTACACAGTAAATAGAGTAGTGAACATAGAATGAGTAGTGCCATTAATTAGAATGGGAAAGAAATATTGGGGTTGAGCTATTTGTAGATAGTTACCTGCCACCATTCTTTTCTTTACTAGAAATAGAACTTATGAGAAGCACTTCGCAATTGATATTAAATTTGCAGGTGGGCAGATTTCATGCCAAAAGGATAATAGAATCGAATAGCCTTACAGAACCTTATTTTTCTGACCAATACCACTATCACGATTCAGCCTTCCTTATTGGGTGCTAATCTACAACATAAGTCATGATTAAGCTAACATCAGCAGCTAATCACAATAAGGTCCTCCAAAACAGGAGCTAAAATATTTGATGGAAATCAGGCCCAAACAACCCTTACATAAATGGTGAACCACCACACCCTTCCTCTACACATTAATACAACTTCATACATCATCTCCCAAGCTACCCAAACAGCCCTCAACAACAATATTCATAAGGCAGCCACTATCAATCTCAAATCTTTCAGCATAATAGGAGAATATTGACTCAAAGATTTATCACAATCCATGAATTCTTGATAAACATATACAAAATTCTCCACTCCAAACATTATCAAAGAGAGGAAAACAAATGGGTTGAAGTCTTACCTTAATTCTGAAAATTTATCCTCTACACTTGTACTTCAAGAATTCAAACTCTCCTTCAAACTCTTACTTGAAAAATTAGACAGCACTCAAGAACTCTAAGGTGTTTTAGGGCTGCTAATTGAAGCCAAGAGAGACCAAGAAAGAACTTAGGAAATCTGAAATTTTTGCAAGTTCAAAATGGAGAATAAGACTTGATCCTTATCCTTTGAAAAAGGAGGTGTTATGGCCGACACTCTTGACCAATTTTGGGCCATATAATGTCAAGTAGGTGCCCCACCTGCTTGTCCTTTTAACTTGGGCCTTTTTGGACTTAATATTATTGGACCTTGGCTGTCCATTTTCCCTTTGTTCTTTTAATCAGCTTGGGACAGATTAATGCAAGTAGGTGGTACACACTTGGCCCAATAACATGGTAAAACAAAACTTAGGAGGTCATGTACTTACCAAGTTTCACTTGGGCTTTATCCATAATGGGCCAATTGGCAGATTTGGCTGTTGGGCCTTCTTTCATTCACATTTTTCTTTAATAGCTTTGGGCTTCAAATGAGCCCCTAAATATAAGCCTAAATCTGGTCAATCAAACTTGGGCCCTTTAACTATAATATAGATCAAGTAGGTGATGCAGCTGCTAGCTCAATTACCATCTTACTATAATTACTTAAATACTTTCCATCGGAGTTAACTTGCAATACATATGCTAAAACGTGCAAGGCATTACATCACCTTCCAAGCTAGCTTAAACCAACACTAATCACATAAGAAACATGATCCCTCACCTACACTATAAGTCTATGTCAAGTATAACATGAATAGAACTACCACATACAAAAAAAATACAGGCCGTTACACTTTCTTCCCAGCAGCTAAGGCTGGCACGACGGTGGCCTCGACGCCCCATCGCGCCTGTGACGCCCCGTCATTGGGTCCGTCGTGGCCTACTGTCTCAAGGGTCCTCCTCGAGGGCCCTTAGTTGATCCTCGGAGAGTCGTACCCTGACTTTTCCAACATGAAACCATCCCACACTATGTGTTACACCTATTGTTACAAACTTTTACTAAATTCCGACTCTTTAACTTGATCAAACTAAAAGGACACTCTAGCCCTCTTATGAACCAACTTACCGGACGTTATGGACGGTTTGGTTCCAAAGCACTTCAATGACTCCATCTACGCCTAATTTTGATAGAAACAATGGTTTAGACCTCAAGGAGCCTATTAAGTCTTATCACATGACTTTGGGATTTCGGAAATGTTACATTATCCACCCCTTAGGAACATTCGTCCTCGAATGACACTAAACACTCTTTAAATGAGGGAATAGACTCAAGACTAGCAGCTCAGCCAATTCACAATATTCAATTAACACGAATCATATCATTTCAATAAAACACTTCAAAACATCAATTTATCATACAAAAGCTCAAAGTTTCCTCATGAGATACTTTCTACTCACAACTCATATAAGCTCAATCAGTTGATATACAAGTCACTTAGCACAAAGTTCATCTTATCAATATGCTTAATATAACATCCACAAGGATTCACTATATCACATACACGATTTGACTCAAATATGCAAGAAGGAAGACAAATTTCAAATTTATTTAAGCTCACCTTACAGTGACTTCATTGTGAAATCTCAAAACTAGGGTTTTTGAAGAAATTCACCAAAACATCAAGGATTCACAATATCTAGCATAATTATATCATTAGAAAGGATAACTAACCTTAATCATCAAAAAGATGAGGATAGCGAGTTTTCATGTCGGCCTCGGCCTCCCATGTTGCACCCTCAACTAGGTGGTTTTTCCATAACACTTTTACGGAAACCACCTCCTTGTTCCTCAACCTTTTCACTTGCCTATCAAGGATTTGGATAGGAACCTCCTCATAAGAGAGGTTATCCTTGACTCCAAGACCTTCAATAGGTAGAATAGTCTCGGGATCCCCGACACACTTCTTCAACATCGAGACATGGAAAACCGGATGCACCGAAGCTAAATCATTAGGTAGTTTCAAGCGATAGGCAACTTTACCAACCCTTTCCAAAATCTCATAAGGACCCACGTAACGAGGGCTCAGCTTCCCTTACTTGCCAAATCTTACCACCCCTTTCATAGGTGAGATTTTTAAATACACCTTGTCACCCTCTTCAAACTCCAAATCTCTTCTCCTCTTATCGGCATAGGACTTTTGTCGACTATAGGCTATTTGTAACCTATTTCTAATGATATGCACATTCTCCGATGTCTTATAAATCAAGTCGGGACCAAAGATCGATGGTTCACCAACTTCAAACCATCCTATAGGAGACCTACACCTCCTACCATACAAGGCTTCATAGGGAGCCATGGAGATGGACGAATGAAAGCTATTATTGTATGCAAACTCTACCAACGGCAAGTGCCTATCCCAACTCCCTTTAAAATAAATAATGCAAGCTCTAAGCATATCCTCAAGAGTTTGAATTGTGGGTTCCGCTTGACCATCCGTTTGAGGATGAAAGGCGGTACTCAATTTCACCTTAGTACCCAAACCTTTTTGGAAAGACTTCCAAAATCTAGATGTGAGTTGTGCACCCCGATCCGAAATGATGGATATCGGAATTCCATGGCGACACACAATCTCATCTATAAAAATCTTCGCATAATCCTCCGCCGAATACGTGGATTTGACGGGAATAAAATGAGCGGACTTAGTCAATCTATCAACAATCACCCATATAGAATCAAAAGACTTTTGAGTCCGAGGCAATCCTACCACAGAGTCCATATTGATGTCTTCCCACTTCCAAGTAGGAATTTGGATCTCTTGTAGTAAGCCACCCGGCTTTTGATGTTCCGCCTTCACTTGTTGGCAATTTGTACACTTAGCAACAAATTCCGCTATGTCCTTCTTCAAAGCTTCCCACCAATATATTTCTCGAAGGTCATGATACATCGTAGTAGAACCCGGATGGATGGAATAGTGGGATCCATAGGCTTCATCAAGGATCCGATCCCTCAATCCATCAACATCAGGAACAGATAACCTCCCTTGGTACCTCAACAGACCATCTCCGCCTAAGGAGAAGAACTCATTCATCTTGTCAAGAACAGATTCCATCAACTCCATCAATAGTTAATCAAGGTGTTGTTTGGACTTTACCTCCACCACCAATGATGATTAAGAGCTATGATGAACCATGGCACCTCCATTTAGAGAACTCTCCAAACGAACACCCAATCTAGCCAAACCATGAACATCTTTCACTAATTCTTTCTTATCATCATCAAAATGGGACACACTACCCATAGTCAAACGGCTCAGAGCATCCGCCACCACATTGGCCTTGTCGGGGTGATATAGGACACTCATATCATAATCCTTCAATAATTCTAACCACCTTCTTTGTCGGAGATTCAACTCTTTTTGAGTAAACACATATTGAAGACTCTTATGATCGGTGAAAACATCCACATGGACACCATACAAGTAATGTCTCCATATTTTCAAAGCGAACACCACGGCCGCTAACTCAAGGTCATGGGTAGGGTAATTTTTCTCATGCACCTTCAGTTGCCATGAAGCATAGGCAATCACCTTCCCATTTTGCATAAGCACACACCCCAAACCTATGCGGGATGTATCACAATAAACCACGAACCTTGTAGAACCTTCCGGTAAGGTCAACACCGGAGCGGAAGTAAGCCTGTCTTTCAATTATTGGAAACTTTTCTCGCAGGCCTCCGACCACTCAAACTTTTTACCCTTTTGAGTTAATGAAGTCAATGGAGATGCAATGGATGAAAAACCTTCTACAAATCTTCGATAATAGCCAGCTAGACCCAAGAAACTCCTTATGTCAGTTGGGGTCAAGGGTCTAGGCCAGTTTCTTACCGCATCAGTTTTCCTTGGGTCAACCTCAACTCCCTCACTAGAGATGATGTGCCCAAGAAACGCCACCGACCTCAGCCAAAACTCACACTTGCTATACTTGGCGAACAATTTATTCTCTTTAAGGGTTTGCAATACCACCCTTAGATGACCCACGTGATCAACCTCATTCTTCGATTACACCAAGATATCATCGATAAATACAATAACGAATGCATCAAGGTAACTTCGAAACATTCTATTCATTAGGTCTATAAACGCCGCTGGAGCATTTGTGAGACCAAAGGACATAACCACGAACTCATAATGCCCATACCTAGTCCGAAAGGCCATCTTTGGAATATCTTCATTTCTCACCCTAAGCTGGATACCCTGACCTCAAGTCAATTTTGGAGAAGTAACTCGCTCCTTGGAGTTGATCAAATAAATCATCAATCCGAGGAAGAGGATACTTGTTCTTGACAGTAACCTTGTTGAGTTGGCGGTAGGCAATACACATTCTCAAGGACCCATCCTTCTTTTTCACGAACAAAACCGGAGCACCCCACGGAGAAATGTTAGGCCTTATAAAGCCCTTGTCTAGCAAATCTTTAAGTTGTGCCTTCAACTCCTTTAACTCGGCCAGAGCCATTCTATAAGGAGGAATAGAGATAGGGTTTGTTTCCGGTAGCAAATCAATACCGAAATCGATTTCCCGTTCGGGAGGAATGCCGGGAAGGTCATCAGGAAAAACCTCCATAAATTCACTCACCACGGGGACCAACTCAATAGGAGGAATTTCGGGATCAACTTCTTGGACTCTCACAATATGATAAAGACATCCCTTTGAGATCATCTTACTCGCTTTTAGACATGATATGAATCGACCTCTAGGAAGAGAATTTCCACCCTTCCACTCAAACATGGGTTCATTTGGGAAACTGAACCTCACAATTCTAGTTCTACAATCAATAGAAGCGAAGCTAGCATGTAACCAATCCATACCCAAAATGACATCAAAATCAAGCATGTCTAGTTCAACTAGATCGACATGAGAAACTCTATGGGGTATTGAAATGGGACAATTTCGATAGACTCTTTTTGCTACAACCGACTCACCCACCAGAGTAGACACCAAAATAGGTTCAAGCAAAACATCGGGTAAAGTATCAAACTTTTTAGCTACTAAGGGAGTAACGAAAGACAAAGTAGCACCCGAATCTAGCAAAGCATACACATCAATAGCAAAGATTTGTAACATACCGGTCACCACATCGGGAGAGGCCTCTTGATCATCTCTCGAACGAAGAGCATAAAAGCGGTTCTTTTTGGGAAAATCATTAGAACCACTTGGCTGACCACCCCTTTCTTGCCCTTTAGCATTTGGACAATCCCGCACTTTGTGACCAATCTTTCCACAACCAAAGCATTTGTCCGAACCTAGGAGGCAAACACCTAAATGCTTCTTCCCACATTCCTTGCAAGGTGGATTCTCATTAGACGAGTTCCCACTTTTCCCTTTTTGAACTCTTGGCTTAGGGACCTTCCCATCCCTAGCCTTGGGAAATTTGGTTGGAACTTGATTTGAGAACCTTTTCTTGAATCTAGGCTTGTCTTGAATTCCAAACCTATCTTTAGTAGTTCCACTCTCGAAAGACCTTGCCCTTCTTGAATCCTTATCCTTATCCTTCCTTTCTGATCTAGCCTCCTCAACCCTTTTTGCATGCACCATGAGACGACAAATATTCATGTTATCATCTAGCATAGCTGATTGACATTTCTCTTGCAAGTCATCTGACACACCTGTCACGAATCGACTCATCTCGTCTCTAGGATCGGAGACCAAGGAAGGAGCATACTTAGCCAATTGGATAAACTTCAATGAGTACTCATGAACACTCATTTCTCCTTGGCGGTGATTGATGAACTCCACCACCTTGGTTTCTCTCATCTCTCTAGGAAAGAACCGATCAAGAAAAGCCCTTTTGAACAACTCCCAAGTCACGGGCCGACTTTGAAGTGGCCTATTGTCTTTCCATTGCACATGGCTTGTCTGAGCCACATCCTTGAGTCGGTATGAGGCCAACTCGGCATTCTCACTAGAAGACAACCCCATAGCACACAAAATCTTATAAACCTCATCAATGAATTCTTGAGGGTCTTCATCAACCTTAGACCCATAAAAGATAGGAGGATTCATTCGGGTGAAGTCCCTAAGTCGGGAAGCCATAGTTTGCTCATAAACTCTAGGTGCCAAATCCCTATTAGCTTGGGCAGTCATGGCTTGGGCTTGCACTGTTGCGGCTTGAGCTTGAGTAGTCATGGCTTGAGCCATTTGAGCAAGAATAGCCCTCATCTGAGCCTCTGCCATAGGTGGAGGATCATCGGGAACCTGATCATCAACAACAATCTCTTCAAGGGGAGGAACCGGATCACTACAGGGAGGGATTCCCGCAGCAGCAATCTCCTCCTCAAGTCTTCTAGCTGCATTCCTTCTAGTATTCATCTCCTATAACCAAAACACAAGGTTTAGGCAAATACATTTACGATGTACATTCTAGAGGCACGATATGGATTTCCAACAATGAGAGTGATTCCTCAGCATCAAATAAGTTCCTATTCATAAGTGTGGCGCGCTTCACAATTATGAATACAAACCTATATAATGTGGTTGAGAGAGACGTTAACATCAAGGATATTCAACCTCATGCTCTGATATCAAGTTTGTCACATCCGGGTTTACCCCCTAGACGTAACCGGCGTCGTTGTCCTCCTCGAGGATTAAGACAAGCCTCTTAGCCTCGTCATAGCATTCATCGATTAAAAAAATGTGAAGGAATTTAAAACTTTTTATCTATAACTACTCGGAGGTTTACATACACCTCTACATACACATAGTCATATTTATATCAAGTATACATAGACTTGTTCATATATGAAGATTACATAGTCTTCTACTTTTATTTCACACATTTATAAAATAGAGAAGTAATAGTCATAAAAGTCGTCTCATCTCATAAACCATCTATCAAAGACAATAAATCTTGGGCATAGCCCTACATCAATACAAGAAGCCACATATAGGCCATATACAACATCGTCTCAAATGAGTAAATGAGTCAAAACAGAACTATAGTAACTAAATAACATAGGAGTAAGATGTCGGCAACGCCCTCAGGAGAATGAGGACCTACCACTTGGATGGTTAGAGATCCAAGTCTTCCCTTCCAGCATTTCGGAGCAGGATCAACGACCCGAACCTAAAAAGTTTGGGAAAAGGGAAAGAAATGGGGTTAGTACTCCACATGTACTAAGTATAGAACCACATATACAATTACCAATCAAATATACTTAAAAAGGGACATTTAAGAAAATCGTAATAAAACATGTATACGAGTGAAGCATAGTAAAGCAAAACATACTAAACATACCCTTCATAAAGTCACAAGTGCAATGATCAAGTAAATTCCCATAACTCTTACTTAATCAAGTAACCTATCAAGACTACAATTAGCAATCAACCTTACCTAACATACTCTTCCATTTCATGAAAACATTCTTCTTGAATCAAAAGCAACAACCTTATACTCATAAGCATGTTATTCAATGTACAAAGTCATTTACATTACATCACTACTTTACATTCATAATATTGACCTCTCAAAGCTCCCATCAAGGCCAACTAGTGCAAGGCTTAAGTAGAGTCCCATACCCCTACCTAAGCTATAGCCAAACCCTTTCAAGTTACTTCGATTAGTCTATATCTTATTCATTCATTTTAGTTTAGGGAAACCTCGCCTTAATCGACATAGACCACATGAGCAAATGTGGAATCCGGTGTCATGAAACCTTACACCGATGGAAGGTGGTCTACGGCCAAAGTAGAACCTAACGTAAACGTAGCTATCTAGGTGGATCCACTAGCTAGTATCCTATGGTGGCAACATAGTTGATGGAGCTTGAGGAAAAGAACCATGTACATATCGATTCTACACCCTATTTGGGTCATGAGGCTATCCACCCCGTGAGAACCGTAGTGAACCCTACCTTTCCTTATATAAGAAAGTGTCACTCCCTCACATACAAGCTCACTCGGTGCTAAGCTAGGTCCCTTTATTGAAAAGACTTTCTCTTATCATAATCATAAATATACATACCTATGTATATATATCATAGCTCAATAAGAATTGTATGAGAAATAATCCTTTCGTTAACAATTCATATAGGTGAATTTAGCCCACGCACATCTCATCACAATAGGGCACATCTTTAAATAACAACTGCCCTATATCATGTACTCCTAGGCAACCTCACAACCAACCTACGCATTTCAATTCGATCATCATACCAACCTATCACCTTAAGCAAGGTTTACTTCAATACAACCTTATCACTTGATGACAAATAATTCACAATTTGAAGTACGGATTAGGATAATGAAGACTTACAAATACTTCTCCATAGTTCACCAATAAAAGGGCCTTACCATCAACCCATAGACTAACACGATTTGGGTCATCACATAAATGTAACTCAATAGTCAACATAAGAACTTAATTTAAGAGAAAGCACTATACCACAAAGCAATACTAAATCAAAGCTTGGTAACATGATATCAAAGTCTATCTTCTTACCCTATATTTAATACTCAAGAAATAGGCATGAAGAACTTCCATTCATTACAATATACTCATGATCAATGCAATAACAACCATTAAAGATGATTTAAGCAATAATTAGATCTATTACATCAATCCAACCCAAATTCATATCAATCCCAATACCTAGGGTTAAGGGTTAGGGTCATTTCCCACAATCTAGACCAAACCACATCAATTCATCATAATGAAGCTACAATACATGATAATCTATTCATTATAACCCAAAGAATACATAAACAACTTAATTCATAACAGCAAACTCGAAATTGGATGAAACCCATATGAAACTCAACTTTTGGAAAATCTTTGAAGGAGCCCTTTGAGGAAAGAAGTCTCAAAGGTGAATTAGATCCCATACCTTAAGGTTTGATGACGTTTTGATGGTGAATTACGTGCTAAATCAGCCCCCAATGATCTCCCCAAGTTGTTCTCCAATGGAGTCTTCCAATAGAGAGAGAAAGTAGAGAGAAGGAAGAGAGTTTTGGTTGGAGAATTATGATTAGGTTAATGAAGGTTGGGTATTTATAGTGGGGTCTTAAGCCACTTAATTAGTCTTTCCTTAATCCCCAAATTACCCCTAAGCCACCTAATAAAATAATTAACTAAAAGTTAAGTCCCTGAAAACACTACAGGCCCTCCCCGCCGACGGGCTGTCGTGGGCGTGAAGGATAGGCCCTCCTCCGTCCTGCACGTTCGTCGTGCTGGTCAGAGAATGTGCAGGCCAAGGCTTTCTTCCCATCAGCTAAGGCTGGCACGACGGTGGCCTCGAAGCCCCGTCGCGCCTATGACGCTCCGTTATTGGGTCCGTCGCGGCCTACTGTCTCAAGGGTCCTCCTCGAGGGCCCTTAGTTGATCCTCGGAGAGTCGTACCCTGACTTTTCCAACATGAAACCATCCCACACTATGTGTTACACCTATTGTTACAAACTTTTACTAAATTCTGACTCTTTAACTTGATCAAACTAAAAGGACACTCTAGCCCTATTATGAACGAACTTACCGGACGTTATGGACGTTTTGGTTCCAAAGCACTTCAATGACTCCATCTACGCCTAATTTGGATAGAAACAATGGTTTAGACCTCAAGGAGCTTATTAAGTCTTATCACATGACTTTGGGATTTTGGAAATGTTACAATGTCTTTTCTCAACCTCTACTCATTGTGTTTATAGGACATGAATACGAGGAGGACAACCGCTAGAAGGGAGAAGGGAGGTGTAGTTAATGAGAGGATACCTCTCCGTGATGACCAAGTCCCTATAGTTGGTCAAGAGAATGTGGATGAGGAAGTTCCCCTCCGGAAAATCAAGAGCCTCAAGAGCCCCAAATGCCTCCTATGCCTAAAGCTCCTCAAGTTCCCTTTGTTGAATGGGATATGACTAATGCGGATTTAAGGTATCACATCCAGGGAGCACCCCCTAGATGTAACCGGTTCGTTGTCCTCGGAGAGGACTAAGACTAACCTCTTAGCAATCATCATAACATTCATAGGTTAAAAATGCGGAAAAATTTAAAAGTATTCTTCTATATTTATCATGAGGTTTACATAGACCTCTTGCATACACATAATATATTCAATCGAGTTTATTTAGACACTTCGTATAAGAAGATAACATAGTCTTCTACTTTTATGGCACACATATATATAAGATACAATATAGTCTTAAAACGGATGTCTCATATCATAACCATCAAAACAAAAGTATAACAATTGGGCATAGCCCATACATCAATAAACTAAAAGTCACATGTAGGCTATACAATCATAGTAATCAAATGAAAGAGAATGAACAAAGTGTCTTTAAGACTAATCAACATTCAATGCTAGAAAGTGGCATTGTCCTCGAAGTGGTGAGGACCTACCCAACTTGGAGAATGAGGATCCAAGTCTTCTTCAAATGGCCTTAACCTCGTCAACGACCGGAACCTAAAATGTTGGGATAAAAGGAGAAAATAGGGGTTAGCACATCACTTGTACTAAGTATGGAAAAAATTCACACAACATAGAAATCATGCTAGAAAAGGAACTATTTGTTGAAAACATGCAACTTACTGCAAAAATCCCATTTATATGCTATCTTAACCATTAAAACACATAATCATCAAGGCAATGGCATATTCAATACAAGACCAACAATACTAAGTAAAGTCAACATATGCATAGTCAAACAACTACAACATCATATTATAAACACAAGGCATATACAAGAACTTCATAATATTTCAACACATACTAGACCCTTACCCATAACCCCTTATCAAGTCTACAAGTGTAATGACCAAGCAAAACCCCATTACCTAACTCAATCAAGTAAACCAAACAAAGGACCATAAGAAATGCCTAACTTCATATAACATAACATCAACAATAACCATTATCAGACCTAAGCAATATAGAGCAACAACATGCTCATAAGTGAAACTAACATCATATAGAGTCAATAACATGTAAAGTCAATATATGCATAACATGTAAATTATAAAACACAATAACAACCTCCTAAGGCTTCCCTCAAGGTAAACTAGAGCAATGAATCGGTAGACTCCCATACCCCTACCTAGGCTAAGTCAAACCTCTTAAGTAACCCTAGTTAGTGCTTACATTATAACATTATTTTACTTTGGGGAACACTTGCCTTAACCGACATAGACCACAAGAGCTTAGAGTGGAATTCGATGTTGTAAAACCTTACACCGATGGAAGGTGGTCTACCAGCCAAAGTAGTACCAAACATGAACATAGCATCTAGGTGGATCCACTAGCTAGTATTCCTATGGAGGCAACATAGTTTATGGAACTTGGAGGACTTTATTAGAAATATCATTCTATACCCTATTTGGGACATGAGGCTATCCACCTCGTGACTACTATGGTGAACCCTACCTCCCTACCTAGGGAAGATGCCACCACTCATCTTCAAACTCACTCGGTGCTAAACTAGAGTCCCTTTTCGAAATGTCTTTAAGTCATCCATTATTATCAAAGCTTACTTTAGGTCATAGGAGAGTACTCCTTGTATACCATCATATTTAGCTTATTAGGATTTGTATGAGAACAACCTTTCAACACAACCCTCATAGTGAGATCAACACCATATATAATATCATAGTAATGCACACAAATAAATCAACATCATCCTTATATATGATTACAACCTTAACATGATCTCACAATTCATAAGATAAGAAATTTCAACAACAACATCATAACATCCTAATCAATCAAATCACAACATATATACTTCAATTGAATCAACCTCATTAGATATAAGTCACCACAATAGAGTTAGGGTTTGAAGATCACAAAGTCTTACCTCTTCCTCTTCCAAAGACATCATCATGGTCTTACCATCAAACAACTCCAATACATCCATCAATTGGCATAATAACATCATAGAATAGTAATTCACACATTAACAAAGCCAATTATTTCAGTACTAGATAATTCTATTCAAGATCACAACCTAAGGTTAAGGGGAAAAGATCATCTTCCACAAAATAGGTTAATTCATCAAGAAGTAGCATAATTCAATCATAATACATCATAATATATTCATAATAACCAAAATTAATCATAAACAGAGTAAGATCAAATTTGTATTGGAAAGAAACACACATGAAACTCATCTTTTTGAAATCAATTTTGGAAGAACCTTTGGGGAAAGGAATCCGAAAGGTTAAAGGTTTCCATACCTTATTAATTGATGAAGAATGATGGATAAAACCACCCTCCATTCTTCCATTAGACCTTGAATTAGTCCTTAAATGGAGGTCTTCTATTTGGGAGAGAGAAAGAAGAGAGAAGGAAGAGCGATTTGGTTTTGGGAAATATGAGAGTTGGGTTAGTTTAACTAGGTTAGATTCTTTATATAAGTCATTAACTAACTTAATTATACCTCATTTAACCCCTAAATAATTAACCAACCAATTAATTAATATAAGTAACTAACCAAAAATGTGGGAGCAACCAGTGACCCTGACCTAAAAGACCTTCAACTACGGGCCGTAGTTTACTCGATGGACCTTGGGACCAACCGTCCTATTGGTCCGTTGTTCTGGTCAGAGATTCGCCAAAAATGGTCCTTTGTAAAGTGACCATCGACGCCCCGTCGATTGTCCTAGACCTCATTGGTTGTCAACTATCGATGGCACTGTCTTTTGACAACTTTTAGCCAAACTGGAAGGGTTCTCCTCAAGGACCCTTTCGTTGGTCCTTGGGGAGTCATACCCGGACGTTTCGACCCTAAAATGACTTTAATACGTATTAGAAACCTTACTACCTAATTCAATCAAATTTTAACTCCTAAAACCGAGTCAAATAGGCTAAGGTACACTACCACCTCTTGAACTAGTTTCCAGACGTCATGGACGTTTCTTGATGCTTTTTTTCTAAAACTTCCTAGATAACTTATATTCATTATATTTGACCTTAAAATAGTGTCCTAACCCTTAGACATTCAAGTTAGGCCCTAGATTATGTCTAAGACTTTCAGAGTGTTACATTAGCCCCTCCCCCCCCCCCAATCAGGAACATTCGTCCCCGAATGACACTAAAATCTTTTGGAAGGAAGGAATATACTCAAGACTAGCAGCCCAACCAACAAAAACATATCAAAACATGAATTACCACTAAATTAAATATAACAACCTGACCTTTCACACAATGCAACATTAAAACAACATTTTCAACTGATAAGGGCTAAACATTTACTACATGAGTATTTACTTATGACAAATCTTTCTTCAACACATATTAACATGCTCAATACAACTAATGAAGACACAACATACTAAAATACACCACATAAGTTCAAAGCAACCAAAAGAGCAAAATTTGAGAACTTTCATTTCTATAGCCATAACTCACTATAAATCACTATAACATGCACCTTTTTGCAAAACTTCACCAAAATCAAGACAACTTCAAATTTACTCATTATTTTCATTATTATTAAGAACAAATAACCTTTGTTAGAAAAGAGATGAGGATAAAGGGACTTCATGTCGGCCTCGGCCTCCCATGTTGCTCCCTCAACTAGTTGGTTTCTCTATAACACTTTTACGGAGGCCACCTCTTTGTTCCTCAACCTCTTCACTTGACCATCAAGGATTTCAACCGGACCCACCTCATAAGAGAGGTTCTCTTTCATACCATGATCTTCGATAGGAAGAATGGACTCGGGGTTACCAATGCACTTCTTAAGCATGGATACATGGAAAACCTGATAAACAAATGATAGTTCACTAGGGAGTTTCAACTCATATGCAACATTGCCAACCCTTTGAAAAATTTCATAGGGAACCACATAACGAGGACTTTACTTCTCCTTTTTGCCAAATCTAACCACCCCTTTAATGGGCAATATTTTGAAATACACCTTATCACCCTCTTCAAATTCAAGCTCTCTTCTCCTATGATCGGCATAAGATATTTGCCGACTATAGGCTGTTTGCAAATGGTTCATTATGATATGAACTTTCTCTAAGGTATTATAGATCAAGTGGGGACCTAGAAGCGAAGACTCGCCAATCTCAAACTATCCAATAGGAGATCTACACCTCCTACCATAAAAAGCATCAAAAGGAGCCATATATAGGGATCAATGAAAACTATTATTATATGGGAACTACACCAAAGGAAAGTGCTCATCATAATTTCCCTTGACGTCAATCATATAAGCTGTAAGCATATCCTCCAGAATTTGAATGGTACTCTCCGCTTGACCATCCGTTTGAGGATGAAAAGTGGTGCTTAACTTCACTTGAGTACCCAAACCTCTTTGAAACGACTTCTAAAACCTAGATGTAAATTGAGAACCTCTATCTGATATGATGGACAAGAAACTCCATGAAGACTCACTATCTTGTCAATATAGATTCTTGCATAATCTACCGCCAAATAAGTAAACTTAACGGGAATGAAATGAGTGGACTTGGTCAAGCTATCCACCACCACCCATATAGAGTCATATTGCTTCTGAGTCTAAGGCAACCCAACTACGAAATCCATGTTAACATCTTCCCACTTCCAAGTAGGAACTTGGATATTTTGTAGTAAACCACCAACCTTTTGGTGCTCGGCTTTCATTTGTTGGCAATTTGGACACTTTGCAACAAATTCCAAAAAGTCCCTTTTTAAGCTATCTATAACGTCCCTCAAAATGAGCTAGGTTGAGCTAGAGCCTAACACTTGTGTAATTATGTTTTAAAGCCATAAAATTGTTAATAATAATGTTATTAGGCAGTATATAAAGTTTGGAAGTGTTTGGAGGTCAAACGTTTAAGAACGTCCAAGACGTTCAGAAACTAGTCGAAGTTGAACTAGTGTGTCGTACTATTTTGCAGTGATGTTTTGGGTGATGTTTTGATGGTGAAATTAAGTAACTAGAGTTCCTATGCGTACCTTGATATACAAAGGGTCAAAAAGTCCGGGAACGACGCCCTGGGGACCATCAAAAAGGTCCCCAAAGAGGACCCAAACATGGGCTAGCGAAGCTGTCGAGCAGCCAAGATATGGCATGCTGCTTCACGACGCGCAACTGTCACGCAGTAGTAAAAAGTCTTTCCTTGCGACGCGAGGATGTCACAAACCATTCTGTCCAAGAAATTTTTAAAAATAAGATTTGGAAGTGTCTCCGCGACGCGCACTAAAGTCCCAGATTTCATTGCGTCATTTTTAAGTAAAATTTGAGTTGGTTAATATGTCCAATAAATGTAGGGGTCTTTTTGGTAATTTAGGGGTGCATTATGGACGGTTATATGACCTATTTAAACCCCTAACCTCAACAATTAAAGCAAAACCCTCAACTCAAAACAAAACTTCTCCATTCTTCTCTCCAAAACTCCATTGTTGAAGCTCTGAAACTCCAAGGAAGAAGATAAGTTTCTCAAGTTTTCCTCCATCCATATTGTGGGATTTCATCACAATTAAGGTATGGTTATTCATCCTTGAAATATCTTTTATCAAGGAGTCAATTCCAATGATTTTTAAAGATGATCAAAAACATGAATTGTCCAATTTCGTAATCTATCCACGGGTTCTTGCATTAATGGTTTTGAATCAATGTTTTAGGATTGAATTGATGTTAATTCAATGTTTTAAATCGAATATTCCTATGAACCCATGTAAACCATGCAATTCTTATTTTGAATATTTTGTGGGTTAAGTGATCATTTCTCAATGCTTATGAATTATAGTGTAGTTTTCTATGTGCTATTGAATGATGTAATAATTGTATTGAATTGATGTATAGTCTGTCTTAGATTGATAAATCTATATTGAATTGACTTATATTCATTGAGTATTGTGATTTTTGTATTGAATTGATGATCATGGCCATGGGTAAGGGCCTTTGAGTATTGAATTGGATGATTTAGCTATGGATTAAAGTGGTGAGAATAAATTGGTGGTACGCTGCCCTAATTCTTTTTATTTTATGTAATGTAGGTCTTGAATTATGTTATGATTGGTATAGTCCACCTATGGTGGCAGTGTTATGTGCATTAATTGTGAATTACGTGGCCTTGTCGGCGTTACTTTATGTATTATGATGATCATGGCCTTGTTTGTATAGTTGAATTATGTGAAGTATGATCATATCTATCTAATTGTGATTAAGGTGATAGTATGTGTTCTTCTAGTTATGATGTTAGGTGATCATGTTAGATTATGACTATGTTCTTCTGTGTGTAGTTTTAAAATTGAAGCATGATTATTCCTACTTGGCTATATGAGTCTAAGATTGTTATATTGATGATGTATAGTAATGCATAGGATGACTTAAAGATGATAATGGTTATTCATGTGTTCTTCAAGAATGATATGTGATATGTGATAAAGTGAAGTCAATGGTCTGTCTATTGTGGTAGACTTGTGTCCCTTACTTGATACATGTACATTATGAATATAAACATCTTGACTTAGTAGGCTTAGGCACCTTTGTCTTGTATGTGTATGGATGAATGTTGAATGAAAGTCTAGGATCGGTAGACCTAAGATGGTGCCCTTTTAAGCATGACTAATATGTGAAACCTTCTATATATAGAGAAGGTTAAGAATGAGCTATCCATATAGACCATTGAGTGGCAGCCCTAGTGGACCCATCTTTGGTAGGTGCATTATGACTAGGTAATGACTAAGAGATGGTACCTTTTCATATGCCCCTTTATATTGAATTTACTCTATGAGAACAAAGGCTAGCACTGAGTGAATATGTTATGGTTTTTAGCTCTACTTAAGAAGGAGACTAGAGTACAGTGTATCTCTACTTGAGATCATATGAGACTAGAGTTCATAAAAGACCTTGATATTCCTTAACCATGTGCCTACATGGGATGTGTCCTAGTTACTGTAATGACCAAAAACAAACTAAGGTGAACTAGAGCTTCATGAATGTTTCTTGAGTTAATTTTGTGTTAAAATGAGTTACTTTAGTGTTCTTAGGAAGTGTGTAAAGTTTGGTTTAGTTTGGAGGTCATACGTCCAAGAATGTCCATAACGTTCGGAAGGTGTGCCTTAGATAGTGCTTGTGTGTCTTGAGGTGTTTGAGTGAGTTTTACGTGTTCGTTATGCTTGAAACTTGTATGAGATGTTCCTAAGACCTAGATTACTTAGTTTAGGTTTAAAATTTGGTTACGACCCCACCTAGGACCCACAAGGTAGGTCCCAAGACTTGGACCAAACTGCCAAAACAGTGACCAAACGACGACCCAAACGACGGTATTTTGGTCAACCAATAGTCTGTCGACCTGGGCCGTCGATTGGCCCTGAATGTCAGGATGGCAATGATCCAAATGGAATTAAGTCTCAAACCACTAGACCCAACCAACGGACCGTTGGTGGACAGACGGTCTGTTAGTCCCCATCCGTCGTTTGACACTGTCCAAAAGTTGTGAAACATCTGCCAAGTCTAGGGGTGTTTGGTAAATTTACCCCAAGTCTTTTATGAACCTAGGGAGTCATTTTTAGGTTTATTTAGGTATATTAAAGATTTTCAAACCCTAATACCTAATTTTAGACCTTATTTCCCAAAACCCTCTCCCTTAGAATTCTCTCTCAAGTCTCTTTGGAAGCTAGAAGTCAAGAAGAGCTAGGAGGGCTGGTTTAGGCGTGTTCATCATAAAAAATCAGTGGGTTTGTCTTTCATTTTAGTTATGGTATCCATCCTTGAACCCTCTTCCATTGAAGGAGTGAATTCCAAAAGATTTCAAAAAGGTTTTCAAACTCTTCTTTCTTTTATCTTTGGTTCTAAGCATGGGTCTTCTTGTAAAAGTGTTTTAATGAGTCAAATGTGTTTATTCTAGTGTTAATTGATGATTTTAATGTCAAAAACCTTTTGAACTCATGTTTATTCATACTTCAAACTTTTAGCTTGAGAAATGGGTTAAGTGAACATGTTTGTGTAGAGAATGATCTTTGGGTTTCTTGTGTTGTCATTTTGGTTTAGCTACTACCCTAAAGGTCTTATTAAAAT
Source organism: Solanum sitiens (assembly GCA_016801875.1). Classification (NCBI taxonomy): domain Eukaryota; kingdom Viridiplantae; phylum Streptophyta; class Magnoliopsida; order Solanales; family Solanaceae; genus Solanum; species Solanum sitiens. The sequence continues at coordinate 215,318 of JABWTJ010000587.1, forward strand.
GAAATATTGAGAAAATGATTATAGGTGGTAATGTCTTGATTTAAAGGTGAGTTGCTTGTATTATATAGTTCTCATTATAAATTGCTCTTGAGTGGTATGGTGCACCTTCTTGGTTGTGCTGTTTGTTTGATGAACTTCATATTAATTAGTGTGTATTATTGATGTGACTTTGAAGGTCTAGTATGAAAAATGAAGACATATTGAAATGGGTCTTGTATTGTGTTTTGGTGAAGCTTGAATTGTATGTTTAACCTAGATTATGTCTGAAAGAAGTATATGATTATGTGAAACTTGTGAACTATGTGAAGTTGATGATGAAGGTCTAAAACATGTATAGAAGTTGATATGAATGAAATAATGCTTATATGCAAGGTGTGCTCACATGTACACACACATACACATATATGAATGTATGATGCTAAGTTGAGTAAAAAGGGGAGTCTTGGGGTGCACATTTCTTCGTGAGTTGAGATGAAGTGTCTAGTAACAAGCTCACTACATCCTAAGAGCTTTCTAAGATAGGTCGGAGGATGAATACCCTTAGTGAGTTGAGATGTGGTGTTCACTAGTTATCCTTAACCTATAGTTTATAATGTTGAGAATCCGTGGGGCGTTATGCCTAACACTGAGAGGATATGAAGAAGCGGTGGTTACACTTCGTGAGTTGAGATGTTGTATTCCAATGTACCTCTTGAGAAGAGTACTCCTCGTTAGTAGCGAATGAGTTACTTATTATCAATCTTCTTATCCCTTAACTATGTGCCCACATAGGTGTAGCTATTGGGAAAGCAATGCAAAAGCTAAAAAGTATGACCTTACTCTAGGCAAGTGAGGATCCCTCATCCGATAGGGGTTAATATCGGGATTCCATGTCTAGCTCTCATGGTGTTTGTCGGTTAAGGTAATCCCCACAAAAGTAATGAAAGTAATAAGTTTTCTAAAAGCATGTGCTACTTATGTAAATTGAATGAACTAAGGATTCTAAAAGAACGTGCTACTTAGGGTAGGTGGTGGTATGGGATGCTATCTATCCATTGCACTAAGTAGGACCTTCCGAAAGGGAAGACTTAGTGCCAAACCGTCTAAAAGAGTGTACTACTTAGGGTATATGGTGGTATGGGACGTCATCTACTCATTGCACTAAGTAGGCATTTAGAAAGGGAAGTCTTTGGTGCTTTGTTGGGTGTTCTTCTAATGTCTTGTGATTGAGTGGTGACTTGTTCTCCCGAGGTGAGTAAGACAAAAGGGTTAGTCTTGAGGATCGCTTTGGTGTGTATTGAAGGAAGTGTTTAGACGTTTTCTTCATGTCTTACCTTGGAGAGTCTTAGGATAACCTTAGTTAGGGAAACTCCTACGGAAATGAGTTCACTTCCTCTTTGATTGGCCTTGGAAGTTCACCATTGTTGGAGTCTTTTTGGTTCACTGTAATGGTCTTAGTAATTCACTGTAATGTTCTAAATAGTCATTGTTAAGTTAAAATTGGGTTTACTGTAAAGTTTGGTAAGTTACTGTAAAGTGTTTTCTTGGTGTAAAATTATTGAATTCCTTCTTTAAGTGTTAAATAATGTTTCTGATGTTGTTTTGCTTCTAATTAATGAATGTTATAATTATTTGGCATGAAATTTTATTTTACTAAAATGTCCCTTTTTACATGATTTTGCATATGTCATACTTAGTACATTGTTTTTACTAACCCCATACCTTTCTATACTCTATAAGTATAGGTTGGGAGCTTTTGACTGTTTGAAGGTGAATCTTGGGAAAGTTCCTCCCAAGACAAAGTATATCCTCATATATTCGAGGGCATAGTCCTTTTCTAATTTCTTATTCAAAGTCTTATTATGTATTTTCATTTAATGTAAAGGGCCGTGTCCCTAAGATATTATGTCATGTCTTTAAGTTGGCTTGTGACGATGAGATTTTCTATTTTTTTATGAAAGACTTCCTTTATTTAATTATTCATGAAAAGATTTAAATTCTGCACTACTTTTCATGTCTTATGTAATGAACGATAGTTAAAGGGCTTGTATGAGACCCCAATGGGTGAAGTACGCCCGGTCACGATCCGAGGGTTATCCCTAGTTTCTAGGGGGTGCTTGAGGTTTGTGACAATGTTGGTATCAGAGCATAAGGTTTTGGGAAATAGTTTAAGGTCTAAAAGTCTCACAAGCCACATCTAGTAGTATCTTGGGCATTGGTGTGAGTCGCGACACATCCATGGACAAGAGGTTATAGTATGATAGAAGTTTCACTTTCTTCTCTATTCTAATGTCGTGCCTTAGAGTTGAGTTCTATAAGATGTCTTTTCTCAACCTCTTCTCTTTGTGTTTATAGGATATGATACGAGGATATCAACCGCTACAAGGGAGGAGGGAGGTGTAGATAATGAGAGTATCCCTCCCCGTGTTGTCCAAGTTCCTATTGCTAGCTTAGGGTAAGAGAATGAGGAGGTTACTCTTGAAGAACCTCAAATGCCTCCGGAACCCCAAGAGCCTCAAGATCCACAAGTGCCTCCTATGCCTCAGGCTCCTATTGATGAGGGTGATATGACTAATGCGGAGTTGAGGGCTGCCCTAATGAACTTGACCTAACTCATGACGGATCAAGCACCTGTCGTCAACAACCACTTTGTTTCCCAAGTTAATCAAGGAGATAGACCCCAACATAATGCTAGTACTCCCGCTTCTAGAATTCGGGATTTCATGAGGATGAACCCTCCTACTTTTCACGGCACTAAGGTGGATGAATATCCATAAGGTTTCATAGATGAGGTTTTAAAAGTGGTAGATGCTATAGGTGTGACCCCTAGGGAGAAAGCGGAGTTAGCTGCTTACCAACTTAAGGAGGTTGCTCAAGTGTGGTATGAGCAATGAAGGGGTGAGAGACACTTAGAAAGAGGTACAGTTGATTGGGAGGAATTCAAAGCGACTTTCCTAGATAGGTTCTTTCTCCTATAGTGGAGGGAGAAGAAAATGGTCGAGTTCATGAATCTTCGTGAAGGGGGAATGAGTGTGAAAGAGTACTCTCTAAAATTTACCCAACTCTCAAAGTATGCCCCAACCATGGTAGCCAACCCTAGGGATAGGATGAACAAATTTGTGATGGGAGTGTCTAGCTTGGTGTAGAAAGAGTGTCGTACGACACTGCTTCTTAATGGCCACTCATCCACAAACCTCCTATAATAACCCAACTAGACCCAAGAAACTCCTAATGTCTGTTGGAGTCAATGGTCTAGGCCAATTTTTCACCGCCTCCGTTTTCCTTGGATCAACCTCAACACCATTACTAGAGATAATATGACCAAGAAATGCCACCGACCTCAACCAAAACTCATATTTGCTATACTTGGATTTCAGTTGGTGTTCCCTAATCACTTGCAAGACAACCCTCAAATGCCCTAGATGATCACCCTCACTCTTCGAATAGACCAATATATCGTTAATAAAGACAATCACGAATGCATCAAGATAGTTTCGGAACACCCTATTGATGAGATCCATAAACACCATCGGGGCATTAGTCAATCCAAAAGACATGACTAGGAATTCGTAATGACCATATTTAGTCCGAAAGGCCATCTTGGGAATATCTTCATCTCTCACCCAAAGTTGGTGATATCCCGACCTCAAGTCAATCTTGGAAAAGTAACTCGCACCTTGGAGTTGATCAAATAAATCATCAATCTGAGGGATAGGATACTTTTTATTGACTGTGACTTTATTGAGTTGACGGTAAGCGATACACATTCTAAGTGACCCATCCTTATTTTCCACGAACAATACCGGAGCACCCCATGGAGAAATACTAGGCTGAATAAATTCCTTGTCAGGTAAATCTTTGAGTTGAGCCTTCAAATCTTTCAATTCGGTCGGAGCCATCCGATAAGGAGGAACTAAATGGGATTTATATCCGGTAGCAAGTCGATACCAAAATCTATTTCCCATTCGGGAGGAATATCAGGGAGATCATTAGGAAAGACCTCCGGAAATTACCTCACTACGGGGACCGACTCAATGGGAGGAATTTCAGAATCTAAATCTTTGACTCTTACAATATGGTATAAACACCCTTTAGAGATCATCTTACAAGCTTTCAAACAAGAAATGATACGACCTCTAGGAATAGAATTCCCCCCTTCCATTCTAAAACGGGCTCATTTGGAAAGTTAAACATCACCACCCTTGTTCTACAATCTATGGAAGCAGGTTCCATACCCAAAATGACGTCAAAATCAAACATATCAAGTTCTAGTAGATCGACATAATTAACTCTATTGGGCAACATTATAGGACAATATCTATACACTCTTTTTGCCACAACCGAATCACCCACTGGGGTACAGATCGAAAAAGGGTCATTCAATATATCAAGCAAAACGTCAAACTTTTTAGCTACTATAGGGGTAAAATATGACAAAGTAGCCTTGGGATCAAGTAAAGCTTATACATCAATAGAAAATACTTTCAACATACCGGTCACCACATCGGAGAAGTCTCTTTCTCACCCCTAGAGCGGAGAGCATAAAAGTGATTCTTTTTCGGAGCATAAACATTAGAACCACTTGCTTGAACTTGCCCACTACCCTTGTCTTGACTCTTCAAGTTTGGGAAATCCCTCACATTGTGGCCACTCTTGCCACAACTAAAAAAATTGTCCGTCCCAATGAGGCAATCACCATAATGATTCTTGCCACACTTTCCACAAGTTGGATTCTTGTTTGGCGAACTATTACCCCTTCCCTTTTGAGTCTGAAGTTAGACACCCTATCATCACGAGCTTTAGGGAACTTGGAAGCAAATTGATTAGAAAACCTCTTTTTGAACCTAGGATTGTCTTGGATATCAAGTCTACCCTTTGAGGAACCACCATCATATGCCTTGGCCGTACTTGCACCCCTACTCCTCTTCTTAACCCTTGCCTCCTCGACTTATTGAGAATGAACCATGAGATGAGAAATGTTCATATTATCATATAGCATAGCTGAACGACATTTTTCTTTCAAGTCATCAGACACTTCCGTCACAAAGCGACTCATCTCATCCCTAGGGTCCGAAACCAAAGAGGAAGCATACTTTGACAACTTAGTAACTTTAAAAGAGTAGTCAAGTACACTTATACCTCCTTGAAGAAGGTTGATGAATTCTTCCACATTGGCTTCCCTCTTCTCCCGAGGAAAGAACCTATCAATAAAAGCCTTCTTGAAAATCTCCCATGTCACCGGTCAACCCCTTAAAGGTCTATTGTCTCTCCATTGGACGTACCATGTTTGGGCCACATCTTTGAGTTGGTATGTGTCTAACTCGGCATTCTCACTCGTAGTCAACCCCATAGCATAGAGAATTTTGTGGGTTTCATCAATGAATTCTTGGGGGTCTTCCACAACTTTAGACCCATAGAAAGTAGTGGGATTCATCCTTGTGAAATCCCTCAAACGGGAGGCCATGGTTCTAACATGTTGGTTTCCTCGGGGTACAACCTCCCGATTAGCTTGGGCCTTCATGGATTGTGCTTGGGTAGTAATGGCTTGGGCCATTTGGAGAAAGGCTCCCTTATATCCCCATCTGTCAAGCCAGAGGATTGGCCGGAGCTTGATCATCATTAGCAACATCTTCAAGAGGAGGAACTTGATTGTCTCAGGGAGGAACTCCCTCATTGGAAATCTCTTCGTCAAGTATTCGTTAGGCTGTCCTTCGAGTATTCATCGCCTATAATCACAATAAAAGGATTAGATGCTAAGGGAACATAGAGTCAAGATTCTTCGAGGCACGATATTAGATTTCCAAAAAAATGAGAGTTTCCTAAGAATCATATGGTTTCCTCTTCATAAGTGTGGCGTGCTTCACAATTCTGAATAAGACTCTACATAGACGTGGTTTTTATGAGACATTGACTCTAAAGATATCCAACCATGCTCTGATACCAAGTTTGTCACATCCGGGGAGCACCCCTTAGACGTCACTGGTGTTTTCGTCCTCGGATAGGACTAAGACTAACCTCTTAGCAATCAACATCATATTTATAGGTTAAAAATGCAGAAAAAATTAAAACTTTTCTTCTATATCTATCATGAGGTTTACATTGACGTCTTGCATGCACATAATATATTCATATCGAGTTTACTTAGATCCTTCTTATAAGAATATTACATAGTCTTCTACTTTTATGGCACATATAGTCTTAAAATGGATGTCTCATATCATAACCATCTAAACAAGAGTATAACAATTGGGCATAGCCCATACATAAATACATCAAAAGCCACATATTGGCTATAGTACTCAAATGAAAGAGAATGAACAAAGTGTCTTTAAGACTAATCAACATCCAATGCTAGAAAGTGGCATTATCCTCAAAGTGGTGAGGACCTACCCAACTTGGATAATGAGGATCCAAGTCTTCTTGAAATGGCCTCAACCTCGTCAATGACCAGAACCTAAAATGTTGGGGAAATGGGAGAAATAGGGGTTAGCACATCACTTGTACTTAGTATGGAAATAATGCACACACAACATAAAAATCATGCTACAAAAGGGACAATTTGTTGAAAACATGCAACTTACTGTAAAAGTCCAGTTATGCACTTTAATGAACTAGCTCAACCATTAAAACACATAATCGTCAAGGTAATGACATATTTAACACAATACAAACACTACTAAGTCAAGTCAACGTATGTATAGTCAAATAACTTCAACATCATATTATAACCACAAGGCATATACAAGAACTTCAAAATATTTCAACACATACTAGACCCTTACCATAACCCCTTATCAAGTCTACAAGTGCAATGACAAAGCAAAGCCCCATAACCTACTCAATCAAGTAAACCAAACAAAGGACCATAAGAAATGACTAACTTCACATAACATGAAATAAAGAGTAACCATTATCATACTTTAGAAATAAAGACCAACAACATGCTCATAAGTGAAACTAACATCATATAGAGTCAATAGCATGTAAAGACAACATATACATTATAGAACACAATAACAACGTCCTAAGGCTTCCCTCAAGGTAAACTAGTGCAAGGCATAGGTAGAGTCTCATACCCCTACCTAGGCTAAGTCAAACCTCTTAAGTCACACTAGTTAGTGTTTACTTTATTACTTCATTTTACTTTCGGGAACACTTTCCTTAACCGACATAGACCACAAGAGCTAAGAGTGGAATCCGGTGTTCTAAAACCTTACACCGATAAAAGGTGGTCTATCGGCCAAAGTAGTAAGCATGAATATAGCATCTAGGTGGATCCTCTAGCTAGTATTCATATAAAGGAAACATAGTTTATGGTACTTGGAGGCCTTTATTGGAAATATCACTCTATGCCCTTTTTAGGACATGAGGCTATCCACTTCGTGAGGACTAAGGTGAACCCTACCTCCCCACTTAGGGAAGGTGCCACCCCTCATCTTCAAGCACACTCGGTGCTACGCGAGAGTCCCTTTTTCAATGTATTTAAGTCATCTATTATTATCAAAGCTTATTTAGGTCATAGGAGACTATTCCTTGTATACCATCATATATATCATTTGGATTTATATGATAACAACCTTTCAACACAACCCTCATATGAGATCCACACCATATATGATATCATTACAACCTTAATAGGATCTCACAATTTATAAGACAAGACATTTTAATACCAACATCATACCATCCTAATCAATCAAATCACAACATATAAGTCATCACAATAGAGTTAGGGTTTGAAGATCACAAAGTCTTACCTCTTCCTCTTCCAAAGCCATTATCATGGTTTTACTATCAACCAACCCCAATTAATCCATCAATTGGCATAAAAACATCATAGATTAGTAATTCACACATTAACCAAGCCAATTGTATCAATACTATATAATTAAATTTAAGATCACAACCTAGGGTTAAGGGGAAAAGGGCATCTTCCACAAACTAGGTTAATTCATCAAGAAGTAGCATAATTGAATCATAATACATCATAGTCTATTCATAATATCCAAAAGGAATCATAAACTAAGCAATTTATTAGATCAAATTCGTATTGGAAAGAAACCCACATGGAACTCATCTTTTTGAAATCAATTTTGGAAGAACCCTTTGGGGAAAGGAATCCCAAAGGTGAAAGGTTCATACACCTTTTTAATTAATGAAGAATGTTGGAGAAAAGCACCCCCTTTCTTCCCTTAGACCTTTATCTAGCCCTTCAATGGAGTTCTTCTATTTGGGAGAGAGAAAGAAGAGAGAAGGAAGAGCAATTGGGTTTTGGGAAATATGAGAGTTGGGTTAGTTTAATTAGGTTAGGGTCTATATATAAGTCATTAACTAACTATATTAGACCTCCCTTAACCCCTAACTAATTAACTAACCAATTAATTAATTTAATTGACTAACCTAAAACCTGGCAGCAATCAGTGACCCTGACCTACGAGACCCCGACCTACGGGTCGTAGGTCAGTCGATGGACCTTGGTATCAACCGTCTTGTTGGTTCGTTGTTTTGGTCGGAGATTTGCCAGAAATGGTCCTTTCAAAAATGGCTAAGTGACTATCAACGGTGTCCATCGAAGCCCCGTCAATTGGCCTACGCCCCATTGGTTGGCAACCGTAGATGGCACTGTCTTCGACAACTTTTAGCCAAACAGGAAGGGTCCTCCTCAATGACCCTTTAGTTGGTCCTTGGGGAGTCATCCACAGACATTTTGACCCTAAACCGACTTTCATAAGTATTACACGCCTTACTACCTAATTCCATAAAATTCCGACTCCTAAAACCTAGTCAAATAGGCTAAGTCACACTAGCACCTTTTGAACTAGTTTTCGGACGTCATGGACGTTTGTTGACGCTTTGATTCTAATACTTCCTAGACGACTTATATTCATTACATTTGACCATAAAACAGTGTCCTAACCCTTATATAGTCATGTTAGGATCCACATTATGTCTTAGACTTTCAGTGTGTTACATAAGGGCTGCCTTTATGAATTTGATCCAAATCAAGCGACTCAAACTCAAGTTGTAACTAATAATTTGGTTTCCCAAGCTAACTAAGGAGGTGGACCTCAACCTAACGCAAATACTCGTGCTTGTAGAATCGAGATTTCATTAGAATTAACCCTCCTACTTTCCATGGCACTAAGGTTGATGAAGATCCACAAAGTTTCATAGATGAGGTGTTCAAGGTGGTGGATGTTATGGGTGTGACTGTAGAGAGAGAGCAGATTTAGCCACGTACAAACTCAAGGATGTTGATCAATGGAGGAATGAGAGACCCTTAAGGGATGGTCCGGTAGATTGGAAAGTGTTCAAAGAGGCTTTTCTAGATAGGTTTTTTCCCTTGGTGTGGATGGAGAAGAAGATGGTTGGATTCATGAATCTTCGTCAAGGGGGAATCAGTGTGAAAGAGTACTCTCTCAAATTCACCAAACTCTCTAAGTTTGCCCCGACAATGGTAGTCAACCCTAGGGATAGGATGAACAAATTTGTGAAGGGAGTGTCTAGCTTGGTGGAAAAAGAGTGTTGTAAAACAATGCTCCAAAATGAAATGGATATCTCTAGGCTCATGGTGTATTCACAATAAATTGAGGAGTCCAAAATTAGGGAGATAAGGCAAGAGGGGAAGAGGACTAGGTTTGATGAATAAAGTCAACCAATGCCTGAGAAGAAGTTCTTTCATCAAGACTCTTCCATGGGGAACAAGGATAGAGCTTCCAACCGAAATCCCAAGGAGGTGGTCATAATGTTGAGAGGTCTAGGTGTGATGCTTGTGGGAAGCAACACTTGGGTAAGTGTCTTGCTGGAATGGATGTTTGTTTTGCATGTGGTAGTAAGAATCACAAGATGAGGGACTGCCCTAACATCAAGGTAAATGGGAAGGAGGTCAATCAAGATCCACAAGGTGGTCTAGATTCTAATGCTCCAAAGAAGAATCATCCCTATGGAATGAGGACTAGGAAAGAGAACTAATCCAGATTGAAAGTCCCGGTAAGTCTTAAACCTTTATGGTTGTTGTGTTTATGTTGTAATATTAGTATATATGGTTTTGCCTTTAGTATGTTCATGTAAATTGCTTAAAGGATAGATTGTTGAAATTTTATGCATATTTCATTGTGTGCGCTTTTGGTACTCCCTGTAAAAAATTCAAAGTTTGAGAAAAATTGCATTTTCATTAATAATGGTTTCAATGTGTGTAGAAATGATGTATATGATCATGTCTAATTTTGGAGAAGGTATTTCCTCCATAAATGAAGAATTAGGTGTGTGCTTGAATTTGAAAATTTGCTTTCAAAAGTTGCCTATAATGCAAAAGTGTGTATAGATGTGTAGTTGTATTCCTTGTTAGTTTGGTGCATTTACCATGAATGTTTTTATTATGATTTGATTTGTTATATGCTTCTAATTTAGTCCTTGATGTTCTTAAAAGTGCTTTGTGTCATTCGAGGACGAATGTTGTTCCAAGTGGAGGAGAATGTAACACCCTAAAACAAACTAAGGTGAACTAGAGCTTCGTAAATGTTTCATGAGTTAATTTTGTGTTAAAATGATTAATAATGATGTCATTAGGCATTTTATGAAGTTTGGCGATGTTTGGAGGTCAAATGTCCAAGAACATCTGTGACGTTCGAAAGGTGTGCCTGCTTTTGCGTCTCAGTGTGTTTTAGCGAGTTTTACGTGTTTGTTTTGATTAAAATTGATGAGGGATGTTCCTAAAACCTAGATGAATTAGTATAGGTGTTTAACATCCGGGTACGACTCCACCTAGGACCCACAAGGGGTCCTAGAAGAGGACCCAAGACTTAGCAACCAAGCTTCCAAGACAGGCCCAATCGATGCCCTAGCATCAACGGACCGTAGTCTTGATGACCGTCCATTGTTTGGGGGCGTATATCTACCCTTAGTGGTGGTATATTAACCCCCTTATGGCCATCCTAAGTCCCAATCGATGCCCTAGCAGGATGGGCCATCGACCAGACGATGCCCCGTAGCTAGTCGCCGTCGATGGGTCACTGTAAAGCTATCACGTTTTTCTGCCTTGGCTTGGGGTGTTTGGTAAATTCACCCCAAGTCTTTTATGAACCTAGGATGATGTTTTTAGGGTTTTTTAAGTATACTAGATTGATTTTACGTCCTAGATCTTGACAGGAACCCTCATTTCAAATATTCAAACTCTTTCTCTAAAGAAAGTTTCTCTCAAAACTCCATAGAGGCTAGAACTCAAGGAAGAGCTAGAAGGGATGGTTGTGGACTTTTCTTAATTAAACTTTCGTGGGTTTTATTCTCTTTGAGGTATGGTGTTCATCCTTGAACTCTCTTCCATTCAAGGAGTAATTTCTTAATGATTTTAAAAAGGGTTTTCACACTCTATCTTCTTCTATCTTTGACTCTAAGCATGGTTCTTCATATCAAAATGTTTTAATCATTCAAATATGTTGTTTTTAGTATTAACGGATAATTTTAATATCAAAACCCTAATGAACTCATGCTTATGCATATTTCCAACTTTTAGCTTTAGAAATGGGTTAAGTGGACATGATTATGGAATGTATGAACTATAGTTCCCTTATGATGATATTGTGATGTAGCTACTGCCCTAAGGGATATGTTATGATGAATTATTTGAGAATTGTTAATAGGTGGAGAAAGCTTGAATGAATGGTAAGTCAGTCATATTGTCTAACTTTTATTGTGAAATGTTCTTGAGTGGTATGGTCCACCTTTGGTTGAGGTGTTTACTTGAAGTTCTTGGGTATATTGTATTTGTATGTGTATTATGAGTATGGACTTGAAGGCTGGATATATGAAGTGAAGTGGAAATGATGATGTGCTTGTTGATATGTCTTGTAAAACATGAATTGTATGGCTTGTTTAGATTATGTCTAAATAAAGTATGTGTATATGTTGAGCATGCTAGTCTGAGATATGATGACTGAAGGTGTAAGCATGTTTAGAATTCAATGTTAATGAAATGGTGATTTTGTGAAAGGTGTGCTCACATGTACACACACTCACACTTAATTGAATGAATGAAGTTAATGAATGTGAATAAGGGGAATTTTTGGTGAACACTCTTCGTGAGTTGAGATGTAGTGTTTAGTAGCAACCTCACTATCCCCCAAGTGCTTTCTAAGATTGGTAGGAGGATACATAACCTTTGTGAGTTAAGATTTGGTGTCCCCTAGTTATCCTTAACTTTTAGTAATAAATGTTTAAGACTCCATGGGAAATTATGCTTAGCACCGAGTGGATATGAAGAACAGTTGGTTACACTTCGTAAGTTGAGATGTTGTATTCCAATGTACCTCTTGAGATGAGTACTTCTCGTTAGTAGAGAATGAGTTACTTAGTAGAAATCTCCTTATCCCTTAACTATGCTCCCGCATAGGTGTAGCTATTGGAGAAGCCATGTAAAAGCTAAAAGAATGACCATACTCTAGGCAAGTGGGGATCCCTCATCCGATAAGGGCTAATATCGGGATTCCATGTCTAGCTCTCATGGTCTATGTCAGTTAAGCTATCCCCCACAAAAGAATGAATGAAAAAGTCTTCTAAAAGAGTGTACTACTTACGGTAGGTGGTGGTATAGGACGCTATATATCCATTGCACAAGTAGACTGTCACAACCTGGATTCTAGAATATGGATCGCAACCGGAGACGTTGACCTCTCAGAGGTCGCAGACAAGCCTCATCTTGCATTCATCACATTCATCTAGTTAAATTTGCGGAAAATTTAAAATTTTTTAAACGTATGAAGTTTACTTAGACTTTATACAGTCATTACGTATTAAACATTATATACTAAGCTCAACATCAATAGAACAACCATCTATTATAAAGAATCAATTAAAAACTGAAGATGAATATATCATAAATAGTTTTCCAAACACGGCCTTATTACAAAGCTTCCAAATGAAAGTACGAAAGAAACGCTAGGGACAACAACCACTAAATATGTCTAAGACTAAGGCTAGACTAAAACTGTAGCATCCTCGAAATCATGAGGACCTACCAAATGGTTTGGAGAAACGCTGAAGTCCAAACCGCTGCAAGTGTCGTCAACCTGTCCTCTGACCTGCACCTATAAAAATAGTAAACAGTAGGGGGTTAGTACACCACTTGAACTAAGTATGGGCGTATTCACACATACACATAAAGCTATGCATGATCAATGAAAGCTCTTCCTAAGCAACATGCCATTTCTGGAAAGTCTAGTCAGTAGACTTTCCTAATTCGTTAGTTCTGAATTGTGGTATGAATATGATGTATTTTAATGCATTCAAAGCACAAAACTCATTTTCTATATGATTACAAGACATTAGTATCATCAACATAATTTTAGAACCACTCGGGCGAAGATTTGAATTTTTGATCCTCTAGGCCGAGAGCTCCTATTTGTACACTTAGATTATTTTTCAGTCTTTTTCTTCTTCTTGTTGTGTAGTTCAATAACTCATTTGGTCCTATGTTTTACTTACAAGTGCAATGATTCATTGTAGTCCCATGCCCACAGTGAATCAAGTAAGTAATTCAAGAGATTAAGGAAATGACTTAACTACAATTTAGGGCATGAATCTATTTATAAGTCAATACTTATTGACTATACTCATTCTTTAGTTGATTGCATAATGTGCATAGATCTTGGGGAATATCATTAAAGCTTATGATCTTGCTTACTTTGGGCATGAATTCTTTACAAACCAATATTTAGTGACTATTCCTATTATTGTATTATTGGCCTAATGTAAGAAGTCATTATAAGTCAATCTTATTTGGCTAATATCTTTTGCCAATTATATAAAATCATTATAAGCCAATTTATTTGGCTTTATCATTTTCATAACATGAGGATTCATTATTAGTTATGCCTTTTACTTATTGTAAACTTTATTGGACACGATTTGACTATCCTTACAACAAGTTATTCATTACATCAAGTATTCATTATATTTCATAAGCCATTCTCTATTGATTATGCCATTGATTTCATTACTTTCATGTTTTATATATTATACATCTCATTTACACGAGACCTTGGAATCGTTGATATAGCATTAAGACATCTCAAGTGACGACCCAACATATGGGACCTCAACCCGAGGGCCTTCTTTAGCAAACACAGAGTCTGCTTCATTCGTTCATTCGTAATTCACATTATTCATTTCATTCATTTCTAGGCTGATGTAAACACCAGCTATACCTAGGATGAAGTTTAAGACTCTCATCGGGATCATGAAGTGCAATGACCAAGAATGACCTAATCTCATTACATGAATCTGATTTCACCTCCTGATTGTCTTGCACAAACACCTTCGGTATCGTTCATTTAATTATCTTTCATACTTTGAGAAACTCCAACCTTAACCGACATAGATCATGTGAGCATCATGAAATCTGGTGTCTTCCCCACACCGAAAAGAGGTGGAGTCACAGGCCAAGGTGAAACCAAAATATGCTAGCGTATATAGGGAATTGAACCCTGCTATATCCCTATATTGGCAGTATAGGTTCAAAGACTAGGAGATATAAGGAGACCCATACCCGGCATGCCGGACAGTCTCATCTCATGAGAGTTACGTGAACCTCCGCCCTTCCAAAAGGAAGGCATCACCGCTCATAGCTAACCTATCGGTGCTCAGTATAAAGTTCCATTACATTAAACTCATACATCAAGGAAGTTGGCTTCTAGCATGAGGACATCATAGCTCATTAGATGATTTCTCATCTCATCATTAGTATTAAGTGTGAACTGTCCTTACACTTACATATAGAGTATGATTGATACTTATTTACTCTTTTGATGACTTGTCATCCTTACTTTACATTGATGAAATGTGAATTGTCCTTACATATCATCCTTACTTTACATTGATGAATGTGAATTGTCCTTACATATCATCCTTACTTTACATTGATGAATGTGAATTGTCCTTACATATCATCCTTACTTTACATTGATGAATGTGAATTGTCCTTACATATCATCCTTAGGTGTTAATGAGACTAGTCTCACACATTCTAACACCTTCATTCGTGAGTATTCTTTTAACAAATTAGCTTTGGTGTAAGTAAGACTTGTCTCACTTCCTTTAACACCCCATTCTGGTCACTTACTTAATTTAGACCCCTTTAATTATGTTATAACTCACGTTACTTACTTACTTTAGTGTAGTAGCTTCATATCACCGTTTATGGACGATGAGCACTTCATTCAATGAGTTTCATGTGTTCATAGTTCATTCTTGTAGAGCATGTTGGGAGTTGTCCCAATGAATGGAATGCCCTTGGTTATGGATTCATTGAATTAGTTTAGAAGTACTTGAGTTGTCATTTCATTGTTTTGGCTGCACAAGGTTGGCATATAAATAGTATTGGCCTAGAAAATTTGGAAATAACTTCATAGTCAATTTATTGGCACAAGCCAAACATTCATTCAAATATAATTTCATGGATTCATTAGCCAATTCTATTACATATTTTTGGAGATAATATTGTAGGCCAATTTATTGGCATAAGCCAAACTTTCACTACACTTGAACTTTTCACCTTTGGTTAACTTACAAGAACAATTTAATATTTTTACGTTCACAAGTTCGTGTGGATAGGGCATGTTGGGACTTGTCGCATTGATTGGCATACCCTATGTTATGAGTTCATTAATGTAGAGATTGGTATGAATTTTCATGTTTTGGAAGTAATGTGATTAGAAATATGTTTTACTAGCCAATTTGTTGGCACAAATCATAATTTCACTAGGCACTGGTCATGAGAATATCATGGAGATCTTTTTAGGCAACCTTATAACATAACTTTAGGCACAACATTTTTAAACATCTTGGACAACATAATATGATCATTTAACGAACACAACATCATCAACAAGTCACATTAACAGTAGGTATGCACAACAAACCATAATCATCTTCATACATAACATTTTCAGACAAATGTTAACATAGTATCATTCTCTTAACCAATCTTAGTTCATGACTTTAGGGTAATATTTTTAAGACATATTGGACAGTATCATATTAACATTTGATGACTTTAATATCATCATAACGTCACAACAACAGCAAGTCAATATTCGGCCAATACACATAAAATACCTAACACAATCACGGACGTTCTTAGCATATCATCGATCCTTAATTATCATGATAAGATTAACTTTACGCAATTACAAGTTCATAAGTTCATTCAATACTCATCATTAAAGAACAGTACATGTTAAGAACAGCCAGCACCACATACCAACAACATGATCTCTAACCTATTCAACATTGATATCGAAAAGGATACTAGGGAAGGGAAGTTCGACGAGAACGACGGGAAAAACCCTAGTTTTCAGGATCTTGTGAATCGTTCGAAGGAAAATACTCTTGGAGAAATAATTCCAGGAGAGAAACCCATACCTTAAGTAGAACTTAATCTACGAAGACCATCTTGAACGAAAACTCGAAGAAACCTTGAAATCACCCTAGAGAAATCGGTAAATTTTCTGTTTTTCTTTCTTTCGTTGCTTGCTGTTTTTGTGTCACCTTTTCTATAAGTTTGAACGTGATTTTTATGTTTAATAACTTATATTGAATTATAAACTTAGGTTTAATAAGTTAATTTAATAAACTAATTAACCAATTATTAAAACGCCCCTCCTAAGTTGACTAAACATAGGAGAATATAACACTTAGTCAAATCTGAAATTGGTGTTGACTATGGTTTTGTCAACATTTTGACTTTATATTAATTAATTAAATCCCTAATTTAATTAATTTAGGTACCTAGGGTAAGTACTAAAGTACCCCTAAGTCATTGGAACCAAAATTAACCCTTTTGGACCATCCTAGGTTAAGTACTAGGATGTTTCTTGAGTTGTACTAGGTTAGTGTAAGAATTTCATTTTGATCATTTAAACTAATTAATTAAATTGCTAATTTAATTAATTAGGTGACCTAAGGTAATTACTAAAGTACCCTTAAGTCGTTAGGACCATAACCAATCCTTTGAACCATCCTAGGTTAGGTACTAGGTTGTCTTTTTCTTGTTTTAACCGAAATCTAGAAATTGCTTTGTGATTTTGGTTTTTCCCCTTTAAATTAATTAATTAAGTTGCTAAATTAATTAATTAAGTAGCCTATTGTTATTACTAAAGTACCCTTAAGTCGTTAGGATCTTAACTAACTCTTTGGACCATCCTAGGTTAGGTACTAGGTTGTCCATTTCTTGTCTTAACCGAAATCTGAAAATTTCCTTTTTAGTTTCGGTTTTAGCCCTTTTAAATTAATTAATTAATTTGCTAAATTAATTAATTAGGTAACCTAGGGGAATTACTAAAGTACCCCTAAGTTGTTAGGACAATAACTAACCTTTTGGACCATCCTAGGTTAGGTACTAGGTTGTCTCTTTAACTAGTACTAGGTTAGTGTCAACCCGGTTTTGGTCCTAGGTTGTCGGGTGCACTAATTAGTTTATTTCGTTTGGTCCTAGGTTAGTTAGCTATTTAGGGCAGTAGGTTGGAGTCTAGAATTAGTTAGGAAGTTATTCCCCACATGGAGTGGTCCCTTGTACACATTTTCCCCCCTAACTACCCTAACCAAATTCGGTTAGGGTGGTCCCCTCCTTGGCCACTTCTTCACATGTCTTGCACATGTTATTGCACATGGGTTGGTTGTACTTTTCTAACTAACTATTATTTATGGTTCATTTGGGAATGTTTACTTGTTGTCCCAAGGATCCTCACTATGTCCTTGGGCACTGCTTATTTTACATGATCATTTTAAATGGTCATGTGCTATGGTATCTAGGCTCGACACTTGGATGCCTCATACCCAATTTGTGAGTTAAAGGAAAAAGCATTTTAGCCTAGGGTCTTCCTTCAGGTACATTTCTTGGACAAGCTCATTAATGTTATAAAATTGGCTAACACCCTTTAAGCCAATATTTTCTAATATGCCCAATATTTTTCTTATTTGGGTATTATATAGAAATTGGCTAATACCCCTTAGCCAATTTTCTATACTATGCCCAATATTTCTCAATATTGGGCATTGGGATGCCTATGTACCCCCAATACACATTCTTAAAGATCTATTGGGCTCTTCACTAGACACGAAATTTTCTGGAATGTTACATTATCCCCCCCTTAGGAACATTCATCCCCGAATGACACTTACACATAATTTTAAAATAAGAAGGAACTTCGAAAACACTTAAACATACTTAACACGTTATCGTTTGTGAACATCTGATTCACACATATTCTGGATGATGCATTCTTACTCAAGCTTATCTGAAGATTTATATTCGATATGGAGGAACTTCCTTATCAATCACACTTAATTTAATGCACATCACAACTCATGCAACACATAAAATTACGTCTATGCTATACAAAAACAGCAACATAATGCACACATGAACTTATTTTAACTCATTTAATGCAAGTATAAAAAGCACGATTATGGACTTAAAATACCAAATCGACTAATGAACTAAAATCTCAGAGTCTCATTAACGAAATCGGACTAAGGAAAAGTATATCCAATCGCAAGAAGTGAACAAGTGAGGGTAACGGGATCTCATATCAGCCTCGACCTCCCATGTTTCTCCCTCCACAAGGTGGTTCCGCCATAGTACCTTCACAGTGGCAACCTCCTTGTTCATTAGGCGCTTCATTTGACGACACTTATGGAGCCAATCCATACCTAAGCCACATCCTTGAGCTTATATGCAGCCAACTCACCCTCCTCCTCTTCATTAACACCCGTGGCATGCATTTAGAATCTACCATGTACTCACCTCTATGAGAACGACCACACTTACTACACGTCTTTCGGTCACGCTGGGCATTTCTATCATTTCCCTTCTTGGAAAGGCCAGCTCTTGAGTCTGGCGCCTTAGACCACCTGGCCATTCTAATTCTTGTGTGTATTCTTCTACGCGTTCACACAAGAAGGAAGTTAGATACTTATAATGACACAAAGTGTTAAAGCTCTGTATAGCACGATAAAGAGTAGAAGAAGGGAAGATTTCCTATCATCGCGTAGTCTCTAAATCATGATTGTGGCGCACTTCACAACCATAAGTCAGAAATTACGTAACGTGGTTGTGTTGAGCTTTAGTTCCTAGATAATTTAACCTCATGCTCAGATACCAAGTTTGTCACAACCCAGATTCTAGAATCCGGATCGCAACCGGCGACGTTGACCTCTCAGAGGTCGCAGACAAGCCTCATCTTGCATTCATCACATTCATCTAGTTAAATTTGCGGAAAAATTAAAACTTTTTAAACGTATGAAGTTTACTTAGACTTCATATAGTCATTACGTATTAAACATTATATACTAAGCTCAACATCAATAGAACAACCATCTACTATAAAGAATCAATTTAAAACTGAAGATGAATATATCATAAATAGTTTTCCAAACACGGCCTTATTACAAAGCTTCCAAACGAAAGTACGAAAGAAACGCTAGGGACAACAGCCACTAACTATGTCTAAGACTAAGGCTAGACTAAAACTGTAGCATCCTCGAAATCATGAGGACCTACCAAATGGTTTGGAAAAACGCTGAAGTCCAAACCACTGCAAGTGTCGTCAACCTGTCCTCTGACCTGCACCTATAAAAATAGTAAATAGTGGGGGGTTAGTACACCACTTGTACTAAGTATGGGTGTATGCACACATACACATAAAGCTATGCATGATCAATGAAAGCTCTTCCTAAGCAACATGCCATTTCTGGAAAGTCTAGTTAGTAGACTTTCCTAATTCGTTAGTTGTGAATTGTGGTATGAATATGATGTATTTTAATGCATTCAAAGCACACAACTCATTTTTTATATTATTACAAGACATTAGTATCATCAACATAATTTTAGAACCACTCGGGCGAAGATTTAAATTTTTGATCCTCTAGGCCGAGAGCTCCTCTCTGTACACTTAGATTATTTTTCAGTCTTTTTCTTCTTGTTGTTGTGTAGTTCAATAACTCATTTGGTCCTATGTTTTACTTACAAGTGCAATGATTCATTGTAGTCCCATACCCACAATGAATCAAGTAAGTAATTCAAGAGATTAAGGAAATGACTTAACTACAATTTGGGGCATGAATCTATTTATAAGTCAATACTTATTGACTATACTCATTCTTTAGTTGATTGCATAATGTGCATAGATCTTGGGGAATATCATTAAAGCTTATGATCTTGCTTACTTTGGGCATGAATTCTTTACAAACCAATATTTAGTGACTATTCCTATTATTGTATTATTGGCCTAATGTAAGAAGTCATTATAAGCCAATCTTATTTGGCTAATATCTTTTGCCCATTATATAAAATCATTATAAGCCAATTTATTTGGCTTTATCTTTTTCATAACATAAGGATTCATTATTAGTTATGCCCTTTACTTATTGTAAACTTTACACACGATTTGACTATCCTTACAACAAGTTATTCATTACATCAAGTATTCATTACATTTCATAAGTCATTTTCTATTGATTATGCCATTGATTTCATTAATTTCATGTTTTGTATATCATACATTTCATATACACGAGACCTTGGAATCGTTGATATAGCATTAAGACATCTCAAGTGAGGACCCAACATATGGGACCTCAACCCGAGGGCCTTCTTTAGTAAACACAGAGTCTGCTTCATTCGTTCATTCATACTTCACATTATTCATTTCATTCATTCGTAGGCTGATGTAAACACCAGCTATACCTAGGATGAAGTTTAAGACTCTCATCGGGATCATGAAGTGCAATGACCAAGAATGACCTAATGTCATTACTTGAATCTGATTTCACCTCCTGATTGTCTTGCTCAAACACCTTCGGTATAGTTCATTTCATTATCTTCCATACTCTGAGGAACTCCAACCATAACCAACATAGATCATGTGAGAATCATGAAATCCGGTGTATTCCCCACACCGAAAGAGGTGGAGTCACAGGCCAAGGTGAAACCAAAACATGCTAGCGTATATAGGGAATTGAACCCTGCTAGATCCCTATATTTGCAGTATAGGTTCAAAGACTAGGAGATATAAGGAGACCATACCTGGCATGCCGGACAGTCTCATCTCATGAGAGTTACGTGAACCTCCGCCCTTCCCAAAAGAAGGCATCACCGCTCATATCTAGCCTATCGGTGCTCAGTATAAAGTTCCATTACATTTAACTCATACATCATGGAAGCTGGCTTCTAGCATGAGGACATCATAGCTCATTAGATGATTTCTCATCTCATCATTAGTATTAAGTGTGAACTGTCCTTACACTTACATATAGAGTATGATTGATACTTATTTACTCTTTTGATGACTTGTCATCCTTTCTTTACATTGATGAAATGTGAATTGTCCTTACATATCATGCTTACTTTACATTGATGAATGTGAATTGTCCTTACATATCATCCTTACTTTACATTGATGAATGTGAATTGTCCTTACATATCATCTTTACTTTACATTGATGAATGTGAATTGTCCTTACATATCATCCTTAGGTGTTAATGAGACTAGTCTCACACATTCTAACATCTTCATTCGTGAGTATTCTTTTAACAAATTAGCTTTGGTGTAAGTAAGACTTGTCTCACTTCCTTTAACACCCCCTTCTAGTCACTTACTTAATTTAGACCCCTTTAATTATGTTATAACTCACGTTACTTACTTACTTTAGTGTAGTAGCTTCATATCACCGTTTATGGACGATGAGCACTTCATTCAATGAGTTTCATGTGTTCATAGTTCATTCTTGTAGAGCATGTTGGGAGTTGTCCCAATGAATGGAATGCCCTTGGTTATGGATTCATTGAATTAGTTTAGAAGTACTGAAGTTGTCATTTCATTTTTTTGGCTGCACAAGGTTGGCATATAAATAGTATTGGCCTAGAAAATTTGGAAATAACTTCATAGTCAATTTATTGGCACAAGCCAAACATTCATTCAAATATAATTTCATGGATTCATTAGTCAATTCTATTACATATTTTTGGAGATAATATTGTAGACCAATTTATTGGCATAAGCCAAACTTTCAGTACACTTGAACTTTTAACCTTTGGTTAACTTACAAGAACAATTCAATGTTTTATATTCACAAGTTCGTGTGGATAGGGCATGTTGGGACTTGTCACATTGATTGGCATACCCTATGTTATTAGTTCATTAATGTAGAGATTGGTATGAATTTTCATGTTTTGGAAGTATTGTGATTAGACATATGTTTTACTAGCCAATTTGTTGGCACAAATCATAATTTCACTAGGCATTGGTCATGAGAATATCATGGAGATCTTTTTAGCCAACCTTATAACATAACTTTAGCCACAACGTTTTTAAACATCTTGGACGGCATAATATGATCATTTAACGAACACAACATCATCAACAAGTCACATTAATAGTAGGTATGCACAACAAACCGTAATCATCTTCATACATAACATTTTCAGACACATGTTAACATAGTATCATTCTCTTAACCAATCTTAGTTCATGACTTTAGGGTAACGTTTTTAAGAAATATTGGACAGTATCATATTAACATTTGATGACTTTAATATCATCATAACGTCACAACAACAGCAAGTCAATATTCGGCCAATATACATAAATCACCTAACACAATCACGGACGTTCTTAGCATATCATCGATCCTTAATTATCATGATAAGATTAACTTTACGCAATTACAAGTTCATAAGTTCATTCAATACTCATCATTCAAGAACAATACATGTTAAGAACAGCCAGCACCACATACCAACAACATGATCTCTAACCTATTCAACATTGATATCGAAAAGGATACTAGGGAAGGGAAGTTCGACGAGAACGACGGGAACAACCCTAGTTTTCAAGATCTTGTGAATCGTTCGAAGGAAAATACTCTTGGAGAAAGAATTCCAGGAGAGAAACCCATACCTTAAGTAGAACTTAATCTACGAAGACCATCTTGAACGAAAACTTGAAGTAACCTTGAATAGCCCTAGAGAAATCGATAAATTTTCTATTTTTCTTTCGTTCGTTGCTTGCTGTTTTTGTGTCGCCTTTTCAATGAGTTTGAACGTGATTTTTATGTTTAATAACTGATCTTCAATTATAAAACTTAGGTTTAATAAGTTAATTTAATAAACTAATTAACGAATTACCAAAGTGCCCCTTCTAAGTTGACTAAACATAGGAGAACATAACACTTAGTCAAATCTGGAAATTGGTGTTGACTATGGTTTTTGTCAATATTTTGACTTTATATTAATTAATTAAATCCCTAATTTAATTAATTTAGGTACCTAGGGTAAGTACAAAGTACCCCTAAGTCATTGGAACCAAAATTAACCCTTTTGGACCATCCTAGGTTAAGTACTAGGATGTTTCTTGAGTTGTACTAGGTTAGTGTAAGAAATTCATTTTTATAATTTAAGCTAATTGATTAAATTGCTAATTTAATTAATTAGGGGACCTAAGGTAATTACTAAAGTACCCTTAAGTCGTTAGGACCATAACCAATCCTTTGAACCATCCTAGGTTAGGTACTAGGTTATCTTTTTCTTGTTTTAACCGAAATCTCGAAATCGCTTTGTGATTTCGGTTTTTACCCTTTAAATTAATTAATTAAGTTGTTAAATTAATTAATTAAGTAGCCTATTGTTATTACTAAAGTACCCTTAAGTCGTTAGGATCTTAACTAACTCTTTGGACCATCCTAGGTTAGGTACTAGGTTGTCCATTTCTTGTCTTAACCGAAATCTAAAAATTTCCTTTATAGTTTCGTGTTTAGCCCTTTTAAATAAATTAATTAATTTGCTAAATTAATTAATTAGGTAACCTAGGGGAATTACTAAAGTACCCCTAAGTTGTTAGGACAATAACTAATCTTTTGGACCATCCTAGGTTAGGTACTAGGTTGTCTCTTTAACTAGTACTAGGTTAGTGTCAACCCGGTTTTGGTCCTAGGTTTTCGGGTGTACTAATTAGTTTATTTAGTTTGGTCCTAGGTTAGTTAGCTTTTTAGGGCAGTAGGTTAGAGTCTAGAATTAGTTAGGAAGTTAGGCCCCACATGGAGGGGTCTCTTGTGCACGTTTCCCCCCCCCCCTAAGTAGCCTAACCGAATTTGGTTAGGGTGGTCCCTTCCTTGGCCACTTCTTCACATGTCTTGCACATGTGCTTGCACATGGGTTGGTTGTACTTACCTAACTAACTATTATTTATGGTTCCTTTGGGAATGTTTACTTATTGTCCCAAGGATCCTCACTATGTCCTTGGGCACTGCTTAATATACTTGATCATTTTAAATGGTCATTTGCTATGGTATCTAGGCTTGACACTTGGATGGCTCAACACAATTTGTGAGTTAAAGGAAAAAGCATTTTAGCCTTGGGTCTTCATTGCAGGTACATTTCTTGGACAAGCTCATTAATGTTAGAAAATTGGCTAACACCCTTTTAGCCAATATTTTCTAATATGCCCAATATTTTTCTTATTTGGGTATTATATAGAAATTGGGTAATACCCCTTAGCCAATAATATTGGGCATAGGGATGCCTATGTACCCCCAATACACATTCTTAAAGATCTATTGGGCTCTTCACTAGACATGAAATTTTCTGGAATGTTACATGGACATTCCAAAAGGGGAGTCTTTGTGTGTTTTATATGAAGTATATGAATGAGTTATCATGTGTTGTAAATGAAATTAGATGACTTAAGGTCTAATGTTGAGGAATCATGTTAAAGTTAGGTCTTATATGATAAAGTTAGGAATGATGAATGTGGCGTGCTTGATCCAAGGGAATCCCTAAGGAGCACTAAGAAGGAGTAGTAGTATTGGATGCTACTTTCACATTGCACTTAGTGTAACTTACAAGTCCCATTAGAGTAAGGCACTCATGTGAAGTCCTTAATGCATGAATGTTCTTTTAATGTCTAGTTATCGAGCGTGGACTTGTTTCCCGTTCAAGTTAAGCCTATGGTTGGTAGTCTTAAGGATCCCTTAGGTGTGTATTAAAGGGGATGTATGGTTGGTCCCTTCATGTCTTACCTTAGTTGGTCTTAGGATAACAAACCTCAAAGGAAATGAGTTCATTGTGTTTGATATGAATGTGATCGCTGTAAAGTTACTTGAGCTTACTGTATAATTATGTTTTGGTCCTAAAATCATGCGAGTTCTATTGTTTGTGATAAATGATGATTCTTGTACTATTTTACTTCTATATTAATGAAGGTTTTACTCATTTTGCATGAAAGCTTATTTCTACTAAAATGTACGTTTTTGCATGTTTTTGCATATGCCATACTTAGTACATTGTTTGTACTAACCCCATACTTTCTATACTCTATAAGTATATGTTGGAGGCAAGAAGAAGTCTAGAAGGAAAAGCTTGGGAATCAAATCTCTCAAGATTTGGTATGTCCTCATATATTCTAGGACATAGTCTATGTTTCTTAGTTTCTATTATTAAGACTTAGTATGTAGTTCTTTTAATTTCAAGGATCGTGTCCCTAAGATATTTATTTAAGTTGTATCTTTAAGATGTCTTGTGAAGACGAGACTACACTTTAGTATTTGTGAAAGATATTTTATTATTATTATTAATGTCGTGAGAAGTTTTTATTCCGCACTACTTTTTATGTCTTATGTAATGAATGATAGCAAATGGCTTGTACAAGACCTCTGCAGGGGCAAGTGTGCCTTGTTTCGACCTAAGGATTCTCCCTTCTTCCAAGGGGTACTTGTGGGTAGTTACATCTCTACTCACGAAGTGTACCCACCTCTCCTTCAAATCCTCTCAGTGCTAAGCATACCTCCCCCACAGAGTCTTAAACAATCATAGACTATAGGTTAAAGGATAACTATTTAGTATCAAATCTCAACTAACGAAGTGTACTTATCCCTAGAGGTTACTTTTGAATACCATATCTCAACTCACGAAGGGAATCAACCTCCAACCTATCTTGGAAAGCTCATTGGAAATAGTGAGGTTGCTATTAAACACTTCATCTCAACTTACGAAGAGTGTTCATGTCACACCTCAAAATCCATTAAGACGGACAGGCACCCGATGCCCTAAAGGCCCGAGAGAACCAACCTGCAACCTGTTCTTACTGAGCATATACTATAATAATTGAGACAAGTTAACTTTGGATGCAGCGAAACAAACCAACGTAAGTAGGTCCAAAAGTTATATACAAGACTTGGCCGTTTAGGCCATAACTCCTTAAGACACAACTGAACCATGTACATACGTCTACAAAGCCTCTAAAAGATAGAAGACTAGAGTAAATCGGGACAGACCCCGCCTTACCCTTAACTACGATATAATACCAAACGAATTTACCAAGGACTTAATAAAGCTCCGAATCAACTTGGAGCTCACCAAAAGTATCAGAATTTCGAGTGCTCCTACTGAGGAGGTCTACTAGCTGGAGTACCTGAGCCTGCAGCATGAAATGCAGCGTCCCCAATACGGGACGTCAGTACGAAAAATGTACTGAATGTGTAAGGCAAAAAGTATATGTAATACAAGGCACAAATGAAATCAAGTAGCAACATATGAGTGCATAGATTAGGAGAGAAGACCACCTTTGCTTACTCTTGTGGAATCAAGTAAGCTACATTCTTTTCTTTACCTTTTTGTATGTTATAATCTTTGTTGGGCATGTGATACAAGTGAACAGCTGATCAGTGGTAGAAGAGGATGACCCATGCTAGGCGTATTAACCCCTGGGATGCGGTCCTCATAATTACACAACTTGGGATCGGCCCATGCTAGGCTTTCGCCCCTGAGCTGCCACCCTTCTATACCAATAGGGATCGGCCCATGCTAGGCTTTCGCCCCTGAGCTGCCACCCTTAATTATATAGATTTCTTCACTTAAATTCTTTAATCTTTGAGATTATTGTTAATCAGTTCATAACTCTTTTGAGATGTTATTTTGGATAATCGTAACACTTTGAGATGTTGATTTGGTGGTCATAATCATCTTGGAGACATGAAATTACGGAACAGTAGTGGAATACATGAAAACAATACTTTGAGGCAGTAACAATGACATAAGGAGCTATGAAACATCAACACCTTACTTTAAGACCTTAATGGCACAATTGACTTCAATTGGCTTAGGAGAAGGATTCATCAAACTTTCTTTTGCAAATACCATTTCTATAACAGCACAAGGGGAAATTACACAAGTATAGAGTAGTGAACATATAATGAAGTAGTTCCATGTACTTAGAATGGGGAAAGAAATATTGTTAGCTATTTGGATATAGTACGCTGCCACCATGCTTTCTTTTCTAGAAATAGAACTTATGAGAATCACTTCATTGATATTAATTGCAGGTGGCAGATTTCATTCCAAAAGGATATAGAATCGAATAGCCTTACATACCTTATATTTATGACCAATACCACTATCACGATTCAGCCTTCCTTATTGGGTGCTAATCTACAACATAAGTCATGATTAAGCTAACATCATCAGCTAATCACAATAAGTTCTCCAAAACAAGTAGCTAGAAAATATTGGATGGAATCAGGCCCATACAACCCTTACGAAATGGTGAACCACCACACCCTTCCGCTACACATTATAAACTTCAAACATCAATTTCCAAATACCCAAACAGCCGCAACAACAATATTCATAAGGCAGACCACGAACAATCTCAAATCGTTCAGCATATGAAGATATT
Source organism: Solanum sitiens (assembly GCA_016801875.1). Taxonomy (NCBI): domain Eukaryota; kingdom Viridiplantae; phylum Streptophyta; class Magnoliopsida; order Solanales; family Solanaceae; genus Solanum; species Solanum sitiens. The sequence goes on from JABWTJ010000587.1 coordinate 243,019, forward strand.
ACTCAAAGATTTATCACATCCATGAATTCTTGATAAACATATACAAAATTCTCCACTCCAAACATTATCAAAGAGAGGAAAACAAATGGGTTGAAGTCTTACCTTAATTCTGAAAATTTATCCTCGAAACTTGTACTTCAAGAATTCAAACTCTCCTTCAAACTCTTACTTGAAAAATTAGACAGCACTCAAGAATCCCTAAGGTATTTTAGGGCTGCTTATTGAAGCCAAGAGAGACCAAGAAAGAAACTTAAGAAAATCTGAAATTTTGCAAGTTCAAAATGGAGAATAAGACTTGATCCTTATCCTTTGAAAAAGGGAGGTGTTATGGCCCGACACTCTTGACCAATTTTGGGTCCATATAAATGTCAAGTAGGTGCCCCACCTGCTTGTCCTTTTAACTTGGGCCCTTTTGGACTTAATATTATTGGACCTTGGCTGTCCATTTTTCCTTTGTTCTTTTAATCAGCTTGGGACAAATTAGTGCAAGTAGGTGGTACACACTTGGCCCAATAACATGGTAAAACACAATCTTAGGAGGTCATGTACTTACTTAGTTTCACTTGGGCTTTATCCATAATGGCCAATTGGCAGATTTGGCTGTTGGGCCTTCTTTCATTCACATTTTCTTTAATAGGTTTGGGCTTCAAATGAGCCCTTAAATATAAGCCTAAATCTGGTCAATCAAACTTGGGCCCTTTAACTATAATATAGCTCAAATAGGTGATGCATCTGCTAGCTCAATTACCACCTTACTATAATTACTTAAATACTTTCCATCGGAGTTAACTTGCAATACATATGCTAAAACGTGCAAGGCATTACATCACCTTCCAAGCTAGTTTAAACCAACACTAATCATGTAAGAAACATGATCCCTCACCTACACTATAAGTATAAGTCAAGTATAACGTGAATAGAACTACCACATACAAAATACAGGCCGTTACATCACAAAAGAAACCATGTACAATTCGCTACAAATTCATGGTACAATCTAATACATTACAACACATATATACTAGAAAGTAGAAGAACATAGATCTTTAACCCCATTTCACTTGCATTGATCATCAATTATATTTCATTAATAGCATAAGTCTAGGGCAGTAGCTTGAAGAAATCATAGCTTAAACTAGATCCTACTACAATTGCCAAAGAACTATAGATCACTGTAAACATGCTTCAAGTTAGATATTCATGGAAGTTAAGTTTACATAGGTTCATATTATTCAAACTATCATGCATTGATACACATTTTATCTATTATCTATAATTCATAACCACATTACATCATAGGCAGTAGCTAAGGACAATTAACCATGATCAATTCATATAACAACTATCCCATATACTAGAAGAACCTCGTTCACTTCCCATAAGCCATCTTTACTTCAATCATACAAGATTCATATTCATAATTCAAACATGATATTAACCTATAACATTAGATACAACCAACTTAACATGATCGAAATCCACATTAATTCATCTAAAAGCCAATGTCACATTGAACTATGGAAACTATGCTAAACATGCTCAAATCTTCATGCATTGATCCTCATGGATCCTTCAACATAAATTCATGTAAATAACACTAAATACAATCACTTCAATGTAATAGAATCATAATTCAATCGATAGGAATTCAAGATCACAAAGCCTATGCAAGGCTAAAACGTTTGGGTGATGGATCATGGGTTCATCATGCAATTGGAGTAAAGTTCACATTAAAACTATTGTAATAACTTCAATTAATCATGATTCAATCGTTCAAAACCTTTTTAGAAAGAACCCATGGGAGATTGAAGAAGACATTGTTTGATCATAATTTTCTTCTTTGAAATCTTTGAGAATGGCTCTCTAGATGAAAAGATAACTAGAGATGAAGATCACCATACCTTAATCTTCATGAAGACCTCTAAAACCTGATGATTCACCCACGAAAATCCAAGCTCCAAGCATCTCTTGGCTTCACCATCAATGGTGGTTTCTAGGGAGAAGATTTTTAGAGAGAAGATTCTTACGTGTGTATGGGATTGGAAATGGGTTGATCATATTTTGAATGACTTATATACACCCAAAATCAGCTAAATTAACCTATTATAGTCAGGTTAGGACGTGGGGGTGAATTTCCCATTCACCCCTTAATTAAAACAGACGCAGACAATAACTTACAGGCCACCATCGACGGAGCAATCTACTGGCCGTAGGTCAGTCTACTGGCCGTCCTTTGGCTTCCGTCGACTGGTCCTTAGCCAAATTTTGGGTTGAGAACTGCCCAAGCTAAGTACCAATCGATGATACCTCACCAACGGGCCGTTAGTTGACCAACTGGACATTGTGTGGTCCATCGATTGACACTGCCAAGGCAGTGTCTCGACCAGCCTTGGTCCCTTCTTGTGGGGCCTTTTACGGGGCTCTTTAGAAGTCGTACCTGGACGCTTCCAACGTAAATACAACCCTTAACAAGTTGTAGACATTCCACAAAAGTTTCACCCTAAACAAAAACCTGCAACTCGTCCGAACAAGCTAATCCCCATCAAGACACACGTTGAGCGTCTTAAGGGCTATCTTTCGAACACCTTGGACGTTCTTGGTCATTTGACCTCCAAACTTCACGAAACTTCATATAATACCATTTTACATCATTATAAACCATTTTAAGACTTCATAAGCTCATGACATACAAATATAATCATGCATAGACACATGAGGCACATAGCTGACTAGTCGTCGAACGTTTTGGTCGACCCTTGATGTTTGACTTCCAAATCACCTCAAACTTCATACACTACCTCTAACCCATATAATAAGTCATTTTAGGACATTAGAACATCAAGACAAACACGTTAGTCTCTAGACACCCTAACTCATTTTTGGGGGTCTTACAGCACATTCATACCTCATCATATCATATACATCATATTCATAACATGTTCATATATTCATTTTTCATGTACATAGAAACCAAACCTAGGAACTATCCTATCAAGATACACATGTGCAATGCATAGACAAGGTCCCATACCCTTGCCCATACTAGTACACCTATCAAGTCATCCTAGTAAGGGAGTACATATCATACTTTCATAAACATCACCTTAACATGCATAGTAGTAGACACTAGTGAATATGAGAACTCCCTTTCATTTAGACACCATGACCTATACTACTTGTAACGTGCATGTAAGTGAGAGTGTGTGTACATTGGTCAATATGATCACATATTGGCTATCAACAACATATTGAGACAGCCACCCTCTTAGACCACAATACTGTTTCAAGCATAGACAACACAACACACGATAGCATAGGAGACAAGTCAACTTCATATTACACTTAAGACTCCTAACTTGTACTATTCATGAATTTACATAGGGGTTCATAGATAAGGGACTATTAACCATTTTAACACATCAATGGCAGCACCTATACGTTACCCTAACATGGATATACACATACTTATACAATAGCCACACAACCTAGATCACAACTAGAATAGGAAAGTAGGCATAAACTTCTCATAGTATCATCATAAGCACATATTCATAAGTTCATCAGTTTGCCTTCAAGTCCATGGTCAACACATGTATAATGACAATAAAATAAATACTGCCACCACAAGTGGACCATACCACACAATTCCATACAAGGCTATCAACTTCATTAATATAGAAAAGTAGAAGAGATAAGCGTTCTTACCAATTTCTCACCCTTGATCATCATTGACCAATACACCTTATTTATCAACAATTCATATATATAGGGCAGTAGATAAATGTAATTTAAGTATAGAAGAAACCATGTACAAGTCGCTACAAGATCATGATACAACTAGTGCAAAACATTACAATTGTTCAAGAGAATAGATAGGCATAGATCATCAATCAATTTCCCTAGTCTTTCTTATCATTCAAGATTCATCAATAATATATATGTACAGCAGTATCCAAATAAATCATATTTTAAACAAGACACTACTACATTTGCCAATAAAGTCGAATTCACTGTAAACATGCTTCATACTAGGAAATTCATGGAAGTTAAGTATACATAGGTTAACACTATTCAAACTATCATGAATTGATCCACATTGGATCCATTACTTATAATTCATATTCACATTACCTTATAGGCAGTAGCTAAGGACAATTAACCATGCTCAATTCATGTAACAATTAACCTAACGTCAAGATTACAAGTTACTATCCCATAGACTAGAAGAACCTAGTTCAATTCACATAAGCCATCTTTACTTCAATAATACATGATTCATATCCATAATTCAAACATTATATTAACCTAGAACAGTAGATATAACAAACTTAACAAGATCGAAATCCACTTTTATACAATTTAGGGCCCACATTACAGTGATCACATTGTTAACTAGTCTAGGCATATTCAAACCTTCATACATCGATCCTCATGGATCCATTACATACAATTAAGCATCAAATCACGTCAAAAATAGTAGATATAGGTGATTCAACGTAAGAAACTCATAATACAATGGATAACAAGCCATAATCACAAAGCCCATGCAAGACTAAATCGATTTAGGAAGAGACATGGGTTCATCATGCAATTGGAGTAAAAATCACGTTCAAACCAACATGTTAACATCAATTCATCATGATTTAGTCATTAAAAACGTTCTTAGAAAGAACCCATGGATAGATTGAAGAAGAAGAACTTGATTATATTTTTCTCATTGAAATCTTTGAGATTTAACTCTCTAGATGGAAGGATAACTAGAGATGAAGAATCACCATACCTTTATCTACATTAAGACCTCTAAAACTTGTTGAATAAATCATGACAATCCAAGCTCCCAGCTGTTTTTGAGCTTCAACAACAATGGAGGTTTCTAGGGAGAAGATTTTTGGAGGGAAAGGTTCAATTCGGGGATTTGGGAAGGGGTGGTTCACGTTTTAGATGACTTATATACATCCAAAAGTAGCTAAATTAACCTATTAGAGTCAGTTTAGGATGTAGGGTGAATTTACCATTCACCCCTTAATTAAAACAGACGCAGACAGTAACTTACAGGCCACCATAGACGGAAGCACCTACTAGCCGTAGGTCAGTTGACGGGCCGTGCATTGGCTTCTGTCGATTGGTACTTGGACAATTTTTGGCTTGATACCTGACCAAGATATGTACCAATCGACGATACCTGACCTACGGGCCGTTGGTTGACCAACTAGCCATCGTTTGATCCGTCGATTGACACTGCTCTGGCAGTGTCTCGACCAACCTTTGGTCCTTCTTGTGGGCCCTTTTGCGGGGCCCTTTTGCGGTTGTACCTGGAAGTTTACAACGTAAATACAACTATTAATAAGTTGTAGACATTCCACAAAAGTTTCACCCAAAATAAAGACGTGCAACTCATCCAAACATGCTAAGCCCCATCAAGACAGACGTACGTCTTAAGGGCTATCTTTCGAACGCCTTGGACGTTCTTGGTCGTTTGACCTCTAAACTTCTCGAAACTTAATATAATACCATTAAACATCATTATAAACCATTTTAATACTTATTAAGCTCATTTCATATAATTTTAAGCATTCATAGACACATGAGGCACATAGGCGACTAGTCGTCGAACGTTTTGGTCGACCCTTGACGGTTGACTTCCAAATCACCTCAAACTTTACAAGCTGTCTCTAAACCATATAATAAGTCATTTTAGGACCTTATAACCTCAAGAAGAACATATTAGGCTCTAGACACCCTAACTAATTTTGGGGGTCTTACATAAGGTTGTCTTGCTTTACAAGTTCACATGATTAACTCTTATTCATACTTGTAAAATGATGACTTGATGTTAGGGTTATGTGAGATTATGGGTTCAAATATGTGATATGCATATTGTTTCTTTGAATTGATTAAGCATGTTTAATTGGTTAGATTAGTTGTTGATTGTGCATAAGACATGAAATGGCATGGTTTAACTAAATGTCCCTTTTTAGCATGTTTGATTGTTATATGTGCATATGATCTCATACTTAGTACATGTGGCGTACTAACCCCATTTTCTCCCTTTTTCTCAAAAACATTAGGTTTCGGTCATTGAGGTTTGGTTCGAGGAGATTGAGAAGAAAGCTTGGATACTCTTATCATCCAAGTGGTAGGTCCTCATTTCCCCGAGGATGATCCCGATATTCTACCTATGGATTGTTTAGCTATTATGATGCTTATATTGACTCAATCTTTCATTTGAAGACAAAGTTGTATAAAGCCTATATGTGGATTACTTTTATTGTTGTAGGGCTTATGCCCATGTTGTATTGTTGATCTAGATGGTTTATGAGATGAGACGGTTTTTTTGACTCTAATTTTATCTTATATATGTGTATGACTAAAAGTATAAGACTAAGTAACCTTCCTATACGAACGGATCTATATATACTCGATATTATACTATTATGTGTATGTAGAGATCTATGCAAACCTCCGATTAGATATAGTTAAAAAGTTTTAATTTTTCCGCATATTTTAGCCAATGAATGTTATGATGAATGCTAAGAGTCTAGTCTTAGTCCTCGAAGAGTAAGACGACGCCGGTTACGTCTAGGGGGTGCTCCCCTGATGTGACAAACTTAGTATCAGAGCATGAGGTTAAATATCCTTGATAACTACGTCTCTCTCAATCACGTCTATGTAGATTCGTACTCATAATTGTGAAGCGCGCCACACATATGAATAGGAATCTATATGATGCTTAGGAATCTCTCTTTTCTTGGAAATCCAAAGTCGTGCCTCTAGAGTAACTATTATGTGCTTTCATCTTAACCTTGTACTTTTGGTTATAGGCAATGAATACTCGAAGGAATGTGGCTAGGAGGCTTGAGGAGGAGGTTGCTCCTCCCCGTGTTGAAGAAGATCCTCCACTTGAAGAGGGGGTTAATGTTGAGCAATTTCTGGCCAACCCTCCACCCTTGACGGATGGAGACATAAGGCTGCCCTTCTCCAATTGGCTCAAGCCGCCACTCTCCAAGCTCAAGATATGATGGCCCAAGCCAATCAGGAGGTTGTTCACCAAGCCCCTCAACAAGTCTATACTATGGCTTCTCGACTAAGGGACTTCACTCAGACGAATCCGCCTACCTTCTATGGTTCTAGAGTTGATGAGGACCCTCAAGAGTTCATCGATGAGGTGTATAAGGTTCTCTTTGCTGTGGGGTTAAGTTCGAGTGAGAAGCTCGAGTTAGCCACATATAACCTCAAGGATGTGGCTCAAACTTGGTATGTTCAATGGAGGGATAATCAGCCTCTTCGTGGTGGACCGGTAACATGGGAGATATTCAAAAAGGCATTTCTTGATCGAGTCTTCCCTAGAGAGATGAGGAAGGCCAAAGTGGTGGAATTCATCAACCTTCGTCAAGGAGGTATGAGTGTTCTTGAGTATTCTATGAAGTTTACTAAGTTGTCGAAATATGCTCCTTCCTTGGTTTCGGATTCGAGAGATGATATGAGCCGCTTCATGACGGGTGTATCGGATGATCTACAAGAAGAATGTCATTCGGCCATGCTTCATGATAATATGAATATATCTCGGCTCATGGTGCATGATAAGCAAGTCGAGGAGGCACGGGTTAGGAGAAAGGCAAGATATGCTAAGAAGACAAGGTCCTTTGAAAAGGATTCTTCCAAGAGTAGGCTTGAGATTCAAGATAAGCCTAGGTTCAAAAAGAGGTTCTCTAATCAAGTTCCATCCAAGTTCCCCAAGACTCGTGATGAAAAACTGTCAAAGCCGAGAGCTCAAAAGGGGAAAAGTGGTAATTCAACTATTGATAAGCCTATTTGTGGTGAGTGTGGAAGTATTTCAGTACTTGTCTCATTGGTACGGATAAATGCTTTAGTTGCGGTAAAGTTGGGCACAAGATTCGAGATTGTCCTAACATGAAGGGGCAAGAGAAGAGTGGTCAAGCAAGTGGTTCTAGTGATGCTCCAAACAAGAACCTCTTCTATGCTCTTCGTACTAGGGGTGAGCACGAGACCTCTCCGATGTGGTGACCGGTATGTTACAAGTCTTTGCTATTGATGTTTATGCTTTACTTGATCCGGGTGCTACCTTGTCTTTTGTTAGTCCTCTTGTAGCTAAAAAGTTTGATATTTTACCCGATATTTTGCATGAGCCTTTCTTAGTGTCTACACCGGTGGGTGAGTCGGTTGTTGCAAAGAGAGTTTAGAGGAATTGTCCTATTGTATTGCCCAATAGAGTTTCTAATGTTGATCTAGTTGAACTAGATATGCTTGATTTTGATATTTTTTGGGGTATGGATTGGTTGCATTCTTGTTTTGCCACTATTGATTGTAGGACAAGGGTAGTGAGGTTAAATTTCCCAAATGAACTCGTTGTTGAGTGGAAGGGGGGAAGTTCTATTCCTAAAGGTCGTATCATTTCTTGTTTGAAGGCTTGCAAAATGATCTCTAAGGGCTGCCTATATCATATAGTGAGAGTCCAAGATCTTGACTCCAAAATTCCTCCCATTGAGTCGGTACCCGTAGTGAGTGAATTTCCGGAGGTCTTCCCTAATGAACTTCCCGGTATTCCTCCCAAATGGGAAATTAATTTTGGTATTGATTTGCTACCGGAAACAAACCCTATTTCGATTCCTCCTTATCGAATGACTCCGGACAAATTGAAGGAGTTGAAGGCACAACTTAAAGATTTTCTAGACAAGGGCTTTATAAGGCCTAGAATTTCTCCATGGGGTGCTCCGGTCTTGTTCGTGAAGAAGAAAGATGGGTCCTTGAGAATGTGTATTGATTATCGCCAACTCAACAAAGTCACAATCAGGAACAAGTATCCTCTCTCTCGGATTGATGATTTATTTGATCAACTCCAAGGGGCAAGCTACTTCTCCAAAATTGATATGAGGTCGGGGTATCAACAAATAAGGGTGAGAGGTGAGGATGTACCAAAGACGACTTTTCGGACTCATTATGGCCACAATGAGTTTCTTGTTATGTCCTTTGGTCTCACTAATTCTACAACGGCGTTCGTGGACCTAATTAATAGAGTATTTCGAAGTTACCTAGATTCATTTGTCATTGTGTTCATTGACGACATCTTGGTATATTCGAAGAATGAAGGTGATCACATGGGTTATTTGAGGGTGGTATTGCAAACCCTTAAAGAGCATCAATTGTTTGCCAAGTATAGCAAATGCGAGTTTTTGTTGAGGTCGGTAGCATTTCTTGGTCACATCATCTCTAGTGAAGGAGTTGAGGTTGATCCAAGGAAAACGGAAGCGGTGCGGAATAGGCCGAGACCATTGACTCCAACTAATATACGGAGTTTCTTGGGTCTTGCGGGTTATTATCGGAGGTTCGTGGATAGTTTTGCGTCCATTGCATCTCCTTTGACTATTTTGACCCAAAAGAGTAAGAAGTTTGAGTGGTCCAAAGCATGTGAAAAGAGCTTCCAATTATTGAAAGATAGGCTTACTTCGGCTCTGGTGTTGACACTACCGGAAGGTACAAAGGGCTTTCTGGTATATTGTGATGCATCCCATGTTGGTTTGGGGTGTGTGCTTATGCAACATGGAAAGGTTATTGCCTATGCTTCTAGGCAACTTATGGTGCATGAGAAGAACTATCCCACTCAAGACCTTGAGTTAGCGGCTGTGGTGTTTGCTTTTATGATTTGGAGGCATTATTTGTATGGTGTTGTCACATCCCGAAACCACACCCTAGCAGATAGGGTGCAATCTTGTATTGTGACCGGAGTATTCGACCTCTCAGAGGTCTTATACAAGCCTATCATATCATTCATCGCATATACATAATGAAAAGTAGTGCGGAATTAAAACTTTTCATAAAATATTATAGAAGTCTTAAACTCTTTCATATATGGAAATAGGAAAAAACACAAAGTCTCGAATCATCATCTTAAGACACGACAATACTTGGGTCACGGCCCATACGAATTTAAAACATACTACTATTTAGTCTATTATAAAACTTCATGAAAGAAACATAAAATGACATTTATGCCCTAGAGTCAAGTGAGGACATACTTCAACTCTTATTGAACGATCTCCTTGTCCAAGTCTTCTTCCCAAAGCTCTTCACCTACCAAGAACTAATAGATAGAAAATAAAATATGGAATTAGTACAACCACATGTACTAAGTATGGCATTATGCATAAAATCATGAAAATGGACTTTATTGGAAATATGCATCTTTTTTTTAAAACATCATAATATCATCATAAGAATAACATTTAGCAACTTAGAATCACATAAGAAAATACTTAAAACGAAATCATAATTTTAAGACTCACGTTACAGTGAGTTCACTTCACTGTTACAGTGAAGTCCCTTCACTGTTACAGTGAAGTCCCTTCACTGTTACAGTGAAGTCCCTTCACTGTTACAGTGAAGTCCTAGTCTTCCCTTTTGAACATATTTTAGCATGTAGTCTTCTTACTAACGTCATCCTAAGATTCACTTAAGTCAAACAAAGAGAGATCGCTCATACACCCTCTCTAGATATGCCTAAACGACCCTTAAGATCACTCCTAATGAGACACATACACACCTACAATCCAACAACATACAAGACACACATAGTATGACAATCTCCCCTACCAAGGCTATCAAAAGACTTACTCAAGTACTCCTAGAAGAGAACGTCCATACATCCACTTCAAGGCTACCTAAATAATCCTTAAGATTTCCTAGGTTTAGATCATGCCAATATATCAAGCAACTTACCTAACTAGAGTCATTCTCAAGACTTCCAAAGATAAGACATGAAGAGATCATCCTTTATACCCTTTTCACACTTTAGCTAAGGAATCCTTAAGTCACTTTAGGTTAGGTACTTATTCATTTACATACTCATTATCATTAAGTCACTAGTTCATTAGTTCATTTAAGAGACATACATCACATAAAGGACATTCAAATAATGGTCTTAGACAAGACCTAAGGACTCTTATTAACATCTTCAAAGCCTATTGTGCAATGTCTAAGTAGCGTCCCATACCGCCACCTAAACTTCATAGAACTTCTCTAATGCTAATAGGTATCCCATATGATGAGAATAGATAATAACCGACATAGACCATGGTAGCAAAGCATGGAATCCAAAGTTCTATCCTACTTCGATGAGATGTTCTACTTGCCAATGGTAGAACATAGAGATCCCATGTACGCACATGGTTAAGGAATATGAAGGGCGTAATTTGTATTCTAGTCTCATACTTAACTAGAACTACTTCCCTTAACCATACTCACTTGGTGCTAGCCTTAGTTCTCATAGATCAATTTACATTAAGGTTCATACAAATGGGTCCCATATCATGTTCATGACCCAATCACATTTACCCTACCAAAGCAAGGTCCATTAGGGCTATCTGACAATGGCGATAAGAATCTCATCGCGACTTTCCAAAGGTATGATATGATGCCGTTCCAGCCAATCAACCTTAAGTCCATCACTCATTACATGAAGGATACCATTACGGCTCACTACTTCACAATTTATAACCTTACCAGGACAAGGCCATGATCATCAATATACTAGAAAGTAACGCCGACAAGGCCACATCAATTCACATAGCACCGCCACCAAAGGTGGACCAAACCAATCATAACATAATTGAAGTATAATTAACATTGACTAAGAAAAAATAGGACAGCGTACCACCACTTCATCATCAACACTTCAAGACAATACCAAATCACCCAATTCAACATCATAAGGCCCTTACCCATGACCATGAACACAAATTCAATACACAATTATATAAATCAATGAAATCTACACCAATTCAACATAGATTCAACAATCCAGTACCAATTTGATAACAATTGAATACAATTCTTACATCAATAGAAAGCCCATAATAAACTACACATGAATTCATCAACATTAAGCCAACATCAAGTAACCCATAATTTGGTCAAAATTTTAGGTTCATCAACTTCATGGGTTAATAGGTAATTTAGGTTAAAATCATCAATACAACATCAATCTAATCCATAATAGACGTTTGAAAACCATTAATTCAAGAACCCATGGTAGAATCATAAAATTGGACAATTCATCTTTTGAAAACTTTGAAAACATCTTTGAAAGTTGGTCTCCTTGATGAAACGAGTTTCAAGGATCAAAACCCATACCTCAATGAAGCTAATTCTTCACTTTGATGAGGAATCTCCACTCAAAACGTCACACCTGCTCTTCCTTGATTTTGGACTTCAATGGAGTCTTGGGGAATTTCTAAGGTATTTTGGGGTTTTGATTTTGAAGAATGAAATCTTCTAAGTGTTACACACTTATATACATGCTTAAAATACCCAAAAGACCCTTAATAAACCGCCAATACATCTATTTGGAAGTGGGGTGAAATTACAACATCACCCCTTAACTTATCAGTGAGCTGCACGCAGGCACATGCACAGAGATGACTGACCCATCGACGGGGCTTCCAATGCACCTAAACTCTTAGATACTACCTCTATACCATATAATAGACCACATTAGGACCTTAGACCACCATTACCAACAATGTTAGGCTCTAATTATCCCAAGTCATTTTCGAGGTCTTACAGGTGTCCATGTTGATGTGTTCACCGATTATAAAAGTCTCCAATACGTATTTACCCAAAAGGAGTTGAATCTCCGACAAAGAAGATGTCTAGAGTTATTGAAGGACTATGATATGAGTTTTCTTTATCATCCGGGCAAGGCGAATGTTGTAGCGGATTCTCGTAGCCGTTTGTCTATGGGTAGTGTTTCACATGTTGATGAAGCCAAAAGGGACCTTGTGAAAGAGGTTCATCGATTGGCTAGACTGGGAGTGAGATTGGAGGGTTCTTCAAATGGTGGTGTGATGGCCCATCATAACTCTGAATCATCTTTTGTTGTTGAGGTGAAGTCTAAATAACACCTTGATAAACCATTAATGGAGTTGAAAGAATCGGTGCTTGGCAAGTTTAATGAATCCTTCTCCTTAGGGGGGGATGGTGTTTTGAGATATCAAGGGCGGTTGTGTGTCCCAAATGTTGATGATTTGAGGAACCGTATCCTTGAGGAAGCCCATGGGTCCCATTATTCCATTCATCTGGGGTCAACAAAGATGTATCATAACCTTAGAGAGGTGTATTGGTGGGAAGGTTTGAAGAGGGACATAGCGGAGTTTGTTGCTAAGTGTCCAAATTGCCAACAAGTGAAAGCCGAACATCTAAAATCGGGTGGCTTACTACAAGAAATCCAAATTCCTACTTGGAAGTAGGAAGACATCAATATGGATTTTGTGGTAGGCTTGCCTAAGACCCAAAAAGGGTATGATTCCATTTGGGTGGTGGTTGATAGGTTGAACAAGTCTGCTCATTTCATTCCCGTCAAGGTTACTTATTCGGCGGAGGATTATGCTAGGATATTCATAGATGTAATTGTGTGTCGCCATGGTATTCCGTTATCCATCATATCGGATAGAGGTGCACAATTCACATCTAGGTTTTGGAGGTCATTTCAACAAGGGTTGGGCAATAAGGTGAAGTTGAGTACCGCTTTTCATCCTCACACGGATGGTCAAGTGGAGTGTACTATTCAAATCCTTGAGGATATGCTTAGAGCTTGTGTCATTGATTTCAAAGGAAGTTGGGATAAGCACTTGCCTTTGGTAGAGTTTGCTTACAATAATAGTTTTCATTCATCCATTTCCATGGCTCCCTATGAAGCCTTGTATGGTAGGAGGTGTAGGTCTCCTATTGGGTGGTTTGAAGTCGGTGAATCCTCAATTCTTGGTCCCCACTTGATCTATAAGACATTGGAGAAGGTTCATGTAATAAGGAACTGGTTGCAAACGGCCTATAGTTGGTAAAAGTCCTATGCCGACAATAGGAGAAGTGATCTTGAGTTTGAGGAAGGTGACAAAGTGTATTTGAAGATTTCTCCTATGAAAGGAGTTGTTAGGTTTGGCAAGAAAGGGAAGTTGAGCCCTCGGTATGTGGTTCCCTATGAGATCTTGCAAAGGGTAGGTAAGGTGGCCTATGAGTTGAAGTTTCCAAGTGAATTGGCTTCGGTTCATCCGGTCTTTCATGTCTCCATGCTTAAAAAGTGTGTGGGCGATCCCGAGTCCATTATTCCTATTGAGGGCCTTGGGGTCAAGTATTACCCCTCTTATGAGGAGGTTCGGGTCCAAATTCTTTATAGACAAGTGAAAAGGTTGAGGAACAAAGATGTTGTATACATAAAAGTGTTATGGAGGAACCACTTAGTTGAGGGTGCTACATGGGAGGCCGAGGCCGACATGAAGTCCCGATATCCTCATCTTTTTTATTATTGAGGTAAGTCATCCTTTTTAATAGTTTAAATATGATTAGTAATTGAAGTCCTTTGATTTTTGGGTGATGAAATGCGAAAGATGAGTTTTCGAATTTTGGGCAGTGAACTTACAGTGAGCTACCAGTGATTTGCCTCCAAAAATATGAAATTTTGTTTTGGCTTGTTTTGAGTCATGTTGTGCATTTTGACATGTTGAGTCTTTATGAAATTTTTAGTATCATGTTAATAAGTTGAATTTGATTCTAATTGACTCATGTTAGTCATGTTGAGCTTAAATGGTTGTTGTGAGAATAAAGTACCTCATGAGGTGATGTTGAGTCTCATATTTGGTAATTGAAGTTTTGAATTGCCTTGATTGAAGTGATATGTATTGTATTGTATTGAAATGATGTTGGTTGGGCTTCTAGTATTGAGTATATTCCTTCATTGGAAAGAATTTTAGTGTCATTCGGGGACGAATGTTCCTAAGGGGGGGATAATGTAACATTTCAAAAAGGTAAGATGTGTTGTTAAGACTACCATAGGTCTCGGGAAGTCTAGACACTGTTTTAAAGGTTAGTTTCATGAAAATAGGTTACTTAGGAAGTTTTGGAACCAAAATGTTTAAGAACGTCCATGACGTCCAAAAGTTGGTCCATACAGGTGCTAGCGTGCCTTGGCCTATTTGACTAGATTTTAAGGGTTAGAATTTAACGAAATCTGAGAAAAGTATGTGTAACACGTGTTAGGGATGTTTCAAGGTTGAAACGTCCGGGTAAGACTCCCCAAGGACCAACCAAGGGCCCTTGAGGAGGACCCTAGTGTTAGAAGCAACACTACCTGGCAGTGTGCAATCGACGGCAAGGGAGATGGTCCGTGTGTGGACAAACGGGGCATCGATGCCTCCCTTGTCCCATACTTAGCCTTTTTGAGGAAGCCCCTCGCCTGTACAGTCTCTGAACTCAAAGACGGAGTGCATGATGAGAGGGGTAGAGCCCGTCGACTCACAGATGGCCCGTCGTTCGGGGTCTCGTCTGTGAGGGTCGAGTTTTGCTGTCTAATTTAAGATGGTTTCATTTAATTAGTTAGAGGGTTAGGTGGTTTAATTAGGGGTTAAGGGAGTTTAAATAAGTTTATTTAAGACCCTATATAAATACTCCCAACCCTCATTAATCTAACACAACTCTAAAACAAATCTCTCTACCTTCTCTCTACTTTCTCTCTCTATTGGAAGACTCCATTGAAGCTAAGTCTAGGAGGTGATTGGGGGCTGGAAAAGGGTGGATTCATCTTCAATTTCTCATCAAGACAATAAGGTATGGGATCTCTTCACCTTTGAGACCTCTTTCCTCAAAGGGTTCATCCAAATTGATTTCAAAAGTTAGTGATTTCTAATGGGTTTTCTTCAATTCAGAAATTGATGTTATGGATTGAGTTTTTGATGTTTCTTTCAGGTTAATATGAGTTGATTAACATGTATTCTAACTTAATTGGAGTAATTGTTCATGGTCTTGCCTAAATTGAAGAAGATATTCCCAAGTCCTTAACCCTAGGTTGTGTTCTTGGTTTAGATTGTAATTATTCATTCAGTTGACTTGTTTAAGGGTTGATTTACTTGTATATGATGTTGATATGCTGCCTATGAACAAATTAGGATTATGATTAGTCTTTCATGCTAGTTCTTGATATATGATCTAGGGTAGGCTGAATTAACTAAATCCTAAGTTTGATCTACTATTGAATTGTGAAGTAATGACTCTTTTATACTTGTGATTTCATTGGTTATTGAATTTTGGTGATTTGATGACCTAATTTGGTTGAAGTAAGGGTTGATGGTAAGACCTTGATGATGGTGAAATTGTGAAGAAGACTTGGTAAGTCTTGTGACCTTATCCTTTGTTTCAATTATGGTTAATTGTGATTAAGTCATGATGATTGTATTGGAGCATGCTTTGTATAGGATTTATAGGTTGGTATGATGTTGAATTGAAATGTCTTGGTATGGTTGTGAGGTTGATTAAGATGTAAAGTAATAAGGGTGATGATGATTTCCAAATGTGCTTTATTCTTGAAAGGCTATAAAGTGTTAACCTTACTTGTGTGAATTGTGATGAAAAGCTTTTACTCATACAATTTCTATTGATCTATTATGATGAAGATTATACAAGGGCTAGACCCTATGACCTAAATTAAGTTATGATTGATAAATAAAGACTAAAGACATTTCAATAAGGGACTAGATTAGCACCGAGTGATATTGGATGTGAGAGGGTGACGCCTTTCCACAAAGGAAAGGTAGGGGTTCACTACGGTTATCACGGGTTTGATAGCCTCATGACCCAAATAGGGTGTAGAGTGATATTTCCTATGATGCCCCAAGTTTCATAACTATGTTGGCACAATAGGAACACTAGCTAGTGGATCCACCTAGAAAGCTACGTTTATGTTAGGTATTACCTTGGCCGGTAGACCACCTTCCATCGGTGTAAGGTTATGACACCGGATTCCACATTAGCTCATGTGGTTTATGTCGGTTAAGGCAAGTGTTACCTAGACTAAAATGAAGTAATGATGTATAGGCTAAGTAAGGTGACTTGAAGGGTTAGACTTAACTTAGGTAGGGGTATGGGACTCTACCTAGGTCTTGCACTAGTTTTCCTTGATAGGAGCTTTAGGAGGTAAATATTATGTATGTAAATGATGATAAAAGGTAAATCACCTTATGTAATGATTATGATGCTTATGAAAATGTAATTGGTTCTTGTTGATTAAAGTATGAACTATGTATGTTGAAGGCTATGTGGGTTGAAGTAAGTTACTATTTGTGATTCTTGTTGGGTTACTTGATTAAGTAGGGTTATGTGGCTTTACTTGATTATTGCACTTGTGGCGTTATAAGGGTTATGCATGGTTGTCTTGCTTTACTAGTTCACA
This sequence comes from Solanum sitiens, assembly GCA_016801875.1. Taxonomy (NCBI): domain Eukaryota; kingdom Viridiplantae; phylum Streptophyta; class Magnoliopsida; order Solanales; family Solanaceae; genus Solanum; species Solanum sitiens. Next base: position 260,249 of record JABWTJ010000587.1, read on the forward strand.
TGATTAACTCTTATTCATACTTGTAAAATGATGACTTGATGTTAGGGTTATGTGAGATTATGGGTTCAAATATGTGATATGCATATTGTTGCTTTGACTTGATTAAGCAAGTTTAATTGGTTAGTCTAGTTGTTGATTGTGCATAAGACATAAAATGGCATGATTTAACTAAATGTCCCTTTTTAGCATGTTTGATTGTTATATGTGCATATGGTCTCATACTTAGTACATGTGGCGTACTAACCCCATTTTCTCCCTTTTTCCAAAACACTTTAGGTTCCGGTCGTTGAGGTTTGGTTCAAAGGGATATAGAAGAAAGCTTGGATACTCTTATCAACCAAGTGGTAGGTCCTCATTTCCCCGAGGATGATGCCGATATTCTACCTACAGATTGTTTAGCTATCATGATGCTTATATTGACTCTATCTTTCATTTGAAGATAAAGTTGTATAAAGCCTATATGTGGCTTACTTTTATTGTTGTAGGGCTATGCCCATGTTGTATTGTTGATCTAGATGGTTTATGAGATGAGATGAATTTTATGACTCTAATTCTATCTTATATATGTGTATGACTAAAAGTAGAAGACTAAGTAATCTTACTATATGAACGGGTCTATGTATACTCGATATTATACTATTATGTGTATGTAGAGGTCTATGTAAACCTCCGATTAGATATAGTTAAAATGTTTTAATGTTTCCACATATTTTAGCCAATGAATGTTATGATGAATGCTAAGAGGCTAGTCTTAGTCCTCGAAGAGGACGACGACGCCGGTTACTTTTAGGGGGTGCTCCCCGGATGTGACATTAGTACACACTTGTACTAAGTATGGGTGTGTGCACATAAACACATAAGGGCTATGCATGAACAAGGAAAACTGTAACATTTCAAAATCCCAAGGCATGTTGTAAAGCTTAACCTAGGGTTCAATGAAGTCTAAACACTATGTCTTAGTTGATTTAGATGTATATAGGCTAGTTAAGATGTTTAATAATCAAAATAATCAAGAACGTCCATGACGTTTGGAAAGTTGGTTCACAAGAGTGCTAGGATGTCTTAGCCATTTGACTAGCTTTTAGGAGTTGGAATTGATCAAAATTAGGTAAAGATATGTGTAACATGTGCTAGAGATGTTTCATAGTCGAAACGTCCGGGTACGACTCCCCAAGGACCAACCAAGGGCCCTTGAGGAGGACCCTTGTAGTTTGGATGCAACACTGCCTGGCAGTGTGCATTGACGGAGGGGTTGACGGGGCGTGTGTGGATCGACGGGGCGTCGATGCCACCGTCGTCCCACACTTAGAGAATTTCAAGGAGTCTTCACCTACACAGGTACTGTCCTAGACGACGGAGGAGGACGACGGGACATCGACTCACAAACAGATCGTGGTCGAGGTCTCGTCTGTGAGGACCCAACTTTCTGCCAAATTTTAAAACGATCCCATTTAAATTGATCAAGTGTTTTGGTGGTTAGTTGGGGGATTAAGAAGTCTAATTAACTAATTTAACCCCTCATATTAATACCCCAACCCTTATTAGTCTAAACACAACTCACAAAACAAACTCTCCTCCTTCTCTCTACTTTCTCTCTCTATTGGAAGACACCATTGAAGACTTAGCTAAGGAAGGGCTTTGGGGGCTGGAAGGGACGAATTCATCATCAAATTGTTATCAAAACATTAAGGTATGGTATCTAATTCACCTTTGAGACTTCTTTCCTCAAAGGGCTCCTTCAAAAGTTTTACAAAAGTTGAGTTTTCATGTGGGTTTCATTCAATTACCAATTTGATGTTATAACTGAGTTGTTTATACTTTTTTGGGATACAATCAGTAGATTATCATGTAATGTAACTTAATTGGGATGAACTGAGATGGTTTGGTCTAGATTGTAGATTATGACCCTCAACCTTTAACCCTAGGTTTGATCTTAATATGAATTATGTTGGGTTTGATTAAATTGACTTTATTATTGGTTAAATCATCCTTAATTGTGGTTATTACATTGATCATAAACCTATAGTGATGAATTGTAGTCTTTCATGCTAGTTCTTGAGTATTGATATAGGTTAAGAAGATAGACTTAGATATCATGTTTTCAAGCTTTGATTAGCATTGAATTATGGTATGGTGATTCTTCTAAACTTCATTATCATGTTGGTTATTGGATTACATTGGTGTGATGACCAAAATTGGGTTTATTTATGGGTTAATGGTAAGGCCCTTTATGATGAACTATGGAGGATTGTTGGTAAGTCTTGACTATCCTAATTCTCACTTCAATTGTGGTTAATTGTAATCAAGTTATGATGTTGTGTTATAGTACACCTTGTTTATAGTGATATGATGGTATGTTGATTGAATTGAAATGTCTTATGCTTTGGTTGTGAGGTTTCTTAGGTGTACATGTTATAAGGATGTTGATGATTCATAATGTGCCCCATTATGATGTGATGAGCAAGTGTTAACCTCACTTATATGAATTGTGATGAAAGGACTATTTCTCATACAATTCTTATTGAGCTAGGATGATGAATATACAAGGGCTAGACCCTATTATCTAAACAAAGTTGTGATGTTTAATAAAGTTTAAAGATATTTCAATGAAAGGGAATTAGCTTAGCACCGAGTGAACTTGACAATGGGAGGTGATGACTTATCCATAAAAGGAAAGGTTCGCTCGAAAGTTGCCCGTGTGATGTTAACCTCCCTTGCTCTTGGGATATGTCATCCGAGGGATTCCCATGAGACGAGGCCCAATTACCACATGGTATGAGAAGTGACACCTATCTCTTAGTTCTTGAACTATGTTGCCACCATTGGATACTAGCTAGTGGATCCACCTAGATAGCTCTGTTTGAGTTATGGTCTACCTTGGCTGGTAGACCACCTTCCATCGGTGTAAGGGATCATGACACCGGATTCCACATTTATCTCATGTGGTCTATGTCATTTAATGCAAAGGTTCCCTAAATTAAAATGAATAAATGAAGTATAAACTAATTGAAGTGACTTGAGGGGTTTGACTTTAGCCTAGGTAGGGGTATGGGACTCTACCTATGCCTTGCACTAGTTTGCCTTGATTGGAACTTTGAGAAGTTAATATTATGTATATTAATGATGATATAATGTAAATGACTTTATATGTTGAATAAGATGCTTATGAATATGAAATTGGTTATCATTGTTAAAGAAGGAACATCATATGAGATTGAAGACTATGCTATGTGAAGTGAATTGCTAATTATGATCTTTGGTAGGTTACTTGATTAAGTAGGGTTATGGGGCTTTGCTTGGTCATTGCACTTGTGGCTTCATAAGAATTATAGTTCGTTGGTTTGCTTTGCTATTTACATGATTTACTCATATTCATGTTTGTGATGTTATTACTTGATGATAGAGTTATACGAGATTTTGGGTTTAAGTATGATGATATGCATATGATATAATTAACTCGTTTAGTATGTTTAAAGGATTCGTTTAAATGACATGTTTTCATTAAATGTCCTTTTTTAGCATACTTTGTTGGTATTTGTGCATATGGTTTCATACTTAGTATATGTGGCGTACTAACCCCATCTTCTCCCTTTTTCCCAAATATTTTAGGTTCCGGTCATTGAGGTTTGATTCGAGGCGATTGAGAAGAAGACTTGGATATTCTTATTATCCAACTGGTAGGTCCTCATTTTCTCCGAGTATGATGCCGATATTCTACCTATGGATTTACTTAGCTATTACGACTTTTGTATTGACTCTATCTTTCATTTAGGACAAAGTTGTATAAAGCCTATATGTAGCTTACTTCCATTTATGTAGGGCTATGCCCAATGTTGTTATTGTCATTTAGATGGTTTATGAGATGAGACAGATTTTATGACTCTAATTCTATCTTATATATATATGTGTATGAAATAAAAGTAGAAGACTAAGTAATCTTCTTATACGAATGAGTCTATGTATACTCGATATTATTATGATTATGTGTATGTAGAGGTCTACGTAAACCTCCAATTAGATATAGTTGAAATTTTTTAAATTCTTCCGTATTTTTAATCGATGAATGCAATGATGTAAGACTAAGAGGCTTGTCTTAGTCCTTGAAGAGGACGACGACGTCGGTTACATCTGGGGGGTAAACCCGGATGTGACAAACTTGGTATCAGAGCATGAGGTTGAATATCCTTGATGTTGACGTCTCTCTCAACCACGTCTATGTAGGTTTGTATTCATAATTGTGAAGCGCGCCACACTTATGAATAGGAAATTATTTCATGCTTAGGAATCACTCTCATTTTTGGAAATCCATTATCGTACCTCTAGAGTGTACTTCTTATATGATTTCAGCTAAACCTTGTATTTTGGTTACATGAGATGAATACTCGGAGGAATGCGGCTAGGAGACTTGAGGAGGAGATTGCTAATGCGAGAATTCCTCCCAGTGGAGATCAAGTTCCTCCTCTTGAAGAGGTTGTTGTTGATGATCAGGCTCCGGCCGATCCTCCACCTATGGCAGAGGCTCAGATGAGGACTATTCTTACTCAAATGGCCCAAGCCATGACTACTCAAGCCCAAGCCACAACGGTTCAAGCTCAAGCTATGAATTCCCAAGCAAATTGGGATGTTGAACCTAGGGTTCATGAGCAAACTATGGCTTCCCGACTTAGGGACTTCACTAGGATGAATCCTCCTATCTTGTATGGGTCTAAGGTTGATGAAGACCCTCAAGAATTCATTAATGAGGTTTATAAGATACTATATGCTATGGGGTTATCTACAAATAAAAATGCCGAGTTGGCCTCATACAAACTCAAGGATGTGGCTCTGACTTGGCATATGCAATGGCGAGATAATAGGCCACTTCAAGGTGGGCCGGTGACTTGGGAAATCTTCAATAGGGCTTTCCTTGATCGGTTCTTCCCTAGAGAGATGAGAGAAGCTAAGGTGGTGGAATTCATCAACCTCCACCAAGGAGGTATGAGTGTTCATGATTACTCTTTGAAGTTCATTCAATTGGCCAAATCTGCTCCTTCCTTGGTCTCCGATCCTAGAGACAAGATGAGTCAATTTGTGATGGGTGCATCGGATGAATTGCAAAAAGAATGTCATTCAGCTATGCTTCATGATAATATGAATATTGGTCGTCTTATGGTGCATGCTAGAAGGGTTGAAGAGGCTAGAGCAAAAAGGAAGGATAAGGATTCAAAAAGGACAAGGTCTTTTGAGGGTGGAGCTACGAAAGATAGGCTTGGGATCAAGACAAGCCTAGATTCAAGAAGAGGTTCTCAAATCAAGTTCCATCCAAATTTCCCAAGACTAGGGATGCGAATCCCCTAGGCCGAGAGTTGCAAAAGGAAAGGGTGGAAATTCATATAATGAGAAGCCTAAGTGTGCAACATGTGGAAAGGAACATTATGGTGATTGCTTGATTGGAACGGGAAATTGCTTTAGTTGCGGGAAGAGTGGTCACAAAGCTAGGGACTGTCCTAACATAAAGAACCGAGACAAAAATGATCAAAACCAAGCAAGTGAGGCACCAAAGAAGAATTGCTTCTATGCTCTTCGTACTAGGGGTTATGAAGAGGCCTCTCCCGATGTAGTGACCGGTATGTTACAAATCTTTACTATTGATGTGTATGCTTTGCTTGATCCGGGTGCTACTTTGTCTTTTTTAGTCCCTTAGTAGCTAAAAAGTTTGATACATTACCCGATGTTTTGCATGAACCTTTTGCGGTTCTACTAAGGTGGGTGAGTCCATTGTAGCAAAAAGAGTCTATCAAAATTGTCCTATCACTTTGCCCAATAGAGTTTCTCTTGTATATCTAGTTGAACTAGATATGTTTGACTTTGATGTCATTTTGGGTATGGATTGGTTAATGATAATTTCGCTTCTATTGATTGTAGGACTAGAGTTGTGAGGTTTAGTTTCCCAAATGAACCCGTTATTTAGTGGAAGGGTGGGAATTCTATTCCTAGAGGTCGCATCATATCTTGTCTAAAAGCATATAAAATGATCTCAAAGGGTTGTCTTTATCACGTTGTAAGAGTCCAAGATTTGGTTTCCGAAATTCCTCCTATTGAGTCGGTCCCCGTAGTTAGTGAATTTCCTGAGGTCTTTCCTAATGACCTTCCCGGTATTCCCCTCAAACGGGAAATTGATTTTGGTATCAATTTGCTACCGAAAACAAACCCTATTTCGATTCCTCCTTATCGAATGGCTCTGGCCGAATTGAAGGAGTTGAAGGCACAACTTCAAGATTTGCTATACAAGGGCTTTATAAGGCCTAGCATTTCTCCATGGGGTGCTCTGGTCTTGTTCGTGAAGAAGAAAGATGGGTCCTTGAGAATGTGTATTGATTACCGCCAACTCAACAAAGTTACTATTAAGAATAAGTATCCTCTTCCTCGGATCGACAATTTGTTTGATCAACTCCAAGTGGCGAGTTACTTTTCAAAGATAGATTTGAGGTCGGGGTATCACCAACTTAGGGTGAGAAATGAAGATATTCCAAAGACGGACTTTCGGACCCGATATGGGCACTATGAGTTCGTGGTTATGTATTTTGGTCTCACAAATGCTCCACCGACGTTTATGGACCTAATGAATAGGGTGTTTAGAAGCTATCTTGATTTATTTGTTATTGTGTTTATTGATGATATCTTGGTGTATTCGAAGAATGAGGTTGATCATATGGTTTTATTTGAGGGTGGCATTGCAAATCCTTAAAGAGCATCAATTATTTGCCAAATATAGCAAGCGTGAGTTTTGGTTGAGGTCGGTGGCGTTTCTTGGGCACATCATCTCTAGTGAGGGAGTTGAGGTAGACCCAAGGAAGACAGATGCGGTGAGAAACTGGCCTAGACCTTTGACTCCGACTGACATTAGGAGTTTCTTGGGTCTAGCGGGCTATTATCGAAGGTTTGTGGATGGATTTTCATCCATTGCATCTCCTTTGACTACATTGACTCAAAAGTGTAAAAAGTTTGAGTGGTCAGAGGCTTGTGAGAAGAGTTTCCAATTATTGAAAGATAGGCTTACTTCCGCTTCGGTGCTGACTTTACCGGAAGGTTCAAAGGGGTTTGTTGTGTATTGTGATGCATCCCGCATAGGTTTGGGGTGTGTGCTTATGCAGAATGGGAATGTGATTGCCTATGCTTCGAGGCAACTTAAGGTGCATGAGAGAAACTATCCCACTCATGACCTTGAGTTAGTGGCCGTGGTGTTTGCTTTAAAAATTTGGAGGCATTACTTGTATGGTGTTCATGTTGATTTTCACCGATCATAAGATTCTCCAATACGTGTTTACTCAAAAGGAGTTGAATCTCCAACAAAGAAGGTGGTTAGAATTGTTGAAAGATTATGATATGAGTGTCTTATATCATCCCGGCAAGGCAAATGTGGTTGCGGATGCCCTAAGTCGTATGACTATGGGTAGTGTGTCGCATATAGATGAAGCCAAGAAAGACCTAGTGAAAGATGTTCATAGGTTGGCTAGATTGGGGGTGCGATTGGAGAGTTCTCCAAATGGTGGTGCTACGGTTCATCATAGCTCCGAGTCATCATCGTTGGTTGAGGTGAAGTCCAAACAACACCTTGATCAACTATTGATGGAGTTGAAGGAATCGGTTCTTGGCAAGTTGAATGAGTCTTTCTCCTTAGGGGGGGATGGTCTGTTGAGGTACCAAGGGAGATTATGTGTTCCCGATGTTGATGGGTTGAGGGATCGGATCCTTGAAGAAGCCCATGGATCCCACTACTCCATTCATCCGGGTTCGACTAAGATGTACCATGACCTTCGAGAGATATATTGGTGGGAAGGTTTGAAGAAAGACATAGCGGAATTTGTTGCTAAGTGTCCAAATTGCCAACAAGTGAAGGCGGAACATCAAAAGTCTGGTGGCTTACTACAAGAGATCCAAATTCGTACTTGGAAGTGTGAGGAAATTAATATGGACTTTGTAGTAGGGTTGCCTCGGACTCAAAAGTCATATGATTCTATATGGGTGATTGTTGATAGATTTACTAAGTCCGCTCATTTTATTCCCGTCAAGTCCTCTTATTCGGCGGAGGATTTTGCAAAGATCTTCATAGATGAGATTGTGTGTCGCCATGGTATTCCGTTATCCATCATTTTGGATCGGGGTGCATAATTCACATCCAGATTTTGGAGGTCATTTCAAGAAGGTTTGGGTACTAAGGTGAAATTGAGTACCGCTTTTCATCCTCAAATGGATGGACAAGCGGAACGCACTATTCAAACCCTTGAGGATATCCTTTGAGCTTGCATTATTGATTTTAAAGGTAATTGGGATAAGTACTCTCCTTTGGTGGAGTTTGCTTATAATAATAGCTTTCATTCATCCATCTCCATGGCTCCCTATGAAGCCTTGTATGGTAGGAGGTGTAGGTCTCCTATAGGGTGGTTTGAAGTTGGTGAGCCATCGATTCTTACTCCCAATTTGATTTATAAGACTTTGGAGAATGTGCACATCATAAGAAATCGGTTGCAAACAACCTATAGTCGACAAAAGTCCTATGCCGACAATAGGAGAAGGGATTTGGAGTTTGAGGAAGGTGATAAGGTGTACTTGAAAAATTCACCTATGAAGGGGGTGGTCAGATTTGGCAAGAAGGGGAAGTTGAGTCCTCGCTATGTGGGTCCTTATGAGATTTTGGAAAGGGTTGGTAAGGTTGCCTATCACTTGAAACTCCCAAATGATTTATCTTCGGTTCATCCGGTTTTCCATGTTTATATGTTGAAGAAGTGAGTCGGGGATCCCGAGTCTATTCTTCCTATTGAAGGCCTTGGAGTCAAGGATAACCTCTCTTATGAGGAGGTTCCGGTTCAAATCCTTGATAGACAAGTGAAGAGGTTGAGGAACAAAGAGGTGGTTTCCGTAAAAGTGTTATGGAAGAACCACCTAATTGAGGGTGTAACATGGGAGGCCGAGGCCGACATGAAGACCCGTTATCCTCATCTTTTTGATGATTAAGGTTAGCCATTCTTTTTAATAAAATAATTATGACTAGGAATTTTGGTTTCTTGATTTTTAGGTGAAGTTTTGCAAAAATCCAAATTTTTGGAAACTTCACAGTGATGATACAGTGAAGTCACTGTAAGTTGAGTTTGAAAACTTGGAATTTGTTTTGCTTTTCGCTTATTTGAGTTAAGTTATGCATTTTGATATGGTGAGTCTTTGTGGAAATTATATGTAGCATATTGATAAGATGAACTTTGTGCTAATTGACTCATGTAATGTATGTTGAGCTCATGTGTGTTGTGAGAGGGAGATACCTCATGATGAAATTTTTGAGCCTATGTGTGATAATTGAGTTTTTGAAATTTGCCTTATTGAAATGATGTAATGCATGTTAAATTGATATTGTGAATTGGTTGAGCTGATAGTCTTGAGTCTATTCCTTCCTTTAAAAGAGTGTTTAGTGTCATTCGGAGACGAATATTCCTAAGGGGGGGATATTATAATATTTCGAAATCCCAAGGCATGTTTTAAAGATTAACCAAGGGTTCAATGAAGTCTAAACACTGTTCCTAAGTTGATTTAGATGTATATAGGCTAGTTAAGATGTTTAAGAATCAAAATAATCAAGAACGTCCATGATGTTTGGAAAGTTGGTTCACAAGAGTGCTAGGATGTCATAGCCATTTGACTAGCTTTTAGGAGTTCTAATTGATCAAAATTAGGTAAAGATATGTGTAACGCGTGTTAGAGATGTTTCATAGTTGAAACATCCGGGTACGACTCCCCAAGGACCAACCAAGGGCCCTTGAGGAGGACCCTTGTAGTTTGGATGCAACACTGCTTGGCAGTGTGCATTGACGGAGGGGTTGACGGGACGTGTATGGATCGATGGGGCGTCGATGCCACCGTAGTCCCACACTTAGAGAATTTCAAGGAGTCTTCACCTACACAGGTACTGTCCTAGACGACGGAGGGGTACGACGGGATGTCGACTCACAGATGGACCGTGGTCGAGGTCTCGTCTGAGAGGACCCAACTTTCTGCCAAATTTTAAAATGATCCCATTTAAATTTATTAAGTGTTTTGGTGGATAGTTGGGGGATTAGGAAGTCTAATTAACTAATTTAACCCCTCATATTAATACCCCAACCCTTATTAGTCTAAACACAACTCACAAAACAAACTCTCCTCCTTCTCTCTCTATTGGAAGACACCATTGAAGACATAGTTAAGGAAGGGCTTTGGGGGCTGGAAAGGGACGAATTCATCATCAAATTGTTATCAAAACATTAAGGTATGCTATCTAATTCACCTTTGAGACTTCTTTCCTCAAAGGGCTCCTTCAAAAGTTTTACAAAAGTTGAGTTTTCATGTGGGTTTCATTCAATTACGAAATTGATGTTATGAATTGAGTTGTTTATACTTTCTTTGGGATACAATGAATAGATTATCATGTAATGTAACTTAATTGGGATGAATTGATATGGTTTGGTATAGATTGTAGATTATGACCCTCAACCCTTAACCCTAGGTTTAATCTTGATATGAATTATGTTGGGTTTGATTAAATTGGCTTCATTATTGGTTAAATCATCCTTAATTGTGGTTATTACATTGATCATAAACCTATAGTGATGAATTGTAGTCTTTCATGCTAGTTCTTGAGTATTGATATAGGTTAAGAAGATAGACTTAGATATCATGTTTTCAAACTTTGATTAGCATTGAATTATGGTATGGTGATTCTTCTAAACTTCATTATCATGTTGGTTATTGGATTACATTGGTGTGATGACCCAAATTGGGTTGATTTATGGGTTGATGGTAAGGCCCTTTATGATGAACTATGGAGGAGTGTTGGTAAGTCTTGACTATCCTAATTCTCACTTCAATTGTGGTTAATTGTCATCAAGTTATGATGTTGTGTTGAAGTACAGCTTGTTTAGGGTGATAGGATGGCATGATGATTGAATTGAAATATCTTATGCTTTAGTTGTGAGGTTGCTTAGGGTGTACATGTTATAAGGATGTTGATGCTTAATAATGTGCCCCATTATGATGTGATGAGCAAGTGTTAACCTCACTTATATAAATTGAGATGAAAGGACTATTTCTCATACAATTCTTATTGAGCTAGGATAATGAATATACAAGGGCTAGACCCTATTATCTAAACTAAGTTATGATGTTTAATAAAGTTTAAAGATATTTCAATGAAAGGGAATTAGCTTAGCACCGAGTGAACTTGACAATGGGAGGTGATGACTTATCCATAAAAGGAAAGGTTCACTCGAAAGTTGCCCGTGTGATGTTAACCTCCCTTGCTCTTGGGATATGTCATCCGAGAGATTCCCATGAGACGAGGCCCAATTACCACATGGTATGAGAAGGGACACCTATCTCTTAGTTCTTGAACTATGTTGCCACCATTGGATACTAGCTAGTGGATCCACCTAGATAGCTATGTTTGAGGTATGGTCTACCTTGGCCGGTAGACCACCTTCCATCGGTGTAAGGGATCATGACACCGGATTCCACATTTATCTCATGTGGTCTATGTCGGTTAAGTCAAAGGTTCCCTAAATTAAAATGAATAAATGAAGTATAAACTAATTAAAGTGACTTGAGGGGTTTAACTTTAGCCTAGGTAGGGGTATGGGACTCTACCTATGCCTTGCACTAGTTTGCCTTGATTGGAACTTTGAGAAGTTAATATTATGTATATAAATGATGATATAATGTAAATGACTTTATATGTTGAATAAGATGCTTATGAATATGAAATTGGTTATCATTGTTAAAGAAGGAACATCATATGAGATTGAAGACTATGCTATGTGAAGTGAATAGCTAATTATGATCTGTGGTAGGTTACTTGATTAAGTAGGGTTATGGGGCTTTGCTTGGTCATTGCACTTGTGGCTTCATAAGAATTATAGTTCGTTGGTTTGCTTTGCTATTTACATGATTTACTCATATTCATGTTTGTGATGTTATTACTTGATGATAGAGTTATACGAGATTTTGGGTTTAAGTATGATGATATGCATATGATAGAATTAACTCGTTTAGTATGTTTAAAGGATTTGGTTAAATGACATATTTTCATTAAATGTCCCTTTTTAGCATACTTTGTTGGTATTTGTGCAATAGGTTTCATACTTAATACATGTGGCATACTAACCCCATCTTCTCCCTTTTTCCCAAACATTTTAGGTTTTGGTCGTTGAGGTTTGATTCGAGGCGATTGAGAAGAAGACTTGGATATTCTTATCATCCAAGTGATAGGTCCTCATTTTCTCCAAGGATGATGCCGATATTCTACCTATGGATTTACTTAGCTATTACGACTTTTGTATTGACTCTATCTTTCATTTAGGACAAAGTTGTATAAAGCCTATATGTAGCTTACTTCTATTGATGTAGGGCTATGCCCAATGTTGTTATTGTGATTTAGATGGTTTATGAGATGAAACGGATTTTATGACTCTAATTCTATCTTTTATATATCATGTATGAAATAAAAGTAGAAGACTAAGTAATCTTCTTATATGAACGAGTCTATGTATACTCGATATTATTATGATTATGTGTATGCAGAGGTCTATGTAAACCTCCGATTACATATAGTTGAAATTTTTTAAATTCTTCCGTATTTTTAATCGATGAATGCAATGATGTAAGACTAAGAGGCTTGTCTTAGTCCTTGAAGAGGACGCGGACACCGGTTACATCTGGGGGTAAACCCGGATGTGACAAAAACTCTTCCTAAGCAACATGTCGTTTTCTGGAAAGTTAAGTTACTTTCTTTCTTGATTCTTTAATCGTGAATTATGATATGTATATGACACGTTCTCATGCAATTTAAGGCACACAACTCATTTCTATATGAACATAAGACTTTGGAATCATGAACATAATTTTAGAACAACTTAAACAAATGTTTATAAATTTTCTCCTTAGGCCGAGAGCTACCCTTCTCATACTTAGATTATTGTTTCAGTCTTTTGCTTCTTTCTATTGTGTAGTTCAATGATCTCCTTTGATCTTATGTTTTACTTACATGTACAATGATTCATTGTAGTCTCATACCTGCAATGATTTATTGTATTCTCATACCTACAATGATACATTGTAGTCCCATACCTACAATGATTCAAGTAAGCAATTCACAAGATTAGATGATTTGGCTACCCTACTTACAAGTTAGATTTCTCATTCTTCTTTGTTAAATTGGGATGAATGTATTTATAAGCCAATCTTTATTGGCTATGCCCATTATTTGATTATTTGCATAATATATAGTTCTTGGGACATAATCCATACTCCATTATTGGCTCAAGCCACTAACTTGTTGTTTCTATCAAACACTAGTGATTAATATTCTTTAAGCTCTTACTTTACTTAGTTCACTATGAACTTTTGATTCTACTTCTTTGCTCTGTTGTTCACTTTGAACATGCTACTTTATTCTTTCTTACTTTCTTAAAGAATTCTCTTAGCATTAACGAAAGTAAATCATGCGAGCTACATGAAATCCAGTGTCTCCCCCACACCGAAAAGAGGTGATTCACCGGTTAAGGTGAACCAAGTTCTGTGTCTACCCCACACCAAAAAGGGGGGTTCACCGGCTAAGGTCATACCGTGTCTGTGTCTTCCCCACACCGAAAAGGGGGGTTCACGGCTGTAGTGAATCGGATACTTTCCTGAGCTATAACCGACATAGATCATGTGATCTAAACATGAAATCCGGTGTCTCTCCCACACCAAAAAGAGGTGGAATAACCGGCCAAGGTGAAACCTAACTTGCTAGCGTTGTTAGTGGGTGGAGTCCACTAGATAGGTGACCCTATGTTGGCAACATATTTCTAAGATTAGGAGACGTACGAAGACCCTGGTCCATCGGGGTAGTGATCTCATCTCATGAGACTTACATGTGCTGGCACAAGCTCATTGCTAGTCTATCGGTGCTAAGCTCAGATTTTATTTTAATATCATTTAGAGTTCACTCAAAAATTATGGAAGCTTGCTTCTAGTTATGAGGTTTACTTACTCTATGGATCACTTGTCATCCCTATCTTTACTTGATGAATATGATCTTAAGTTTTTACATTATCATCATGGTGCGAGTAATACTTGTCTGAAGGACTCTTGCACCCTCTTATGTGAGTATTTTTGACATAACGATTAAGTGTATTTGAGACTTGTCTCACTTCATTCTAACACTCTATATTAGGTCAATTTCATAACTTAAGCTTTTAGTTATTTCTTTGTTCACCTTAACTTGATCACGTTATCTACTAGTCTTGTATCATTCTTTATGATAATTACAACCTCTTATACAATGCTATTACGTTCACGAGTCTATGTGGATAGGGTATGTTGGGACTTGTCCTATTTATTGGCAGACCCTATGTTATGAGTTCATTGATGTAGAGATTAGTATTAGTGTGGATAGGGTATGTTGGGACTTGTCCCATTGATTGGCATATCTTATGTTATGAGTTCATTGAGTTAAGATTTGTATGCCTTTATATATTTTTTGAATTAATATAGTTAAGCCAATTTGTTGGCCTAAATCAAACTATGATATTATCACTTGCCACTTCAGTTCACTTCATGAATACATTATATTAATCTAACATGTTAAACAAGTCAACTTTTAACCTTTGATTAACATATAAACAATTCAATGAACAATTCATAACAATCTCATATTCTCGAACACAAGTAGGAATTATAACATTCAACATCTCATGTAAATAACACCCTAAGTATGTAGATCTATGTAACGGCCTGTATTTTTGTATGTGGTAGTTCTATTCATGTTATACTTGACATAGACTTATAGTGTAGGTGAGGGATCATGTTTCTTATGTGATTAGTGTTGGTTTAAACTAGCTTGGAAGGTGATGTAATGCCTTGCACGTTTTAGCATATGTATTGCAAGTTAACTCCGATGGAAAGTATTTAAGTAATTATAGTAAGATGGTAATTGAGCTAGCAGCTGCATCACCTACTTGATCTATATTATAGTTAAAGGGCCCAAGTTTGATTGACCAGATTTAGGCTTATATTTAGGGGCTCATTTGAAGCCCAAACATATTAAAGAAAATTGTGAATGAAAGAAGGCCCAACAGCCAAATCTGCCAATTGGCCATTATGGATAAAGCCCAAGTGAAACTAAGTAAGTACATGACCTCCTAAGATTTGTTTTACCATGTTATTGGGCCAAGTGTGTACCACCTACTTGCATTAATCTGTCCCAAGTGGAATAAAAGAACAAAGGGAAAAATGGACAGCCAAGGTCCAATAATATTAAGTCCAAAAGGGCCCAAGTTAAAAGGACAAGCAGGTGGGGCACCTACTTGACATTATATGGCCCAAAATTGGTCAAGAGTGTCGGCCATAACACCTCCTTTTTCAAAGGATAAGGATCAAGTCTTATTCTCCATTTTGAACTTGCAAAAGTTTCAGATTTCCTAAGTTCTTTCTTGGTCTCTCTTGGCTTCAATTAGCAGCCCTAAGACACCTTAGAGTTCTTGAGTGCTGTCTAATTTTTCAAGTAAGAGTTTGAAGGAGAGTTTGAATTCTTGAAGTACAAGTGTAGAGGATAAATTTTCAGAATTAAGGTAAGACTTCAACCCATTTGTTTTCCTCTCTTTGATAATGTTTGGAGTGGAGAATTTTGTATATGTTTATCAAGAATTCATGGATTGTGATAAATCTTTGAGTCAATATTCTCCTATTATGCTGAAAGATTTGAGATTGATAGTGGCTGCCTTATGAATATTGTTGTTGAGGGCTGTTTGGGTAGCTTGGGAGATGATGTATGAAGTTGTATTAATGTGTAGAGGAAGGGTGTGGTGGTTCACCATTTATGTAAGGGTTGTTTGGGCCTGATTTCCATCAAATATTTTAGCTACTGATTTGGAGGACCTTATTGTGATTAGCTGCTGATGTTAGCTTAATCATGACTTATGTTGTAGATTAGCACCCAATAAGGAAGGCTGAATCGTGATAGTGGTATTGGTCAGAAAAATAAGGTATGTAAGGCTATTCGATTTTATATCCTTTTGGCATGAAATCTGCCATCTGCAATTAATATCAATGAAGTGATTCCCATAAGTTCTATTTCTAGAAAAGGAAGCATATTGGCAGCGTACTATCTCCAAATAGCTAACAATATTTCTTTCCCCATTCTAAGCACATGGAACTACTTCATTATATGTTCACTACTCTATACTTGTGTAATTTCCCCTTGTGCTGTTATAGAAATGGTATTTGCAAAAGAAAGTTTGATGAATCCTTCTCCTAAGCCAATTGAAGTCAATTGTGCCATTAAGGTCTTAAAGTAAGGTGTTGATGTTTCATAGCTCCTTATGTCATTGTTACTGCCTCAAAGTATTATTTTCATGTATTCCACTACTGTTCCGTATTTTCATATCTCCAAGATGATTATGATCACCAAATCAACATCCCAAAAGTGTTATGAACTGATTAACAACAATCTCAAAGATTAAAGAATCTAAGTGAAGAAATCATATATTAAGTGGTGGCCAGCTCAGGGGCGAAACGCCTAGCCTGGGGCCTATCCCTATTGTGTGTATCGAAGGGGTGGCAGCTCAGGGGCGAAAGCCTCGCATGGGCCGATCCCAAGTTGTGTAATTATGAGGACCGCATCCCAGGGGTTAATACGCCTAGCATGGGTCATCCTCTTCTACCACTGATCAGCTGGTCACTTGTATCACATGCCCAACAAAGATTATAACATACAAAGAAGGTAAAGAAAAGAATCTAGCTTACTTGATTCCACAAGAGTAAGCAAAGGTGGTCTTCTCTCCTAATCTATGCACTCATATGTTGCTACTTGATTTCATTTGTGCCTTGTATTACATATACTTTTTGCCTTACATATTCAGTACATTTTTCGTACTGACGTCCCGTATTGGGGACGCTGCATTTCATGCTGCAGGCTCAGGTACTCCAGCTAGTAGACCTCCTCAGTAGAAGCACTCGAAATTCTGCTACTTTTGGTGAGCTCCAAGTTGATTCAGAGCTTTATTAAGTCCTTGGTAAATTCGTTTGGTATTGTATCATAGTTAAGGGTAAGGCGGGGTCTGTCCCGACCTACTCTAGTCTTCTATCTTTTAGAGGCTTTGTAGACGTATGTACATGGTTCAGTTGTGTCTTAAGGAGTTGTGGCCTAAACGGCCAAGTCTTGTATATAACTTTTGGATCTACTTACGTTGGTTTGTATCGCTGCATCCAAAGTTAACTTGTCTCAATTGTTATAGTATATGCTCAGTAAGAACAGGTTGTAGGTTGGTTCTCTCGGGCCTTTAGGGCATCGGGTGCCTGTCCGTCTTAATGGGTTTTGAGGCGTGACACATAGTGTCTAAATGTGTTTATATGAAAGGATTGCTCATATAGTTACACCTATACACTTATGCATGAATGAAATGAAGTATGAACATGTGTGGTCTAACGGTGTTTATGTGAAAGGTTTGCTCCCATATACGTACACACACATGAAAACATGTCCATTATGTATGAATGATGATCTAGTAAATAGAGGGACTCCTGAAAGGTATTCTCAAGAGTATCCTAAACTAGATGGTGCTTGAATGTGCAATGTCCATGTGAAAGGTTTTGTCACATCAATCGAAGCCCCGTAGGTTATGGTTCGTTGGTGTACACTTAGGTTTGGTGAATTAGAATCCAAATACCAGCCTCAATACCAAACCACGGACCAACAGGACGGTCCGTTGGTCAAGGGACGGGCCGTCGATGGTCTTCCGTCTGTGAGGCTGTCTTCGAGCGCAGTTCACTGTAAGTTCAAAGGGGTGAATTGGTAAATTCACCCCACCTACAAATAAGACTTTGGGAGGTTCCTAAAGGTTATTTTGGGTATTTTAAACATGTATATAATTCTTTAACACTTAGATGAATTCATTCTTCCAAATCAAAACCCAAAATCTCTAAGAAATTCCTTAGAACTCCATTGAAGCCAAAACTCAAGGAAGAGCTTGGATTGGAGATTTGAGTGGTGATTCTTCATCAAATTGGAGGATTAACATTATTGAGGTATGGTTTTTTATCCTTGAAACTCTATTCATCAAGGAGCCCAAATTCAAAGAAGTTTTCTAAAGTTTTCGAAGATGAACTTGTCCAATTTCATGATCTATCCATGGGTTCTTGCATTAAAGGTTTTTAACCTTTGAATATTGATTATATTTTTGTTAATTAGATGATTTAAACTCAATTAAAATATGAACTCATGTAATTGATGAGTCCTAGTTTTTTACTACTTTATGGGTTACTTGTTATTGCCTTAATGCTTATGAATAATAGTGTAGTTTTCTATGGGTTATTGAAAGGTGTAAGAATTATATTCAATTGATATATAGGTTGTATTATATTGATAAATCTATGTTGAATTAACCTAGTTTCATTCAGTATTATGATTTATGCATTGAATTGATGTTCATGGCCATGGGTAAGGGCCTATTGGTATTGAATTGGATCATTTAGACATGGATTGAAGTGGAGAGAATGGATTGGTGGTACTCTGCCCTAATTCTCTTTATTTTATGTTAATTAGACTTCAATTATGTTGTTATTGGTATGGTCCACTTATGGTTGCGGTGTTATGTGAATGATGTGGCCTTGTCAGTGTTACTTTATGTATTATGATGATAATGGCCTTGTCGGCAACTACTTGAAGTAATATGATGAATTGTGTAGTTGATTATGTGAATTATGATCATGTCTACCTATATGTGAAGTAATGTGAAAGTATGTGTTCTTCTATTGATGATATTTAGGTGATCATGTTAGACTATGATTATGTGTTCATGTGTGTAGTCTTAGAGTTGATGCATGGTTGTTCCTACTTGACTATATGAGTCTATAATGGTTATATTGATGATTTTATAGTAATTTATAGGATGACATAAAGATGATAAGGGTCATTCCTAAGTGTTTCAATGAATGATATGCTATATGAGCTAAAGTGAAGTATGTTGTTTCTTGTTTTGGTAAACTTGTGTCCCTTACTTGATGCATGTATGAATGTGAATATGAGATGTCTTGACTTAGGATGCTAAAGCCTCTTAGTCTTGTATGTATTAATGACATGAGACCTTGAATGATGTTAAGAGGGTCCTTTATGTAAATCCTTGAAACTAGTGTTAAGGTTATGAAACTTGAAGTAGAAAGTCGTAATGGTATCCTTCTTGTAATGAATGATGGACTTAAGGTTGATTGGCTGGAACGGCATCATATAAATCCTTAGGAAAGTCATGATGAGCTTCTTGTTTCCATTGTAAGGAAGCCCTAGGGGACCTCTTTGGTAGGTTAAATGTAATTGGGTTATGAACTTGATATGACACCCTTTTGTATGAACCTTTAATGTGAATTACTCTATGAGAACAAAGGCTAGCACCGAGTAAGTATGGCAAGGGAAGTAATTCTAGTTAAAGGATAAGGCTAGAATACAAAGTAAGCCTTCATATTCCTTAACCATGTGCCTACATGGGATGTGTCCAAGTTCTACCATTGGCAAGTAGAACACCCTCATCGGAGTAGGTTAGAACTCCGGATTCCATGTTTTGCTACCATGGTCTATGTCGGTTATTTCCTATTCTCATCATGTGGGATAACCATTAGCATTAGAGAAGTTATCTCAAGTTTAGGTGGTGGTATGGGACGCTATCTAGACATTGCACAATAGGCTTTGAAGATGTTAGTGAGAGTCCCTACGTATTCTCCAAGACCATTACTTGAATGTCCTCTATGTGATGAATGTTTCTTAATGAACTAATGAAATAATGATTTATGTTAGAAAGCATGTAAACGAATGAGTACCTAATCTAGAGTGACTTAAGGATTCCTTAGTTAAAGTGTGAAGAGGGATTAAAGTATGATCTATTCATGTCTTATCTAGGGAAGTCTTGAGAATGACTCTAGTCAGGGAAGTTGGTTGATTCTTTAGGCATGATCTAAACTTAGAAAGTCTTAAGGATTATTTAGGTAACCTTGAAGAGGGTGTATGGGCGTTCTCTTCTAGGAGTACTTAAGTAAGTCTTTTGATAGCCTTGGTAAAGAGAACGTCATATCTTATATGTTATGTATGTTGGTGTCTTGTAAATGTATGTGTCTCATTCTAAGTAATCTTGAGGATCATTTTGGCATGCTTAGAGAGGATGTATGGGAGGTATCTCTTGTGTTGCTTAAGTGAGTCTTAGGATAGCTTTTAGTTGGATGATTACATGCTAGAAGGTGTCTTAGGTGAAGGTAAGTAACTTCACTGTAACAGTGAAGAAGTTCACTGTACAGTGAGTTGAGGTCACTATAATGTGTTCCTAAAAATATTATAAATTGACAAAAGTGTTATATGATGTGTTTCTAAGTTGATAAATGTGGTTCTTATGATTATATTATGATATTTAAATCAAAAGATGCATATTTCCAATAAATGTCCGTTTTCATGATTTTTATGCATTATGCTATACTTAGTACATCGGGTTGGACTAATTCCATGCTTTTATCTATCTCTATAGTGGTTGGTAGGTGAGGAGCATTTGGAAGCAAGACTTTGGTCGTAGCATCATTTAAGTGAAGTTGAAGTATGTCCTCATTTGACTCGAGGGCATCAATGTCTTTTATTTTCTTATTGAAGTATTGTAATAGACTTAGTAGTACTATATTCTATATTCGTATTGTATGGTCCGTATCCCAAATATTCTCGTGTCTATGATTTGATGAAATGAGACTTAATATTTCCTATGGATTTTTTATGAAAGAGTTTTTATAGACTATGAAATGTTTTGTGAAAAGTTTTAATTTCGCACTACTTTTCACTATGTATATGCGATGAATGAAACGAAAGTGCTTGTATAAGACCTCCGAAAGGTCTAGTACGCCGGTTGCACTCCGAGAGTTTCATATCTTCTAGGGTGTGGTCTCGAGATGTTACAAGCTTGGTATCAGAGGATAGGTTATGAAATTAGTCTTAGGAATCAAAAAGTATCATCAAGTCACGTCTAGTAGAGTCTCTACCATCGGTGTGAGTCGCGACGTGGGCGAGACACTATAGGACGATAGATTTTCCCTTCTTTTCTACTCCTATGTCGTGCCGCAGAGTAAAAGTTATAAGTACTCTTTTCTTATGGTTTTCCTTGTGTCTCTAGGAAGATGAATACGAGGAGGACACCGGCTACGAGAGTTGAGGAGAATGATTTGCATGAGGAGATTCCTCCTCAAGTTGAGCAAGTTGAGCAAGTTCCTCAAGGTGCTCAAGTGCCTCCCCAAGGTGATCAAGTCCCTATTGTGAAAGAAGGTAATGATGTTTCGATGGATCCCCCGGAGTTGAGTAATAGAGATATTAGAGAGGCTTTGCTTGCTTTAGCCCGAGCCGTGACTACTCAAGCGAATTTGAGAATGGTGCCTAGGATGAATATTGTGGAGAGAACTATGACCTCTAGGTTGAGAGACTTTTTGAGGATGAATCCTCCTATCTTTCTTGGCTCTAAGGTGGGAGAGGATCCCCAAGAGTTCCTTGATGGTGTGTACAAGGTGTTGAGTTTTATAGGGGTTATATCTAGGGAGAAGGCGGAGTTAGCTTCGTATCAATTGAGGGATGTTTCTCAAATATGGTACACTCAATGGAAGGATAATAGGCCAGTTGAGTCGGGTCCTATTGAGTGGGAAGAATTTTAGGAAGCTTTTCTAGGTAAGTACTTTCCCCATGATAGGAGGGAGGTAAAGGTACATGAGTTTATCAATCTCAAACAAGGCAATACTGTTGAGGAGTACTCTTTGAAGTTCTCTATGTTGTCTAGATATGCACCATCCTTAGTTTCTAATCCTAGGGATGAGATGAGTTGTTTTGTGACCGAGTTCGCCGACTTAGTGAAGGAAGAATGTCGTACGTCCATGCTACATGATGATATGACCTTAGCTAGACTCATGGTTTATGCACAATCAATTGAGGAGTCTAAACATGGTAGAATTTCTAGAAACTTGAAGAGAAGTGGTTCAATTGATCAAGGGAAACCTAGGTTCAGAAAGAGGGCTCAACCACAAGGTGGACCTAGTGTTCCTAAGGTGAAATTTGAGGAAGGAGGTGATTCTCAAAATGGCAAGCCTACATGTGTCGCTTGTGGAAAGAGGCATTATGGGGAGTGTTTAATGGGTACCGGGAGTTGTTTTGGATGTGGAAAAGATGGACACAAAGTAAGGGATTGTCCTAATAGAGATGGTAAGAGAGTTTCTCCTAATGTTTCAAAGGATGATGCTCCAACAAAGAGGCGTTTCTATGCACTCCGGACTAGACGAGAAAAGCCTGATGATGGTGATGATGATGAGGGTAAGTCCTTGCATTTCTCTTTTAGTGATATGAGTTCCTTCTAAGTAGGGGAGTATGGTTAGATAGATGGGCTAGAAATGTCCTAGAAGTATGTTGCATGCGCATGATGTTTAGGAGTTTTTATTGGAATTGAATTTCATTGACTTCTTACATTGTGTATTTTATGAAGATATGATCATCTTGTATAAGACCTCTGAGAGGTCGAGTACGTTGGTTGCACTCCGAGAGTGCCATATCATTTAGGGTGTGGTCTCGGGATTTGACACGTAGAAAGTAGAGGAATATAGATCAATTTACCCAATCCCTAAACCTTGATCATCATTGATTAATCATCAATAATTCATATTCAATTCACACGAATAACAATAGTAATAGGCAATGCAACATAATTGAAACATAATTCAATAAACATAGAGTTAAGATCACAAGACACACATTATAGGCCAATTTGAGAATTTAGGAGGATCATGGGTTCATCATGAAATTGGATTGAAATTCATCTTTAAAACAGTAGATAATCATTAATTTTTCATAAACATGCCTTTGAAATCTTTTTGACAAAGAACCCATGGCAAGATTGAAAATTAGGAATTTTGGTCTTTGAATCACACTTGAAAATCCTTTATTGACTCCTTAGATGAATGTATAAGTAAGTATGAAGGATAATCATACCTTTTTTATTGAAGACCCATGAGAAATTTGAGAAGAAACCATGAAAATCCAGCCCCTAGCTTGAACTTGAGTTTTCCCTCCAATGGAGGTTTTAGAGAATTTGTAGAAGAAGAGAGCTTTTGGGATTTTGATTTTCTTATTGGGTGTTGGGTTTTGACTTGGTAAAGGGGTTGAATAAGTCTTAAAAACTGTTTATAACCGTCTCCCAATATTACCAAAACACCGCCACACTTATTTGGACTTTTAGACATGTCAAACTCAACTTCTATTTTTGAAATCTTCGTCGGGGAACAAGTCCGCGACGCGGATCTGTTCCCGCATAATTTTTTTAAAATAACATCCGGGGCAGTTGATTCTCCGCTGTGTCCGCGACGTGGACAAACTTTTGGACCTATGGAGGACCAAGTACGCGACGCAGACCTATTTCACCAAGGAACAAACGTTGCTGCCTTGGGCAGCTTGTTGGCCCAAGGTTGGGTCCTCCTCAACGACCCTTTTGTTGGTCCTTGGGGAGTTTTTTCCAGACGTTTCCACCTCAAATACTCTCGTATACATTTTAGAAACCTCTCCTATAAAATTTTAGCATCAAACAACACATAAAACATACAAAGCACACTAGAACACACAAGCACGTTTCAAGGGCTAACTTTCGAACGTCTCGGACATTTTTGGACGTTTGACCTCCAAATCACTTCAAATCAAGTATGCATACTGTAAAACACTTGCTTAACTTATTTTAAACCTTTTTAGGAAAATGTGAGGCTCTAGGCACCTTAATTTATTTTGAGGATCCTTACAATATCCCCCACTTGGGAAGATTCGTCCTCGAATGACACTTGGAATATTTCAAACACATCTAGGAATTCAATGACTCATAGAGTAGATCACAACATTCATAACATCATAAAATATAAGTCAATGCACCAAAATTACAAGGAACACAAACTTCCATACCATTTATAACTCAATGCAACACAAACAAGCAAAACCTTTATTCACTCACTCTTAAATGCATCAAAAATGTAGGCTCTTGTCATGTTCATAGGAGGAACATCCTTATCCTAATCATAACATGGTCTTTACACTTCATTTCATTAGGAGATCATTATGTATCAACCTTTAAGTCACACATAGGCAATTTCAATATCACTCAAGAAGCAAATAAGCACTCAAACTTCAATGCACATAGGCTTGAGTCAAGTAGATCAACAAAGACCCTTATCATTTAGGCATAATACCATGAAGGCCATACTCAACCATACCATGCTTAGTTATTTTTAAGGATGAATGTCCTTCCCCTCAATACACTTACGTGTCTCATGAGTTCATACACAAGCAATGCACAAAGGCCAATTCATTTTAAATGAGAAATTCTCAATTTTTAACCAAAGCATGCTCATACTTTCTTCCTAATGAAGTCAAAATGGTAAATCACACCACACATATTACAACAATAGGAAGTCATTTAACATAGTTTCAATTTCTAGCATAAAACTAGCTTTCATAAACATGCATCATTTAGGGAAAATCTTATAATTTATAGGCACACAAAAAGACACTAGCTAGATATGCCTTCATTTTTCAAGAGTGGGCCTACATTCATACTTCCCAAATCATAAAAGTCAGATAATTGTTAAGAGACTCATCATTTATCATTTTAAGGAGACTCAATTTCTCATTGATGGCCTAACACCACACTTAAAAGTGACTCCAAACATGCTTCTTACATCATCTCATGAAGTTAAATGCACAACTAACATATCAATATGCACAATCAACATGAGAAAACATGAATTTGATCAAAAATCCTTTTCATGCAATTTAGAATCTTCAAACATACCTAACATAGTGTCATTTAAGACATGCATAACACATGGGGAACATGCTACTTATACTTTTATGCAAGACTCCTATTATGAACAAGCAATTAGGAACTCTTTTGTTTCAAGCTCAAGTAAGAATAGAAGAACAATATAGAGACATCTACCACCTTACTACTCACATCACCATCCCCCACTTAGGATAAATCCATTTAAGTGCATCTTAACTCCACCTGAGGAGAACATTAGTTCACTAATTTTAATAACTAAGCACATCACCCCACTCTTGGGATCTAAGCTTAAGCACACCCTCCATCAATATCACTTAAAAGTGATTTCCAACATATAGAAGTTGAAAGGAACTGAACATAGGGACATCAAGGGCACTCTACACCTTACCATCTAGGCACATTATCCCCCACTTGGGGTAAGCCTAATCACATCATCTCCTTAAACACCAAGGTCAAGGTAAGTCAAGACCAACCCTTTATACTCTTCACTCAAGAAGATTTAACATCATTGAGAGTTCTCAATCCTAATCTCATATCAAGAAGTCTACTAACTCAATCATCATCATTCCTCTAGGCCTAACACCCAAAGGATATCCATAACCATCAAGTTAGATCATACTACCCAACCATATAAGGTCTCAACTATACCATGTATACCAAGGGTCATCAAAACCTTAGGAGAAACATTGAGGATACTTAGCAATAAGGCCTCTTTCTTTTCTTTCAACACTAGGGTAAGGTAACTTCTAAGTCATTCCAACTCACATTATCACCTTACAAGATAAGCACACTACCTTCACTTCTAGGATAAAGCCTCTACAAAAGACTCCAATCCTTACAAGGCAACTATGAAGAATCACACATAAAAGGTTGTCACATCCGGGGAGCACCCCCTAGACGTAACCGGTGTCGTCGTCCTCGGAGAGGACTAAGACTAGTCTCTTAGCTTACATCATTACATTCATAGGTTAAAATGCAGAAAATTTTAAACTTTTCTATACCTATCTTGATGTTTACATAGACCTCTCGCATACACATAATATATTCATATCCTGTATACATAGACTCTTCGTATAAGAATATTACATAGTCTTCTACTTTTATTGTACACACACACACACACACACACACACATATATATATATATATATAAATATATATATATATATATATATATATATATATATATATATATATAACATAGTCTTAAAGTGGATGTCTCATCTCATAACCATCTGAACCACCGACTTAATTATTACTATTATTTACCATTTTTTTCTTATTTAATTATTGTTTCTAGATAACAAGTTTATAATTTTAGATGGGCGAATTCTTTCATAAATTACTTATTTACTAGGAAGGGCCTATGTATTTTTAACACACACACCACAAATAGAAAATCAAAAATAAAAATATAGAGAAAAAATAAAATGATTCATGATGAATTGTACAATTAGGTTTAAGTATATTTAATTATTGCAACATGATCAAGTAAAACATGGAAATTGTTAATTAGAGGGCCCTATCTGTAGATAATCCAAAATCCATCATTGATTTGTAATTACTAACAACATAACTAGGTCACCAGGAATAATTTATCTCGATTATACCTTGACCAACCTTTTTATTTATAGTTAATTAAGATAAATTGGAATTAAAAAAGATATATTTGCCTATAATTTAAACACTTTATTTGCAAATAAAATCAATTACACTACTTATTCCTACATATGGTATATGAATTGGGCATATCCCATACGTCAATCTAATAAAGCCACATATAGGCTATACAATCTTTAGTGTTAAAATGAAAAGGAAAGAACTAGAAGTCTTATAACTAGAACAACATCAATAGTTGTATAGTGGCATTGCCCTCGGAAAGTGAGGACCTACCCAACTTGGATGAGTGAGAATTCCAAGTCTTCCTCAAAGTTGTCTCAAAATCCCTTCAACGACCGGAACCTAAAATGTTGGGGAAAAGGGAGAAAATGGGGTTAGTACATCACTTGTACTAAGTATGAGACCATATGCACACACATCATAGAATCACGCTAAAAAGGGACATTTCATGAAAGCATGCTAATTTACTTTTGAAAAGCATTATGCACATTCAAGAACCAATAAAAGTCATTAATGCATAATCATCAAGTCAAGACCATGTTCATCACAAGACCAACCATACTAAGTCTAGCCGAGTTAATCATGCATACCAACATACTTGAACACATAATCAAGACAACTTTGTCATCAAGTTATAACCTCAACAAGCATAGATAAGAGTTCATTACAACATAATCAAAGTGACACAATTACTCATGAACCCTCATTAAGTCCACTAGTGCAATGACTAATCAAAGCCCCATAACCTTACTCAATCAAGTAAACCTTACAAGAACCATAACCAATGTCCAACTTCACATATCATATCATTTAGAAAACATAACATCATACTTTAGCAATAGAGACCAACCACATGATCATAAGAGTGACCAACATCACATAGTGTCAATACATATAAGATCATCATACATATCATTTACATTCATGAGCATATACATACATAATAACATCCTCTTAAGATCCCCTTCAAGGCTAACTAGTGCAATGTATAGGTAGAGTCTCATACCCCTACCTAGACTAATCTAGACCTCTTAGGTCATCTTAGTTAAAGTTCATTCCTTACTTCATCTTACCTTTTGGGAACATATTTCCTCAACCGACATAGACCACATGAGCTAATGGAATCTGGTGTCATGGAACCCTACAGCGAAAGAAGGCGGACTAATTGCCAAGGTAGTACCAAAACATGAACATAGAAACTACGTGGATCCACTATCTAGTATTCCTATGGGGGCAACATAGTTCAAGAACTAGGAGATATCGTTGGGACCCTCTTTATGCTACATGCATTATAGTCTCCAGTCTCATGAGTACGTTAGTGATCCTCCCTTCCCTATGTGGGAAGGGACACGCCTCACTCAAGTTCACTCGGTGCTAAGCTAGAGTCTCTTTTTGAAATGTCTTTAATGCCTTTATTAATCATCATGGCTTAATGTAGGTCATAGGGTCTATCCCTTATATAATCATCATCATCATAGCACTATAAGAATTGTATGAGTATTGTCCTTTTGATTACAATTCATACATATGAGGTTAGCAAATTTACATAATCATATCATGATAAGGCACATTGGTAAGTTATCACCATCCTTATAACATTTACATCTTGGCCAACATCTTACAAACCATAGCCAAGACATTTCAATTTAACATCATACCAACCCTATCAATCTTAACATATACTTCAATACAACATTATCACTTAATCACAAGTAACCTAATAAACACTTTATTTGCAAATAAAATCAATTACACTACTTATTCCTACATAGTATATCAATTGGGCATATCCCATACGTCAATCTAATAAAGACACATATAGGCTATACAATCTTTAGTGTTAAAATGAAAAGGAAAGAACTAGAAGTCTTATAACTAGAACAACATCAATAGTTGTATAGTGGCATTGCCCTCGGAAAGTGAGGACCTACCCAACTTGGATGAGTGAGAATTCCAAGTCTTCCTTCAAAGTTGTCTCAAAATCCCTTCAACGACCGGAACCTAAAATGTTGGGGAAAAGGGAGAAAATGGGGTTAGTACATCACTTGTACTAAGTATGAGACCATATGCACACACATCATAGAATCACGCTAAAAAGGGACATTTCATGAAAGCATGCTAATTTACTTTTGAAAAGCATTATGCACATTCAAGAACCAATAAAAGTCATTAATGCATAATCATCAAGTCAAGACCATGTTCATCACAAGACCAACCATACTAAGTCTAGCCGAGTTAATCATGCATACCAACATACTTGAACACATAATCAAAACAACTTTGTCATCAAGTTATAACCTCAACAAGCATAGATAAGAGTTCATTACAACATAATCAAAGTGACACAATTACTCATGAACCCTCATTAAGTCCACTAGTGCAATGACTAATCAAAGCCCCATAACCTTACTCAATCAAGTAAACCTTACAAGAACCATAACCAATGTCCAACTTCACATATCATATCATTTAGAAAACATAACATCATACTTTAGCAATAGAGACCAACCACATGATCATAAGAGTGACCAACATCACATAGTGTCAATACATATAAGATCATCATATACATATCATTTACATTCATGAGCATATACATACATAATAACATCCTCTTAAGATCCCCTTCAAGGCTAACTAGTGCAATGTATAGGTAGAGTCTCATACCCCTACCTAGACTAATCTAGACCTCTTAGGTCATCTTAGTTAAAGTTCATTCCTTACTTCATCTTACCTTTTGGGAACATATTTCCTCAACCGACATAGACCACATGAGCTAATGGAATCTGGTGTCATGGAACCCTACAGCGAAAGAAGGCGGACTAATTGCCAAGGTAGTACCAAAACATGAACATAGAAACTACGTGGATCCACTATCTAGTATTCCTATGGGGGCAACATAGTTCAAGAACTAGGAGATATCGTTGGGACCCTCTTTATGCTACATGCATTATAGTCTCCAGTCTCATGAGTACGTTAGTGATCCTCCCTTCCCTATGTGGGAAGGGACACCCCTCACTCAAGTTCACTCGGTGCTAAGCTAGAGTCTCTTTTTGAAATGTCTTTAATGCCTTTATTAATCATCATGGCTTAATGTAGGTCATAGGGTCTATCCCTTATATAATCATCATCATCATAGCACTATAAGAATTGTATGAGTATTGTCCTTTTGATTACAATTCATACATATGAGGTTAGCAAATTTACATAATCATATCATGATAAGGCACATTGGTAAGTTATCACCATCCTTATAACATTTACATCTTGGCCAACATCTTACAAACCATAGCCAAGACATTTCAATTTAACATCATACCAACCCTATCAATCTTAACTTATACTTCAATACAACATTATCACTTAATCACAAGTAACCTAATAAACACTTTATTTGCAAATAAAATCAATTACACTACTTATTCCTACATAGTATATCAATTGGGCATATCCCATACGTCAATCTAATAAAGCCACATATAGGCTATACAATCTTTAGTGTTAAAATGAAAAGGAAAGAACTAGAAGTCTTATAACTAGAACAACATCAATAGTTGTATAGTGGCATTGCCCTCGGAAAGTGAGGACCTACCCAACTTGGATGAGTGAGAATTCCAAGTCTTCCTTCAAAGTTGTCTCAAAATCCCTTCAACGACCGGAACCTAAAATGTTGGGGAAAAGGGAGAAAATGGGGTTAGTACATCACTTGTACTAAGTATGAGACCATATGCACACACATCATAGAATCACGCTAAAAAGGGACATTTCATGAAAGCATGCTAATTTACTTTTGAAAAGCATTATGCACATTCAAGAACCAATAAAAGTCATTAATGCATAATCATCAAGTCAAGACCATGTTCATCACAAGACCAACCATACTAAGTCTAGCCGAGTTAATCATGCATACCAACATACTTGAACACATAATCAAAACAACTTTGTCATCAAGTTATAACCTCAACAAGCATAGATAAGAGTTCATTACAACATAATCAAAGTGACACAATTACTCATGAACCCTCATTAAGTCCACTAGTGCAATGACTAATCAAAGCCCCATAACCTTACTCAATCAAGTAAACCTTACAAGAACCATAACCAATGTCCAACTTCACATATCATATCATTTAGAAAACATAACATCATACTTTAGCAATAGAGACCAACCACATGATCATAAGAGTGACCAACATCACATAGTGTCAATACATATAAGATCATCATATACATATCATTTACATTCATGAGCATATACATACATAATAACATCCTCTTAAGATCCCCTTCAAGGCTAACTAGTGCAATGTATAGGTAGAGTCTCATACCCCTACCTAGACTAATCTAGACCTCTTAGGTCATCTTAGTTAAAGTTCATTCCTTACTTCATCTTACCTTTTGGGAACATATTTCCTCAACCGACATAGACCACATGAGCTAATGGAATCTGGTGTCATGGAACCCTACAGCGAAAGAAGGCGGACTAATTGCCAAGGTAGTACCAAAACATGAACATAGAAACTACGTGGATCCACTATCTAGTATTCCTATGGGGGCAACATAGTTCAAGAACTAGGAGATATCGTTGGGACCCTCTTTATGCTACATGCATTATAGTCTCCAGTCTCATGAGTACGTTAGTGATCCTCCCTTCCCTATGTGGGAAGGGACACCCCTCACTCAAGTTCACTCGGTGCTAAGCTAGAGTCTCTTTTTGAAATGTCTTTAATGCCTTTATTAATCATCATGGCTTAATGTAGGTCATAGGGTCTATCCCTTATATAATCATCATCATCATAGCACTATAAGAATTGTATGAGTATTGTCCTTTTGATTACAATTCATACATATGAGGTTAGCAAATTTACATAATCATATCATGATAAGGCACATTGGTAAGTTATCACCATCCTTATAACATTTACATCTTGGCCAACATCTTACAAACCATAGCCAAGACATTTCAATTTAACATCATACCAACCCTATCAATCTTAACATATACTTCAATACAACATTATCACTTAATCACAAGTAACCTAATAAACACTTTATTTGCAAATAAAATCAATTACACTACTTATTCCTACATAGTATATCAATTGGGCATATCCCATACGTCAATCTAATAAAGCCACATATAGGCTATACAATCTTTAGTGTTAAAATGAAAAGGAAAGAACTAGAAGTCTTATAACTAGAACAACATCAATAGTTGTATAGTGGCATTGCCCTCGGAAAGTGAGGACCTACCCAACTTGGATGAGTGAGAATTCCAAGTCTTCCTTCAAAGTTGTCTCAAAATCCCTTCAACGACCGGAACCTAAAATGTTGGGGAAAAGGGAGAAAATGGGGTTAGTACATCACTTGTACTAAGTATGAGACCATATGCACACACATCATAGAATCACGCTAAAAAGGGACATTTCATGAAAGCATGCTAATTTACTTTTGAAAAGCATTATGCACATTCAAGAACCAATAAAAGTCATTAATGCATAATCATCAAGTCAAGACCATGTTCATCACAAGACCAACCATACTAAGTCTAGCCGAGTTAATCATGCATACCAACATACTTGAACACATAATCAAAACAACTTTGTCATCAAGTTATAACCTCAACAAGCATAGATAAGAGTTCATTACAACATAATCAAAGTGACACAATTACTCATGAACCCTCATTAAGTCCACTAGTGCAATGACTAATCAAAGCCCCATAACCTTACTCAATCAAGTAAACCTTACAAGAACCATAACCAATGTCCAACTTCACATATCATATCATTTAGAAAACATAACATCATACTTTAGCAATAGAGACCAACCACATGATCATAAGAGTGACCAACATCACATAGTGTCAATACATATAAGATCATCATACATATCATTTACATTCATGAGCATATACATACATAATAACATCCTCTTAAGATCCCCTTCAAGGCTAACTAGTGCAATGTATAGGTAGAGTCTCATACCCCTACCTAGACTAATCTAGACCTCTTAGGTCATCTTAGTTAAAGTTCATTCCTTACTTCATCTTACCTTTTGGGAACATATTTCCTCAACCGACATAGACCACATGAGCTAATGGAATCTGGTGTCATGGAACCCTACAGCGAAAGAAGGCGGACTAATTGCCAAGGTAGTACCAAAACATGAACATAGAAACTACGTGGATCCACTATCTAGTATTCCTATGGGGGCAACATAGTTCAAGAACTAGGAGATATCGTTGGGACCCTCTTTATGCTACATGCATTATAGTCTCCAGTCTCATGAGTACGTTAGTGATCCTCCCTTCCCTATGTGGGAAGGGACACGCCTCACTCAAGTTCACTCGGTGCTAAGCTAGAGTCTCTTTTTGAAATGTCTTTAATGCCTTTATTAATCATCATGGCTTAATGTAGGTCATAGGGTCTATCCCTTATATAATCATCATCATCATAGCACTATAAGAATTGTATGAGTATTGTCCTTTTGATTACAATTCATACATATGAGGTTAGCAAATTTACATAATCATATCATGATAAGGCACATTGGTAAGTTATCACCATCCTTATAACATTTACATCTTGGCCAACATCTTACAAACCATAGCCAAGACATTTCAATTTAACATCATACCAACCCTATCAATCTTAACATATACTTCAATACAACATTATCACTTAATCACAAGTAACCTAATAAACACTTTATTTGCAAATAAAATCAATTACACTACTTATTCCTACATAGTATATCAATTGGGCATATCCCATACGTCAATCTAATAAAGCCACATATAGGCTATACAATCTTTAGTGTTAAAATGAAAAGGAAAGAACTAGAAGTCTTATAACTAGAACAACATCAATTGTTGTATAGTGGCATTGCCCTCGGAAAGTGAGGACCTACCCAACTTGGATGAGTGAGAATTCCAAGTCTTCCTTCAAAGTTGTCTCAAAATCCCTTCAACGACCGGAACCTAAAATGTTGGGGAAAAGGGAGAAAATGGGGTTAGTACATCACTTGTACTAAGTATGAGACCATATGCACACACATCATAGAATCACGCTAAAAAGGGACATTTCATGAAAGCATGCTAATTTACTTTTGAAAAGCATTATGCACATTCAAGAACCAATAAAAGTCATTAATGCATAATCATCAAGTCAAGACCATGTTCATCACAAGACCAACCATACTAAGTCTAGCCGAGTTAATCATGCATACCAACATACTTGAACACATAATCAAAACAACTTTGTCATCAAGTTATAACCTCAACAAGCATAGATAAGAGTTCATTACAACATAATCAAAGTGACACAATTACTCATGAACCCTCATTAAGTCCACTAGTGCAATGACTAATCAAAGCCCCATAACCTTACTCAATCAAGTAAACCTTACAAGAACCATAACCAATGTCCAACTTCACATATCATATCATTTAGAAAACATAACATCATACTTTAGCAATAGAGACCAACCACATGATCATAAGAGTGACCAACATCACATAGTGTCAATACATATAAGATCATCATATACATATCATTTACATTCATAAGCATATACATACATAATAACATCCTCTTAAGATCCCCTTCAAGGCTAACTAGTGCAATGTATAGGTAGAGTCTCATACCCCTACCTAGACTAATCTAGACCTCTTAGGTCATCTTAGTTAAAGTTCATTCCTTACTTCATCTTACCTTTTGGGAACATATTTCCTCAACCGACATAGACCACATGAGCTAATGGAATCTGGTGTCATGGAACCCTACAGCGAAAGAAGGCGGACTAATTGCCAAGGTAGTACCAAAACATGAACATAGAAACTACGTGGATCCACTATCTAGTATTCCTATGGGAGCAACATAGTTCAAGAACTAGGAGATATCGTTGGGACCCTCTTTATGCTACATGCATTATAGTCTCCAGTCTCATGAGTACGTTAGTGATCCTCCCTTCCCTATGTGGGAAGGGACACTCCTCACTCAAGTTCACTCGGTGCTAAGCTAGAGTCTCTTTTTGAAATGTCTTTAATGCCTTTATTAATCATCATGGCTTAATGTAGGTCATAGGGTCTATCCCTTATATAATCATCATCATCATAGCACTATAAGAATTGTATGAGTATTGTCCTTTTGATTACAATTCATACATATGAGGTTAGCAAATTTACATAATCATATCATGATAAGGCACATTGGTAAGTTATCACCATCCTTATAACATTTACATCTTGGCCAACATCTTACAAACCATAGCCAAGACATTTCAATTTAACATCATACCAACCTTATCAATCTTAACATATAATTCAATACAACATTATCACTTAATCACAAGTAACCATAATTGAAGTAAAGAGTTGACATCATAAGACTTACCCCAAATATTCTTCACAAAACCATCATCAAGGTCCTACCATCAACCTTCCTCAATGCAACTCAACAATTTGTGTAATACCATAACACAATAGTAACCAACGTAATAATGAAGTCAATTGAAGCACTACACAACAATACATCACTAGTTCATAGCCTAAGATTAGAGAATTAGGTCAAATTCAAGATCTACTTGACAACCTAGGTCAATTACTCAAGAACTAGCATAATAGGATTACAATACATCTGAATGTACTCATAAATTGGCTTAATAATAACATAGAATAGTAATTCACACACTAACCAAAGCAATTGTATCAATACTACACAATTCAATTCAAGATCACAACCTAGGGTTAAGGGGAAAGGCCATCTTCTACAAACTAGACCAATACATAAATAAGTAACATAATTCAATCATAATACCTGTTAATCTACTCATAATAACCAAAAGGAATCATAAACAAAGCAATTCACAAGATCAATTTCGTATTGGAAGAAAACCCACTTGAATTTCATATTTTTGAAATCATCTTGAAGGAACCCTTTGGGGAAAAAGATCCGAAAGGTGAAAGGAATCTCATAACTTGTTGATTGATGAAGTTTGATGGAGAAACTTGACCTTGAGCAGCCCTAGAACCCTTGACCTTGGTCTTCTATGGTGTTCTTCTACTTGGGAGAGAGAAAGAAGAGAAAAGGAAGAGTAATTTGGTTTTGGGAATTATAAGGATTAGGTTAGTTTAATCAGTTTAGGGTATTTATATAGGTCATTAACAAACTTAATTAGACCTCCATTAATCTCTAACTAATTAACTAACCACCTAATTAATTAATTTAGTGAACTTAAAATTGTAACAGCCCTCAAAATATACTAAGGTAGCTAGAGCCTCACATGTGTCTAAAAATGCTAATAACATGTTAATAAACTGTTTTATAGTTTGTATAATTGATTTGAAGTTATTTGGAGGTCAAACATCCAAGAACGTCCAAGACGTTCGAAAGATGGTTTTTAGACGTGCTAGCGAGTCCTTGTATGTTTGCCTTGTTTTTATGTGTTGTTTGGAGTTTACAAGCAGTGTAGTCGCCTAGTACGTTAATAGACATGTTAAGGGTCAAAACATCCGGGTATGACTCCCCGGAGACCACCCGAAGGGCCCCCAAGGAGGACCCAAACCAAGCTTGGACAAGAAGGCTGCCCAAGGCCACGAGCAGGCCAAGATTTGGACTTGCCCTGTGTGACACGCGCCTAGAACGCACCTCACTGTCCCAAAAATTATTTGGGTCAGAGTTGGGAGGCTGCCCCACGACGCGCAGCCCACTCCCAGATCCGGTTGCGTCGTTTTTAAATCAATTTTGACATGTCTAAAAGTCCAAATTCGTGTGGGGTGTTTTGGTAACTTAGGGGCATTTTATTAAATGATTTTAGGACTTTTTTAAACCCTTTCCCAAGCCAAAACCCCAACACCCATTAAGAAATCAAATTTCCAAAGTTCTCTTCTCTTCCAAAAATCCCAAAACCTCCATTGAAGACCAAGCTCAAGAACAAGCTATGGAGTTGGATTCTTGGATATTTCTTCTTATATTTACATGGGGGGTTTTGAAATATATAAGGTATGTCGATCCTTCATCCCTAGATAACCATTCCTCTATTTAGTCCTTTCAAAGGTTTTCAAAACATGATTCTAAGTCAAAAATCCTATCTTTCAATCTAGCCATTGGTTCATTTTCAAATTGATTTCAAAAGCATTCTAATAATGAATATATGTTTATTTACTGAATTTATGATGAATTTCTATCCAATTTTATTAAGAAGCCATGATCCTCCTAATTTCTCAAATTAGCCTATAATGTAGGTCTTGTGATTTTGATTTCATGTTTATAGAATTGTGATTAGATTGTATTGAATTGTTTATTGCTATTAATTTCTATATAAATTGAATATGAATTGTGGAGGAATGATCAAATATGATCATTAACTTGGAAATTTGATAAGTTGACCTATTTCTTCTAATTAGCCTAGAATATACATTGAATTTTGTTGATTGGTATGGTCCACTTATGGTGGCGGTGTTTACATTCTTGTACATGTTTATGTGTTATGATCATGGCCTTTAAGGAATTATTCTCAATATGAATTGATATGATGATTTCTATGTTAGGAAAATGAAGGATTTAGCCTTGATTCTAATATCATGTCTAAGTGAATTGATATTATGTGATGTTATGTGTATAGTCTTCTAAGCTAGTTGTTTAATCTAGGTGTGGAGATGGTTTTATATGTATATGTGTGATGATCATGTTAGGGTTAGGTGTGGTCTATATGGCTAATAATGAAGAATATCCTTATAGCATGACCCCTACCCATATGAACCCTATGTGAATGTGTGATCAAAGTATGCTAGGAGTCTTATATTCTATTGTTGAATATGTACTTGCCTCCTATGATGTAATGTGAGTGTGTGTAGTATATAGTACTCAATACTCTATATGTTTGTATGACTTGAGACTTGAAGAATGTTGTACATGTGTTGTGGTCTTTAGTGGGTGGCTTCCTCAATACTATGTGATAGCCATTATGTGATCATGTTGACCAATGTAAAGACACACTTCATGCATATCTGTGAGTAGGATAGATTCATGATGACTAAGGAAAGGATAGTTCTCCTATGCATCGTTACCTATTTCTATGCATGTAAAGTATATGATTAATGACGTTATGAACATGTGTTCCTAAATGTGTTTATGTGAAGGTAGATCTCACATATATGTAGACACACACATGCATGTATGAATATGATATGATTATGTGAAAGGACATTCTCACATAAGGTAGGTTTTATGGTGAATGTAGAATTCTCACCCTAAATACCTTTGAGCTATATGATATATGAGGGAGTAAGTCCCTAAGGCCTATTCTTTATGAACTAATGTTATCTAAAGGCTTAATGTTGTTTAAAAAGGGAGTTATTGCTTAGAACCGAGTGAACATGACAAATGAGAGTGGGAGCTTGACGTTTAGTAAGTCCGGATTTCCACAAGATAACCTTCATGTTAGTAAGTCCGGGTTCCCAACCTAGATGTTATCTCATGAGATGAAAACCTTCACGCTTAGTTAGTCAAGGTTTCTAGAAGCAATCTCTTACATAGGACTCTATCTTAGTGGATCCACCTAGAATAGCTATGTACGAATGGTTGCACCTTCGGCAAGTGTTAACCCTCTCTTTTTTGGTGTGGAAGTAGAACACCGGATTCCATGTAACTCACAAGGTCTATGTCAGTTATAGCTATGTCTCCCGAAGGTTAATAATTAACTAAGATAAGAATATGAACTCTAATCTAAATTCCTTGAGAAGTGTACTTGGTATAGGATGTGGACCATACCTATACATTGCACTAGATGACTTCAAGAAAGGATAGGATTGGAGACCCTTACGAAGTAAAGACTTATGTTATGTATGACTTGTATGAATGCAGGTTAACTGACCTTGTTATGTTAAGATATGAATTATGACTATGTATGTGAATTACACTTATGGCTTCTAAATGGTTTTACTTAGTATATGTGGGGGTATGGGACTCCATGTGTACATTGCACAAGTAAGTTGTGAAGAGGTAATGAGGGTAGTTTACCTATGATATTAACTAAGTGATTTATGACTAAGGTTGTAGTAAGGGAAAGAGTCCTTATATGATGATATGAAGTATGTGGCCTTATGTCTAGTTGTAAGTGAATATGTTATGACTTGTTGAATATGTTGTGACTTGTTGAATATGTTATGCCTAGTCTAGGGTGACTTCGTAGGTACACTTGATGGAAGTAGTATTATGGGATACTACCTACACATTGCACTAGTGTGACTTAGGAGTTGTCCTAGGTGATGGTTCTTATGTGAAGTTAATGTCTATGAGATTTTTATGACTTATGAATATATGTGCTTGTGTTATTAATCATATTATGAAAGACTATTGTAAGGTGACCTCAAAGTGATACATTGTACTAAGTACACTTGGGTTACTTAAGAAAAGAAGTAAGATAAAAGAGAGGTAATGTATGGTATGTATTGAATATGTTTCAAAGTATGATAAATGACTTTATGTGGTATTATGAGTAGTATACATGTCTATATTATGTATGTGAACTATATTGAGCTTATACATAAAAGACATGTTGCATGATTTCAAACGAAATGTCCTCTTTAAATGCATGTTTTTGCATGGTTGCCATACTTAGTACATTCTTGTACTAATACCATTCTTCTTCATCTTTTTACATAAAGTGTAGGTGGTGATTGCTAGAGGATGTCTCCTAAAAGAAGAGCTTGGATAGATCTTCCAAGTTCAAGTAGAGGGACCCTTATGATTCAAGGGTTGCCTATGTCAAGATGTTTCTTTAAGTTGATTTAATAGCTTAGATTTATATTTTATGTTGTAAGGGTCGTGTCCCTATTCTATTCTATTGAGTTGTGTCTTAAAATGGCAAAGAGACTTAGAGTCTAACTATGTAATATGATGTTTTTTTTATATATATGAGAAGTGTTTTCTAGCATATGATGTGCTATGAAAAGTTTTAAATTTTCTGCTATTTTTACGATTATGCAATGAAAGATGTCTAAGGGCTTGTCTTAGACCTCCGAGAGGCCGACAACGTCGTGTGGCGATCTAAGAGTGCTCTAACTACTAGAGGGTACTTTGGGTCGTTACAAAAATCGTGCAGCAAACCAGTGTGCTCACAGACGAAAGCACGACCAATGGCCCATTTGTGAAACGACGGCCAAGGGACCATCCGTCCTGTTGGTCCGTCGTTTGTGACAGAGACTGTCCAAAACAGGCCACTCTTGAAATTGGCAAAGGGAAAATCGACAGTGGTCATCGACGCCCCGTCGATTGGACCACAAGCCATTGCCTGCAACCGTCTTTGGACACTGCCTTTTGGCAGCTTTTTGCATAATTGCAAGGGTCCTCCTCAAGGGCCCTTAATCCTTGGGGAGTCGTACCCGTACTTTTAAGCTATAAACTAACTCTAATACGTGTTATACACCTTACCACCAAATTTCATCATCTTCCGACTCCTAAAACTTAGTCAAATAGGCTAAGGCACACTAGCACCTCATTGAACTAGTTTCCGGACGTCATGGACGTTCCTTGATCTTTTGATTCGAAAACTTCCTAAATGACTTATATACATTAAAATTGACCTTAAAACAGCGAAACAACCTTTGGACACTCATGTTAGGCTCTAGAACACGTCTTAGACTTTCGGAGTGTTACATTATCCCCCCCCCTCCCCCTTAGGAACATTCTTCCCCGAATGACACTAAAATATTTTGGAAGGAAGGAATAGACTCAAGACTAGCAGCCCAACAAACAACACCTAAAACATGAGTTACAACATCAATCATGGCATTTACACAGCAATTCAAAACTTTAATTACTACTCATAAAGCTCAACATCACAATATGAGGAATTTTCCTCTCACAACAACATGAGCTAAACATATCATTAGGGAGTCAATTATGACAAAACTCAAACCATCAACATGGTCAATATCATTCCATAAAGACTCACCATATCAATATGCACAACATAACTCAAAACAAGTGTAATTGACAATTTTCAAGTCTATAGGCATGATGATTTCACTGTAACATGAAATTCTTGCAAAACTTCACCAAAAATCAAAGCAACTTCAAATTTAGTCATTATTTTCATTATGAGTAAGAACAACTAACCTTCATTAGGAAAGAGATAAGGATGATGGGACTTCATGTCGGTCTCGGCCTCCCATGTTGCTCCCTCAACTAGGTGGTTTCTCCATAACACTTTTACAGAGACCACCTCTTTGTTCCTCAATATCTTCACTTGACGATCAAGTATTTCAACCGGAACCTCCTCATAGGAGAGGTTCTCTTTCACACCAAGACCCTCATTAGGAAGAATAGACTCGGGATCACGATACACTTCTTAAGCATGGAAACATGGAAAACTGGATGAATCGAAGATAGTTCACTAGGGAGTTTCAACTCATATGAAACCTTACCAACCCTTTGGAAGATTTCATAGAGACCCACATAACGAGGACTAAACTTCCCTTTCTTGCCAAATCTAACCACCCCTTTCATATGTGAAATTTTTAGATACACCTTATCACCCTCTTCAATCCCTTCTCCTATGATCGGTATAAGACTTTTGCCGACTATAGGCAGTTTGCAACCGGTTCCTTATGATGTGAACTTTCTCTAAAGTCTTATAGATCAAATCGCGACCAAGAAGCGAAGATTCGCCAACCTCAAACCACCCAATAAGAGATCTACACCTCTTACCATACAAAGCTTCATAAGGATCCATAGATATTGTTTTATTTAGAAAAAATATTTTATAGTTTTTGAAACTTTATTAGAGTCGCCACTTAATTTTTTAAAGAAAAAATCAAGAAAACTTAGTTTTCAACAGATTAAAACATGGAATCTAATGAAAAATTTAAAAGGGGGGTTCGGGATTCTTATTTATATTTTAGGAAGGTATTTATGGCACCTAAAATATCCATTAATACGGTTTTTTGACAACTAAATTGTTTGTCTAAAGCGTCTTGATTCGATTTTATTTAGAATTCTTTTTAAAAGGTGAGACAAAATTTACTTATCATTTAAATTAGTTTTTTATTTTGCACATATTGTTTGTTGTCACTTTTTGGTCTATTTAAAGAAGATCAATTTAACTTAGTTAAAAAAATGACATCTTGCGGGGATTTTGAATTTTTCAACCCTAAACCAACGGCAATTAGCTAACGAGCAAACAAGCGATAAAATAAGAGTGAAAGAGAGAGAGAGTCGGGTTGGATCCAAGTCCGGTTTTTGTCCGTCTGGATCGGTATTTGGACCCATTTCACTTTGTTTTGGTCCTTGGGACCAATTTTCACCTATCCTAAACTAACTAGATAATAACGCTAAAAATGATAAGGGTTAGGCCCCCCAAAAAAATACAATCTTAAATAAATAAAAGTGATGGGCTTTTTTGACCCAATCTCTTCAACTTTCTGCGCTTTTGCCTCCGAACATCTATACTCCAATGTCAAGGACATGTTTTTCGATTCCAAAGGCTGGCCGACTCAAGATAAAGGGTTTGAGTCTTTATGACTCTCTCGAAAATGCAAGGAGAGGAGTTCATAGCGAACCCGAAGGGATTTCACATTCATAGCAAGATAGTAAGGGAATGTTAGTGTACACATACATCAATATCTAATTCACCAACACAACTTGGCAGATTCTGACTCTTATGAACAACAAAACAGTTTGAAACAAGAAGTAAAATACATAAATAAATAAAATGAAATGGTGAAGTCGTAAAGAAA
The DNA here is from genome assembly GCA_016801875.1 of Solanum sitiens. NCBI lineage: Eukaryota > Viridiplantae > Streptophyta > Magnoliopsida > Solanales > Solanaceae > Solanum > Solanum sitiens. The sequence continues at coordinate 302,468 of JABWTJ010000587.1, forward strand.
AAAAACTACAAATGAAGCCAAGATCACCTAGGCTTTAATTCAAAAGAAATGGAAAAGGTAACATTTGATTGACATAATCCCATAGAGGAATTAATGAGTCACTGAAAAAAAAGAAAAAAAACAAAAGAAAGGAAATAAATAAAAAAAATAAAAATTTTGACATATTCTAACGCCTGAAAGACATGGAACACATTAAGGCAAGCAAAAATACTAATATGATTTTATTTTTCGAAAGTATTTTTTTTCAAGATGAAACAAACCTTACTAACCCAATCTAAAATGCAAAGCTCATATCAATCAAGTGAGACGAGACAAGAAGGAAGAAATAAGTGAAATAAAATATAGAATCACAGTATTAAAGTCTTGGGCAGATTTCATGTAAGCACGAAACAAAAAAGTAAGTCAACATATAATCCAACTAATAAACATGCAAGGTAAATTAATTTGCTTACTTAAATACACATTTGACCCCTAAGAAAATTGCAGCTTGGCGGACCATCTCAATAGAGGGACATATGCAGAGACTAATAGATGGCAAGAACTTTAAAAGAAAGTGGGCATAGCACAACGAAACACTTAAAAGGGTTATGCGAAAAAAAGATAGACACACAATATAGTCAAGACGAAGCAACAAGGATAAGGAAACTTATTGCAGTAGACTTGAACAACTACTAAAACACGGGAACTGCATAAAAGAACAATGAATGAAGGAAAGACTGATTAACATAATTTTACATACCCATAAAACTCCTAAGGAACTAGTTGAAACCCAAACACATACAAATTGGCAGGGAACACATACTAAAACACATACAGGGAGAAGGAAAATGATACTAAGTGAACAAGACAGAACCACTACCCTCTATTTGGTCCCATAAGCATCCATGCCTGCTGAGAATCTAGACATACAGAAACATACACTAGGAAAAGCATGAAAGAAGATTGGTATGGTCGGCATAAGCTACTACGGATTTAAAACGGCAAATATGCAACATCAAAAGAACTCGAGATGTTAATGTTTTGCTTCAATCCCCCAAATTGGTGAAAGAACAAAGAAGAACGGCGTCTAACATTTAATCTCTGTCACACATTTCGGATTATAAAGAGAACAAGTTGAAAACTTAGTAAGGCATCCAAAAATAATCATTGTTATACTAAGAAAATTGCGACAACAAAGGTAACAACCATCATCAAAACAACCCTCCCAAAATTTGCACATACACTCAAATCGCGATACTCAACTCTTGCCGATATACCAAAGCCAACAGATCATCCACACACCGATTCATGGCAAGCAGTGATTCCAAGTTCCCCCAAACACTTATCATGTAAGATGTGTATAAAGAAAATGAGCATTACTTCAGTAAAAGACAACACAAAATGATAAAAAAAAAAAAGACCGGTAAATAAACTATGTTTAATATTGACCAGTAATCACGAGTTCAAGAAGAATGAAACAAAAAAATGACAGAGAAACATTCTCTATTCATTCCCTACAACGACTTTAAAAATAAAAATGCACCATCGAAATCAAACAAAGAACCACCTCTAAATCCAACGCATTGAACTCGAAATCTAAATAAAAGACGGTTATGAGGTGTTTACCTTATTACGAGCAGCAAAATGAGACAACAAACAAGTTGAGTTCTTCCACCACACGAGCACAGGCACGAACTCGAACACGGCCTGCAAACAGAACGATGGAAGAAACCTTGACCTCAGGTGAACTTATGTCGAATGAAAATAGAGGAATAGAACTAGGATAGGATGGGTTCTATATTATGCTTTCTTTATCTCTTATACCTATTGTTTAGCTATTCTCATTATCACTAGAAAGAAGCTTAATTTTCAATTTTCCTAGCCCTAAAAATCTTCCCCGTTCAGCAAACTATGAGGAACTATATATATGGGGAAATTAGGGTTGGATTTTGGGGGTAACTGATGAAAATCCATAAGACAAAAGACAAATTTTGAAATTCAAAACCCCAAACTTTCTCCATTTTAGGATAAACACATTTTTTGAAGTTTCTGTTCATTCCCGAAGAAGGAATGACGAGATCGACTTACGTGTCCTTCAAAGGCGACGTGGCGCAATCTCACGCGGGGAGGACAATTTCGCGTGATCTGCTGCTGTTAAAACTTGTACGAAAAAAGGAACGACGCGGAAGACGATGAAAGGCAGAGCGGCGCGTCTCTCGCTGCCTTTCTGCGAACTCGCCGTTCGTTGGAACTGAGTGGTATGCATTGTGCATCCCTCTTGCGTTTGATGCTTGCTAGGAGTCTGGATTTCACGCGTTGGATGCTTCTTCTAACATTGGAATGGTACTGGATTCTTTTGGGAGACGTTGTCAATGTCAAAGAGGGGAAAGGGGATATAAGGGAATGGGTCGGGTATGGGCGCAGGTCGGAGGAATCAAAATTGGGCATGGGTCGCTGGGAAAGGAGTTGGAATGGGCTGGATGAACAAAAGGCTTGGGTCATTTGTGAAGTACTAGAAATAGGCCCGATTTTGGTCCCTTTTAAATGGATTTAAAAAAGGCTGGATTTAGATATTAGACAAGGCCGAATGGATTACAAAAATTAACCAAATTGAAGCTCAAACTTGTGAATTTGGCTTAAATTTAAATAAGATGAACTAAAATAATTGATTAACGAGCTTCTTGATTTTTTATCAAAATAAAATAATTAACTTAATTATAAAATGATGGTTCAAAATTATAACCATAATTTAAACCAAACTAATTTAGCGAAAATACTTACTAGAAATTAAAATCTTTTGAGATGCTTTTCGAAATATTTATAAAATAATTAATTATGTAGAAAACTAAATAAAACGTATATATGTTGCTTAAAATACAAAAAGTGACAAAAATTATTTGAAATAATTTGCAAGCTTTGTATTTTCTCAAAATTTTATAAAAACTAATTATTTTAGATTGTTTGAGATCGAGAAAGCTAGAAAATTAATTCTTATCGGGGAGGGTCAAAATTGGGTGTCAACAGATATGGATGAATGAAAACTATTATTATAAGAGAACTCCACCAAAGGCAAATGCTCCTCCCAATTTCCTTAAAGTCAATGATACAAGCTCTAAGCATATCTTCAATATTTTGAATAGTACACTCCACTTGATCATCCGTTTGAGGATGAAAAGCGGTGCTTAACTTCACTTGAGTACCCAAACCTCTTTGAAATGATCTCCAAAATATAGATGTAAATTGAGCACCTTTATCTGATATGATGGACAAAGGAACCCCACGAAGACTCACTATCTTGTCAATATAGATCCTTTCATAATCTTCCACCGAATAAGTAGACGTAACAGGAATGAAGTGCGCGGATTTGGTCAATCTAGCCGCTACCACCCATATAGAGTCATCTTGCTTTTGAGTTTGAGGAAACCCTACTACGAAATTCATGTTAACATATTCCCACTTCCTAGTAGGAATTTGGATTTCTTGTAGTAAGACACTCGGCTTTTGGTGCTCGACCTTCACTTTTTCGCAATTGGGACACTTTGCAACAAACTCCGCGATATCCCTTTTTAGGCCATCCCAAAAAAACACTTCTCTAAGGTCATGGTACATCTTTGTAGAATCAGGATGAATAGAGTAACGGGCTCCATGAGCTTCCTCAAGGATCCTATTCCTCAAATCATCCACATTAAGCACACACAATCTCCCTTGGTACCTAAGAACACCATCCCCCCTTTGGAGAATGACTCATTCATCTTTCCAAGAACCAATTCTTTCAACTCTATCAATAATGGATCAAGGTATTTCTTAGACTTCACCTCAACCACTAAAGATGACTAAAAGTTATGATGTACCACCACACCACCATTTGGAGAACATTCAATTCGAACCCCTAAACGAGCCAACTTATGAACATCTTCTACTAGATTTCTCTTGGCTTCTTCAACATGGGACACACTTCCCATGGACAAATGACTTAGAGCATCCGCTACCACATTACCCTTGCCGGGGTGATAGAGAACACTTCTGTCATAGTCTTTCAACAAATCTAACCATCTCCATTGCCGGAGATTCAACTCCTTTTGAGTGAATACATATTGAATACTTTTATGGTTCGTATACACATCTACATGAACCCTATAAGGATAATGCCTCCATATTATTAAGGCAAATACCACGGCCGCTAACTCAAGGTCATGAGTTGGACAATTCTTCTCATGAACTTTGAGTTATCTAGAAGCATAGGATATAACTTTGCCATGTTTCATAAGAACACACCCCAACCCGATTCGGGATGCATCACAATAAACCACAAAACCCTTAGTTCCCTCTGGTAGGGTTAATATCGGTGTAGCACTCCAAAAGTCTAAGACGTGTTCTAGAGCCTAATATATGTGTAAAAAGGTTTAGATACTGTTAAAATGTCATAAATAATGAATATAAGTCATTTAGGAAGTTTGGAAATCAAAACATCAAGGAACGCCTATGACATCCGGTGAACTAGTCACATGGACTATTGTGGTGCTTTGATTGTTTAAAAGAAGTGTTGATGGTTTTATCATAGTTTGATGATGAGGAAGAACTTAGGTTTCAAGGAGAGGTCAAAGGAAGCAATACCAAGTGGGGAGTGCCAACCTTCGAGGGCAAGCCAAAGCTATGAGGCCAAGGCTGCCCAAGAAGGGAGGCTATTGCCTCACCCTTCACGGGCATGACTACGACTCATGGTGTCAACCACGGTCAAGGTGGGGAGCTCGTGAAGAGGCCTTATCCATGGGGGAGTGCATAGGAAAGCCTAGTCATTGTCCAAGACACCACGAGCCACTCTACGACTCGTGGTAAACTTGACGGAAGGCAAGGGGCTTTCGTGAAAAGGACTTAGCCAAAAAGGAGGTGAGTTGGTGAGTGAGGGGGAGCTACTGTCTAAGAGCACCACGAGCCACTTGACCGGCCGTGGTGCATCTTCACGAAAGGGGAATGGTCCTTCGTGGTCTTACCTTGGTGGTAGAAATGGAGGAGGCTTCTTTGGAGGAGCTACTGCCTCAACTCTTCACGACCACCCCACGACCCATCAAGCTCTTCACAAGCCGTGAAGTGGGGCGTGAAGTGGTACGGAGTCCCACAGTGAAGTTAAGTTGGACTTCACTTTTGGAAGTCCAACTTAATGAGGGGTAGTTTGGGTATTTTGGGGGTGGACTATATATTGACTTTAGGTCATTTTTCATTCATTTCCCACTCAAAATCATAAAACCAAATTGAAACCCAAATTACTCTCACTTCTCTCTACTTTCTCTCTCTCCATTCATCCTCCATTGAAGAACAAGAAGCTTGGGGAAAAAGACAAAGTCTCCAAGGTTTTCACTCCATTTTTGGGAATAAAGCATCAACAAGGTATGGGTTCTTCACTCTTGGGATTCCTTTACCCAAGAGGTCCTCTCAAAGATGAATTTCAATTACTCAAATTCTTAGGGTTTTTCTCTACAAATGGGTTTTCTTCTAAAGTCAAAATTGATGATTGATTATGTTGAATTATGATCGCCTATGACTAATCTAGTATAGATTATTGTGTAATTGATGTTAATTGTGGGAATTGTGAATAGATCATGTTCTTTCCCCAATTTCCCCCAAGTCTTGGCTCTTACTTGTAAATTGTAGAGGAATTATGAATGTGTTGATTATTGTAGTCATCTTATTCAATCTATGGGCTGCCTAGGAACTTGTATTGTTGGGATTAGACCTAGTTATTTAAGAATTCATGATGACCCCTTTTACCCTTAACCCTAGGTTGTAATCTTGAATTGAATTGTACATTATTGTTGCAATTGATTTGGTTGGTGTGTGAATTACTATCCTATGATGTTATTATTCTAATCCTGAGTACATGGCGATATATTGTAGTCCAATTACGCTAGTTCTTGAGTAATTGACCTAGATTGTGAAATAGATTATGAACTTGATCTAAGTCTCTAATTCTAGGCTATGAACTAGTGATGAATTGTTGTATAATGATTCAATTGGCCTTGTTATTATGTTGGTTACTATTGTATGGTGATATTACACCCATTTTTGGTTTGAGTATGAGGGTTGATGGTAAGACCTTGATGTTGGCTTATGAAGGAGACTTGGTAAGTCTTGTAATCTCAACTCTTTGCTTCAATTATGGTTACTTGTGATTAAGTGATGATATTATTTTGAAGTATACCTTATGTTAGGATTGATAGGGTTGGTATGATGTTGAATTGAAATGGCTTGGCTATGGTTTGTGAGGTGTTTTCTAAGATGTAAATGTTATAAGGATGGTGATGACTTACCAATGTGCCTTATTATGAATGATTAGGTAAATGTGCTAACATGTATGAATTGTAATGATAGGAAAATACTCATGCAATTCTTATTGAGCTATGATGACGATGATTATACAAGGGATAGACCCTATGACCTAAACTAAGTTTTGATAATAAAGGATGATTAAAGACATTTGAAAAGGGACATTAGCTTAGCAATGAGAACTTGACATTGGGAGGTGCTGACTTTCCATAGAGGAAGATTCACCCTAGAGTTCCACATAAGGTGTTGACTCCCCTATGAGGGATACTCACCCTATGGATTCTCATGAGAGGAGGCTCCAATTGCCCAGTGGCATGTAGAGAGTTAATACCTATCTCTTAGTTTCTTAAACTATGTTGCCCCCATAGGCAGACTAGCTAGTGGATCCACCTAGAAAGTTGTGTTTATGTTTGGTTCTACTTTGGCCGGTAGACTACCTTCCATCGCTGTAAGGTTTTACAACACCAGATTCGACACTTAGCTCTTGTGGTCTATGTTGGTTAAGTCAAGTGTTCCCTAAACTAAAATTAAGTAATGGAGTACAAACCAATTAGGGTGACTTAAGAGGTTTGACTTATCCTAGGTAGGGGTATGGGACTCTACCTATGCCTTGCACTAGTTTGCCTTGAGGAAAGCCTTAGGAGGCTGTTCTTATGTATGTATATGCTTATAAATGTAAATGATGATAGTATGATGATCTTACATGTAAATTACACATGTGATGTTGGTTACTCTTATGAACATGTATTTGGTCTCTATTGCTAAAGTATGATATTTTGTACTCTTGATGATATGTTATGTGGAGTTGAACATTGGTTATTGTTCTTGCTAGGTTTACTTGATTAAGTAAGGTTATGGGGCTTTGCTTGGTTATTGCACAAGTGGACTTAATGAGGGTCATGAGTGATGGTCTTGCTTGGTTATAATGTGATGAACTCTTATTCATGCTTGTGATGTTATGACTTGATGATAGAGTTGTATTTGGTTATGGGTTCAAGTATGTTGATATGCATGTGACTTGATTAGACTTAGGGTGGTTTAGTCTTGTATAGTACATGGTATTGACTTGATAAATATGCATTAATGACTTGTATTGGTTCTTGAATGTGCATAAGGCTTTCCAAATGTAAAGTAACATGACATCACAACAAAGCATCAAAGACGAGCATAAATGACATCACAACAAAGCATAAGGCTTTCCCAATTATAGCCATAAATGACATCACAATAAAGCATGCCAAAATTCACCTTCACACATACTCATTAAACCATAAAACCAAGACAAGCATCAAAACTCACCTTTTCTCCCTCAAGCATTGAGATATGATCTTATCCAAGCAATCACATCTAAAAGATCACTAGACAAGAAAACATAAGAGAGAGAGCTTATAAGGTTCAGTTCTATGGTACGACATTAGAATGATGAAGAAGGGAAACTCTATCTTATAGTCTCTCGCTCATGGATATGTCGCGACTCACCACCAATGAACGAGACTCTACTAGACGTGGCAATATAAGACTTTTGACCCTAAAACCACTTTCATAACCTCATGCTCTGATACCACGTTCATCACGACCGGGGAACACCCCTTAGAAGTAACTTGGCGTACTTGACCTCTCGGAGGTCTTATACAAGCTCATAGTTATCATTCATCGCATTGTCATATGTAAATTAGAGGAATATTTAAAACTTTCATAGCACATCATATGCTAGAACATCACTTCCATTAAACAGATAAAACATCATATTTACATATTTTGACTCTAAGTCTCTTTGTCATCTTAGACTCAACATCATTAGAGTACATTAGGGACACGACCCTTATAACATAAATCATAACTAAACTATTACAAGACTTAACATAAACATAATGCAGGAAATCCTTGAAACATAAGGATCCCTTTTCCTTGAGATTGGGAAACACATATCAATCCCTTCACCTTAGAGACATCCTTTAAGAATCCATAACCTACACTTTGTGTAAGAAGTAAAGAAGAATGGTGTTAGTACAAGAATGCACTAAGTATGGCAACCATGCAAAAACATGCATTTAAAAGGGGACATTTTACTTTGAAACAATGCATCATGCCTTTTTGTAAAAACTTCATAAAACTTGATACCATAAGCATCATTTAATTCACATACTTCATTTAGGCATATACAATAGTCATAACATCTCCCAAAACCTTCCATTGCATTTAAGACCATTTAGGAACCACTTTACAATAACATTATTCCATTTACAGTAAACCTCTAGTGATACTTGGTTCAATGTATGATAATGTCCCATTACACTATCCACACTCAAGCATCACCTTAAGTCCATAAGGAAATCATACATACAACCTTCATTAATCCAACACAAGCATTTATAGAACCATTTCATACAATAAGACTTATGCCTCACATTTGACCCAACACACTTTATGGACAACATAGAAGGACTCTTTACAAGACCACATACAAGTCAAGACTTCCAACATCATCATAGTAAGACAATAGCCAACATTAACATACTTGGACTTCAATTCACCAAGACATCATAGAACCTACTCATAATCTCATTCTAAGCCTACTAGTGGAATGTACATGTGAAGTCCCATAATATCAAACATACTTAGTAAACCTACAAAGAGACTACAAGCCTTAACCAATAATTCATACATCAATCATGATACTATAGTCAACTACATGCATATCAAGTAGGACATTAGTCATATAGTCTCATTAGGACTTCATATCATACATATCAACACAATTAGTAGACAAAACTACAAGGTCATGCATAAGGAACATAGACATATACATATACATTAGAACACCTTCCTAGAACTCCCTTCAAGAACTACTTGTGCAATGCATAGGTAAAGTCCCATACCCTCACCTACACTAAGCAGCATCCCTTAGGTTATCCTAGTTAGGGTATATTTCATTACTTCCATTGTCCATTTTACTTTAGGGAAACTATAGCCTTAACCGACACTAAGACCATGGGTGCTACATGGAATTTGGTGTTGTAGAGCCTTACACCAAAGAACAAGACATCTTCATTACTTGAATCTTGGAGTCCTAATCATGCATAAGACCACACATTCATGAATCTTCATAGGTAGGGATAATACTACATAAGAGTATTCAAGCATCGACATGTAGACCATACCTAGCCCTAATATAGTCCTTTAACCATATAGGAAGCATCATCAATATAACCTAGATAATCAACTAACATTGAAGACTAGGCATAATACTTCACATTGTGTGATCATCATAACCACACTTTCAAGATACAATTGCCTTCAAGGCCATGAACAACACATATAAGGATTGACAATAAGGTAAACACTGCCACCATAAGTGGACCATACCACAATGCCATACAAGGCCAAGCATATAGCAATTCTATAGAAAAGTAGATAGAATAGGCTGACTTACAATTCCTCCAAGCTTTGATCATCATTGATTAATTCCCATAGTTCAGCATCAATACATGTATAAAACAGTAGCTAAAGGTACCATTACATAAACGAAATCATACTTCAAACATCTTGGATTCAAGATTACATTAGGTACATTACTTCATCAAGTCTATAGAATGTAGATGAATATAGATCAATTTACCTAATCCCTAAACCTTGATCATCATTTATCAATCATCAATAATTTATTCAATTCACACGAATAACAATAGTAACAGGCAATACAACATAATTGAAAGATAATTCAATCAACATAGAGTCAAGATCACAAACCCCATATTATAGGCCAATTTGAGAATTTAGGAGGATCATGGGTTCATCATGAAATTGAATTGAAATTCATATTTAAAATAGTAGATAATCATTAATTTATCATAAACTTGCTTTTTAAATCTTTCTGAGAAAGAACCCATGGCTAGATTGAAAATTGGGAATTTTGGTCTTTGAATCTCACTTGCAAAATCCTTGATTGACTGCTTAGATGAATGGATAACTAAGGATGAAGGATCACCATACCTTTTTGATTGAATACCCATGAGAAATTTGCGAAGAAACCATGAAAATCCAGCCCCTAGCTTGAACTTGAGTTTTCCCTCCAATGGAGGTTTGAGAGAATTTGGAGAAGAAGAGAGCTTTTGGGATTTTGATTTTCTTATTGGGTGCTGGGGTTTTGACTTGGGAAAGGGGTTAAATAAGTCTAAAACACTGTTTATAACCGTCTCCCAATATTACCACAACACCCCCACACTTATTTGGACTTTTAGACATGTCAAACTCAACTTCTATTTTCGAAATCTTCGTCAGGGAACAAGTCCGTGACGCGGAGCTATTCCCACATGAATTTTTTGAAAATAAATTCTGGGACCGTTGAGTCTGTGTTATGTCCACAAGGTACACCAAATTTTTGACCTATGGAGGACCAAGTCTGCGACGCGAACCTATTTCACCATGGAACAAACGCTGTTGCCTTGGGCAGCTTGTTGGCCCAAGGTTGGGTCCTCCTCAAGGACCCTTTGGTTGGTCCTTGGGGAGTTTTTCCCGGACTTTCCCAGCTCAAATACTCTCGTATACATGTTAGGAACCTATCCTATAAATTCTAACATGAAACAACACATAAAACATACCAAGGCACACTAGAACACACAAGCACAGTTTAAGGGATAACTTTAGAACGTCTCGGACGTTCTTGGACATTTGACCTCCAAATCACTTCAAATCAAGTATGCATACTGTAAAAGACTTATTTAACATATTTTATGTCTTTTTAGGCACATGTGAGGCTCTATGCACCTTAATTCATTTTGAGGGTCCTTACAATATTGATGGTTTTATAGTAGTGTATAGGGTGACCTATGGTTGACTTGGTTGTGCCTATGTGCTTCTTAAGTAATATGCAATATGTGATGAAGTGAAGTATTGGTAGGTCTTGTTTTGGTAGACTTGTGTCCCTTACTTGATAACCATTGAATGTAAATGTCACAATCGGGGAGCACCCCCTAGATGTAACCGGCATCGTCGTCCTCTTTGAGGACTAAGACTAGCCTCTTAGCATTCATCATAACATTCATTGGCTAAAATATGCTAAAAAATTAAAACTTTTTAACTATGTCTAATCGGAGGTTTACATAGACCTTTACATACACATAATAGTATAATATCGAGTATACATAGACCCGTTCGTATAGGAAGATTACTTATTCTTCTACTTTTATTTCATACACATATATAAGATAGAATTAGAGTCATAAAATCCGTCTCATCTCATAAACCATCTAGATCAACAATACAACATGGGCATAACCCTACAACAATAAAAGTAAGCCAAATATAGGCTTTATACAACTTTGTCTTCAAATGAAAGATAGAATCAACATAAGCGTCATAATAGCTAAACAATTCGTAGGTAGAATATCGGCATCATCCTCGGGGAAACAAGGACCTACCACTTGGATGATAAGAGTATCCAAGTTTTCTTCTCAATCGCCTTGAACCGAACCTCAACGATCGAAACCTAAAGTGTTTGGGAAAAAGGGAGAAAATGGGGTTAGTACGCCACATGTACTAAGTATGAGACCGTATGTACATATAACAATCAAACATGCTAAAAAGGGACATTTAGTTAAATCATGCCATTTCATGTCTTTATGCACAATCAACAACTAGACTAACCAATTAAACATGCTTACTCAAGCCAAAGCAACAATATGCATAGCACATATTTGAACCCATAATCTCACATAAACCTAACATCAATTAATCGTATTACAAGTATAAATAAGAGTTAATCATGTGAACTAGTAAAGCAAGACACCCATACCTAACCCTTATAAAGTCACAAGTGTCATGATCAAGTAAAGCCCCATAACCCTACTCAATCATGTAACCAAACAAGAATCACAAATAATAACTTACTTCACATAACATAACCTTCAACATACATAAGTTCATACTTTAATCAATAAGAACCAATTATATATTCATAAGCACCATAATCATCACATAAGGTCATTTACCTTTTTATCATCACTTACATACATAATATTGACCTCCTAAAGCTCCTATCACGACAAATTAGTGCAAGACCTAGGTGCTAAGCTAGTCCCTTAATAAATGTCTCTAGTCTTTATTTATAAATCATAACTTAGTTTAGGTCATACGGTCTAGCCCTTGTATAATCATCATCATACTAGCTCAATAGGAATTGCATGAGTAAAAGCCTTTCATGACAACTCTCATAAGTAAGGTTAACACTTTATAGCCTTTCAACAATAAAGCAGATTTGGCAATCATCATCACCCTTATTACTTTACATCTTAATCAACCTCACAACCATACAAAGACATTTCAATTCAACATCATACCAACCTATAAATCCTACACAAACATGCTCCAATACAATCATCATGACTTAACCACAATTAATCATAATTGGAACAAAGGATAAGGTCACAAGACTTACCAAGTCTTCTTCACAATTTCACCATCATCAAGGTCCTACCATCAACCCTTACTTCAACCCAAGTAGGTCATCAAATCACCATAATTCAATAACCAATGAAATCACAAGTATAGAAGAAGTCATTACTTCACAATTCAATAGTAGATCAAACTTAGGATTTAGTCAATTCACCCTACCCTAGATCATCTATCAAGAACTAGCATGAAAGACTAATCATAATCATAATTTGTTCATAGGCAGCATATCAACATCATATACAAGTAAGTCAACCTATAAACAAGTCAATTGAATGAACAATTACAATCTAAACTAAGAACACAACCTAGGGTTAAGGACTTGGGAACATATTCTTCAATTTAGGCAAGACCATGAACAATTACTCCAATTAAGTTAGAATACATTTTAATCAACTCATATTTACCTAAAAGAAACATCAACAACTCAATCCACAACATCAATTTTGGAATTGGATGAAACCCATTAGAAATCACTAACTTTTGAAATCAATTTGGATGAACCCTTTGAGGAAAGAGGTCTCAAAGGTGAAGAGATCCCATACCTTATTGTCTTGATGAGAAATTGAAGATGAATACAACCTTTTCCAGACCCCAATTCACTTCCTAATCTTTGCTTCAATGGAGTCTTCCAATAGAGAGAGAAAGTAGAGAGAAGGTAGAGAGATTTGTTTTAAAGTTGTGTTAGATTAATGAGGGTTGGGAGTATTTATATTGGGTCTTAAATCAACTTAATTATAATCCCTTAACCCCCAATTAAAACACCTAACCGTCTAACTAATTAAATGAAACCACCTTAAATTAGACAGCAAACTCGACCCTCACAGATGAGACCCCGAACGATGGGCCGTCTGTGAGTCGACGGGCTCTACCTCTCTCGTCCTGCACTCCGTCGTTGAGTTCAGAGACTGTGCAGGTGAGGGGCTTCCTTACCACGTCTAAGTGTGGGACGACGGAGTCATCCACGCCCCGTCGGTCCAGACACGGCTTGTCTCCTTGTCCTTCGATTGCACACTGTCCAGACAGTGTGGTCCTAAGCGCAAAGGTCCTCCTCAAGGGCCCTTGGTTGGTCCTTGGGGAGTCATACCCGGACGTTTCGACCATGAAACATCCCTAACATGTGTTACACATATTTTTACTAATTTATGTATAATTCCGACTCTTAAAAACTAGTCAAACAAGCTAAGACGCACTAGCACCCTTAGTGAACCAACTTTCCGGACGTCATGGACGTTCTTAAACGTTTTGGTTCTTAAACTGCCTACACGATCTAAATTCATAAAAATTGACTTAAAAACAGTGCCTAGACCTCATTGTCCCTATGTTAGGATTTATGACACATGTTGAAGTTTCAAAATGTTACAGTAAATATGATATTCTTAACTTAGTATGCTAATGCTCCTTAGTCTTGTATATGTGATGGACATGTAGCCTTGAACATAGTGAGAAGGTCAAATTATGTGGATCCCTCAACCTAGTTGAGAGGTTATGATATCCTTGAAGTCGAAAGCCGTAATGGTAACCTTCTTGTGTGAATGGTGGACTTAAGCTTGGTTGGCTGGAACGGCATGAAATCATCCATAGGAAAATCATTGAGCTATCCTTTTAACCATTGTAAGGCAACCCTAGGGGACCTCTTTGGTAAGGTGTAATGTGTTACTGTCATGACCGGGGCCTAGACCCTAGCCAAAAACGGCGACGTTGATCTCTCAGAGGTCGCAGACAAGCCTACATACGTCATCATTACATCGTATAGGTTAATTTTAGCGGAAAATTTAAAATATTTGTTTGGTTTGAAGTATACATAGACTTCATAGTAAGAATTTCATTATGTCACATCAGTTCACCACAACCATCTAATAATGAGAAAATCAAATGAAGGAAATAGTTCATAACTGCATAAATATAAAATTGCCAAAATGGCACTAATACAACGTCTGAAATAAGTAAGAAAGAAACGCTAGTGCAACACTCTCCACTAGCTCATGCCTATGTCTAAGCTAGAATATAAAATATAAGCATCCTCGAAAGCATGAGGGCCTACCAAGTCCGGATGAATGCTCCACGTTCGGATAGCTCCAACGTAGTCTCGTAAGCTCTAGCGTCCACCTGCACCTGCACCTAAAAGTAGAGTATTGTATGGGATTAGTACACACTTGTACTAAGTATGGGTGTATGCAAGCACACACCAAGGACATGCATGATTAAGAAGAGCTCTCTCCTAACGACATGAGTTATGGAAAGTCAAGTCAGTGGACTTGCCAAATCGGATTAGGAAAGTCATGCTATGAGAGTAACATGCATCATCATTCTTTTCATATTGCACACAACACATAACATATTTCATATAGCACGTACATATACCACATATCATTTGTTCATATGCCATGAGACCTTGGAATCATGAAATTAACATTAGGACTTCCCAAAATGAGGACTCAACATATGGGACCTCAACTAGGGAGCCTTCTTTAGCAAACACAGAGTCTGCTTCATTCATTCATGCATACTTAATTTTCATTTGTTTCATTCATTCATAGACTGGTGCAATACCAGCTATACCTAGGATGTAGTTTAAGACTCTCATCCGGTTCACTGTGCAATGACCAAGAACGACCTAGTGTCATTACTTGAGTCTAGTTCACCTCTTGATTATCCTAACCAAACACCTTTGGTATCATTCATTTCATATTGTGCATTACTGAGGCTGGCCTCATTCCTTCTTTGGGAACTTTAACTTTAACCGACATAGATCATGTGAGCTCCATAAATCCTGTGCCTACCCCACACCGAAAAGAGGTGGAATCACCGGCCAAATTGAAATCAAAACATGCTAGCGTATATAGGGAATTGAACCCTGCTAGATCCCTATGTTGGCTGCATAGGTTCAAAGACTAGGAGATATAAGGAGACCCATACCCGCCTAAACGGACAGTATTATCTCATGAGATTTACATGAACCTCTGCCTTCCCGAAAGAAGGAATCGCGACTCATAGCTAGCCTATCGGTGCTCCGTATAAAGTTCCATTGCATTCATTTCACACATCATAAAAGCTAGCTTCTAGTATGAGGGCATCATTGCTGATTAGATGATTTCTCATCTCATCATTAGTATTAAGTGTGTATTAATCTCAATACTTTCATTAGAGTGTTTCTTAGAGACTGGTCTCTTCATTAACTTTACACTCTCATAGGTGAGTACGTTATTGGTAACACTTAATTAGGCTCATCTGAGATTTATCTCATCTTTCACATTAGCCCCTTATCATGTTGTCACCACATTATTTAACTTTAGCATATTATCTCATCATAATTACTCACCCCTTTTTACGTGAATGTTCATTTCATTATATGTCAATGCACTTGGCCTTTTAGTGTGTTTCACACCCTTACTTAACCCTCCTGGGGTCACATCAATTCATCACATACATATTAGATTCACTTACTTTTAACGTACATTGGACTTATGATCCATACGTACAAGCCATGAGGCTTCACTCATAATTCATCTAAGTTACTTATACTTACCCAAGATTATGTGGTACAAGACTTATGCATCTTGTAAGTATGCCAAGGTCTCAATTTTGATTCCTATAGGCAGCATTCATTAATTATTTAATCACGTAAGACTTATGTCTCAATACGGAATTAGGCAAGGGAACCCTATTTCAAATCCCTTGTATAACACTTAGTTAGTTTTCTTTATAATTTTTGTTGCTATAGAATTTTTGGCTAGGGAACCCTAGATCAATTCCCCACACATACACTTCCTTTCTTTATTTTCTTGATTTTTGTCTTAAACATTTCGGCCTGGGGACCCAAGATCGAATCCCCACGCCCACATTCCTTTTATTTTCTTTCTTTACTTAATTCTTCCATTTAGACCAAGAGGGTGTGGGATCGATTCCCCACAACCTCATTTTTCCTTTATTTAAATTTTTCCTTAACTTTCTTGTTTATCCGAGAGGTTTGTGGGTTCGATCCCCACATACCTCATTTTATTTTTTTATTTCATTTTTTTCTCCTATCTCCCTCACCTATCCCAGAGGTTGTGGGTTCGAACCCCAATGCCTCATTTCATTTTTCTCCTAACTCTTCACTTGAGCCTTACCCAATTTCGAATCCCCCTTACCTCATTTTTATTATTGAATTTTTTTATGACTTGTATATGGTGAGGTCTTGGGTTCAATCCCCAATGACCTCATGCATTTTAAAAAAAATTAAAACTCAATTTTTTTTCCAGTAAGCTGGCCGAACCAAATTTCCAGCATTTCTAGAATGCTGGAAATTTGATCACGTTTTTCTAGTCCCTTTTTGCAGCATTTACACTTTAGCTCTTAGGACATTTCGTGGATCATATCTTTAGGTGCATTTTCATGGTTACATTTTATCAAGAGTTAGCACTCAATTCAGCAACATTACACCACTTATGAACATCACAATTTACACAAGAAATTGCACAAGAAATTGCACGTAAAATACAAGAAATTAAACTTGCCATTTCATGCTCCAATCCGTGACTACATATTTTCGGAAAAACATCTTCCATTTCTCACATAATTCCGAACATACATACATACACATAATTATCACGAAAACACGTTACACGCCTAATATCTACCAGCAGACATACCAACCTACAACTATCAATAGGAGCTAGTGACAGGGACATGCAACGGGGAAACAATCCTAGTTTTTGGATTAGAATCAACTGAATCCTAGGGGTCTCTTGGGAACAGGACCAAGAGTGAGAAAACCCAGACCTTTTGTCGATCAACACCCTCCAAATCTTCACCAATGGCAGCCAACTCCACGACACCAAAGCCTCACCACCAAACTCCAAGCACAACCCGTCAAGAACAATGTTTTTGCTTTTTTTTCGTTTTTAGCTTAGTTTTTCGTTTGAGTTTTTGTGTGTAAGTTCTTCAAGAGTTGAACTTTGGTTTTTCTCTGTTCTTTTACTGATGGTCAGATGTGAGAGAGATGGTGGAGAGACGTGAGAATTGAGAGTAAATAAGCGTGAGAAAGAGAGTGGATAGGTAGCTTAGGATTAGGAGTTTTAGTTTAGGAATTAGTAAAACTAGGACTGCTCATTAATTAATTAAAATCTGATTTTTTAAAGGCTTAGGTGAAATTACTAATTATGCCCTTACTTAAATCATATAATTAATATAAATTAAATAATTTAACATTGCTTCCACCAAGGATCGAACCCGGGTGAAGCTTAACTTGCGAAAAAGGGTCAAATTCGGCCAACCCTACCCGAATTGCCCTCCTCTTTAAATTAATTAATTAACTAATTAGGGTAATTACAATACTACCCCTAGCCTGAAAAAGACCATTTTACCCCTAGACCCTCAAAACCTAAGATTACCCCTTTCAAGTCCGGTAAAAACTTCCGGGTGCCCTACATGGTTGGTTCCAACCTTGCCTAGCTCAACTAACTCACCAAGTTGGTTGGCTAGGCTAGTTCTGAGGTCTGGTTCCACGCGCAACAAGCCGTGTGAACTCGGTCTAATCTAGGCATTCTAGGTACGTTTAGGCATTACTTAGCATAATCATTTTCGAGTTGTTACAGTTACGACCCGCAAGTACACCCTAGAAGTTAGGGAAACCCTTAGGTTGAAACAAGGCGTACTCAACCTTTCGAAGGTCTTGCACAAGCCTCTTAGCTATCATTTATTACATAAGACATGAAAAGTAGTGCGAAAATCTAACTTTTCACGATAAATAATAATAAGGACAACATCAAATACTCAGGATAGTCTCATTGTCACAAGCCAACTAAAATACACGACATAAATATTTTAGGTACACGGCCCTTTACATTGAAATAAATACATAATAAGTCTTAAAAAAAGAAACTAAAGAAATAAAGACTATGCCCTCGAATATATGAGGACATACTATGTCTTGAGAGAGTCGATTCCCAAGCTTGACTTCTAACCTACAACTCGCCTCCGACCTATACCTATAGAGAATAGAAAAGTATGGGGTTTGTACAAACATTGTATTATGGATGGCATGATGCAAGATCATGCAGAAAGGGACAATTTAGTTGGAACATACAAGTCATGCTATTTTGACAAAGAAAACCTTCATGAATTAAGTTACAAAACATCATAAAGTCATCATTTAACGCATAAGGTAAAACTTCCATTTTTCTTAACATAAGAGCCTACTTACAGTGAACCCAAAATTACACATGAACTACTCCTATCCTAAGTTGTCAAAAGGCTCCCCTATGTAAGACATAAGGAGATAGCCCATACAACCTCCTCAATACCTACTCAAGAGATCCTTAAGACTACTAGGGATAAGATTACTTCATTTCATTTACACAAGTCACCATTCAATACCGAAGATGCTATAAAAACATACATATACTCAGGAACTTCACATAAGAAACATCTTACAAGGAAACCCCCAATTTACACTTGGTGCAATGTGAAAGTAGCATCCCATACTACAACTTCCACTTAGTGCTCCTTAGTAATAACCTTAGAATAGGCACATCACATTCATCACATAAAAAGCTTTCATCATACAAGTCTTAACAACATCATGCTTCCTTTACATTTAACATAAAGTCACATTGATTTCATTTACATCATGTCATGACCCTTTCATACATTTCATATAAGGACACACCAAGACTCCCTCCAAATGTCTACTTGTGCAATGGATAGGTAGCGTCCCATTCCACCATCTACCCTAAGTAGTACACCCTTAAGAGGAATTAGTTCATTTATATACATTTGTGGGAGCTAGATTTAAACGACATAGACCATGAGAGCTTGACATTGAATCCCAATATTAACCCCTACCGGATGAGGGATCCCTACTCGTCTAAGGTAGGGTCATATTATTTAGCCTTTACATGGAATCTCCAATTGCTACACCTATGTGGGCGCATAGTAAAGGGATAAGGAGATTGCTACTAAGTAACTCATTCTCTACTAACGAGGAGCACCCATCTCAAGAGGTACACTGGATACAACATCTCTACTCACTAAGTGTACCCACCGCTTCTTCAAATCCTCTTGGTGCTAAGCATATCTCCCCCGCGGAGTCTTAAACATTCATTGACTATAGGTTAAGAGATAACTATTGAACACCACATCCTAACTCATGAAGGGTATCGAAACTCCAACCTATCTTTGGCAAGCTCATCGGGAATAGTGAGGTTGCTACTCAACACTTCATCTCAACTCACGAAGAGTGTACACCCCAAAATCCCCCTTTTCATACTTAGGAATAGTAGGGATGGCCTAGACACTTCATCTATACTCACGAAGAGTGTCCACCCTGCAATCCCCCATTTTCATTCATTGACTTCATTCATGCATTCAAGTGTGCATGTGAGTACATGTGAGCACACCTTTGACATAATAGACCTTATTCATATCATTGACTTCAAGACATGCTCATACCCACTTTTATCACAATTCACATATTTTCATAGTTCACATATCAAATACATACTTCATTTTTACATAAATCCTTCAAGATACTCATTTCAACATCCTAAAACATATCATACATATGCATATCAAAATCATCAGTTCACTTCACATGTCATGCCTTCAAGGACATCTTCACAATACACATACAACTTCATATACTTCAAGTAAACACCGCCACCAAAGATGGACCATACCACTCAAGAGCATTTCACAATAAAGATTAAACAACATAGCCAACTTACCATTCATCCATGCTTTCACCACCTATAAACAATTTATCCAATAATCCATAATAAAAAGGCCTTAGGTCAGTAGCTAAAACTCAATAAAACCATCAAGAAATAATAATTTTAACATTATAAAATCATGCTCATTAAACCCATTTCATAAGCTAGAGGTTTATAAAAAGAATAGACATGATTCCATTGGGGTTTTGACATTAATATCATCATTTAACACCAAGAACAACTCATTTTAATCATTAAAACATTTTCATGCAAGACACTTAGAGTCAAGGAATAAAGAAGTTTGAAGTTGAAATCTTTTTTAAAATCTCTTTGAAATGGCTCCTTGAATGAAAGAATGTTCAAGGATGACTACCATACCTTAATATGAACAAACCCACGAATTTGGTGAAGAAAACGTGAAGAACTTGGTCCTCTTCCTTAGAGTTTGAAGCTTCTTCAATGGAGGTTTTTGGAGAAAGAATTTTGGAGAGATTTTTGTTGATCTTTAGGGTTTGAATTGGTGGGTGAAATGAGGTTTAAAATGACCTAAATCAGTCCGCAAAATGATCCCCAAAGTTCCCAAAAGACCCCTACACTATTTGGACCCTTTTCCAACTTCAAATTTGACTTACAAACGACGCGCCAAATCTGGGACTTGGGTGCGCGTTGCTGGGTCATTTCCTGATATTGGTTCTGGAAATTCATTTGGTACAGTGGGGTGCATGTTGGACCCGCATCGCATGTACACAATTGCAAACCAAGTTCTGGCTGCGCGTCGCGCAGCAGCTTCCAATTCTAGGCAGCCTGCCAGCTTCGATGGCCCATTTTTGGGTCCTCCTCGGGGACCCTTAAGCTAGTCCCCGGGGCATAATTCTCAGAAGTTTAGACCCTTTACATGTCAGTCTACGCATAGGAACTATTGACACACAAATTCACTCTTTAAACATCCCCCAAAACTTCACTACAAAACACTATGATACACTAGTTCAACTTCGACTAGTTTTCGGACGTCTTGGGCGTTTGACTTCCAAACACTCCCAGACTTTACAAACTGACTTATAATGCTAAAATACTCTATTTTAATACATTATCAACTCATGGAACAAATGTGAAGCTCTATTTTGACCTATTTCATTTTTAGGGTGTAACAACAGTCCCCCACTTAGGATCATTCGTCCTTGAATGACACTTAAATACTTTTAAAGACATCAAGGACTCAACTGGCATCATATATAACATCACATAAAGTTCAATACATTCATACTCAATGCACCAAATCACAAGGAGCACCAACTTCGCATCACTAAGCAATTTTGCAACATAAGCAAGTTGGAACAAGTTCCACAATTCACACCACATACTCATTTCATTATTTATTGAGGAACTACCTTCTCCAAAATCATTCATGCTCTTACACATCATTTCTACACATATTGAGACCATCATTCATGAAAAAGCAATTAAATCAAATTTTGAAATTCTTTATAGTGAACACTACTCCTTTACAGTCAAACATGCTCAAAATTCAAAAATTCACTTTCAAGCAATTCTAACATGAAGACATGACAACATAAGAGCCAAGACCATATAAAATAATCTCATAACATAAACATAACAACCGTAGAAATTATGACTTACCGGGGCCTTCACTCCGTATTAGTCGCTTCTTTAGCTCCGAGAGCATAGAAACGATTCCTCTTAGGAGCATTGGGATCCGTACCACCATGAGGAGCTTGGTTGACCTCTTTCCCTTTTGCCTTGAGGTTAGGGTAATCTCTCATCTTATGACCCCTATTACCACATCCGAAGCAATCATCCGTTCAGGCAAGACACCTACCCAAGTGTTGCTTCCCACAACTAGTACACCTAGGCCTCTCAAAAGCATAACCACCTCCTTGAGAATTTTGGTTGGAAACCCTGTCCTTGTTTCCCATGGAAGAGTCTTGATTATAGAACCTCTTCTTAGACTTAGGTTGACTTGACTCCTCTGATCTAGGCCTCTTTCCATCTCTAGTCATCTCCCTAAGCTTGGACTCTTCAATTTGTTGGGCATACACCATGAGTCTAGAGATATCCATATCACTAAGGAGCATAGTCATACGACATTCTTTTTCAACCATAGTAGATACCCCCATCACGAACTTATTCATACTAGCCCTAGAGTTGGCTACCAAAGTTGGGGCATACTTAGAGAGTTGGGTGAACTTGACATAATACTCCTTCAAACTCATTCCCCCTTGACGAAGGTTCATGAATTCCACTAACTTCCTCTCCCTCAACTCTATGGGAAAGAATCTATCAAGAAAGTCCGTTTTGAACACTTCCCAATCTACGAGACCTTACCTTAAGGGTCTCTTATCTCTCCATTGTTCAAACCACACTTGTCCCACAACTTTTAATTTATAAGCGGATAATTCCGCTTTCTCTCTAGGAGTCACACCCATAGCATTCACCACCTTGAAAACCTCATCAATGAAGCCTTGTGGATCTTCATCCACCTTAGTGCCATGAAAAGTAGGAGGGTTCATCCTCATGAAATCTCAGATTCTAGAAGCGGGAGTACTAGCATGGGGTTGAGGTCCAACTCCTAGGTTAGCTTGGGCAACCACATGATTAGTGATGACATGAGATTGAGTCTTCATGAGTTGAGTCAAAGCTCTAAGATCAGCCATTATCTCCGCATTAGTAATATCCCCTTCAACATAGGGAGCTTGAGGACCTTGGGGCATTGGAGGCTGTGACATCCCAAAACCACACCCTAGAAGTTAGGGCACAATCTCTAATTGCAACCGGCGTACTCGACCTCTCGGAGGTCTTATACAAGCCCTTTCATATCATACATTGCATATACATAGTAAAAAGTAGTGCGGGATTAAAACTTTTCACAAAAACATATCATAGTCTTTAAAACCTCTTTCATATAAAAGTAATAGGAAATACCAAGTATCAATCTCATCAATCTTAGACACAAGAGTACTTGGGACACGGTCCATACGAATTAGAAAATATAGTACTACTAAGTCTATTACAATACTTCATTAAGAAACATAAAAGACATCTATATATGTATAACATTTCAAAATTCCAAGGCATGTTGTAAAACCTAACCTAGGCTCCATGAGGTCTAAAGCACTGTTCTAAGTCAAATTAGGTGTATATAGAGTGGTTAAGGTGTTTAAGAACCAAAATACTCAAGAACGTCCATGGCGTCCGAAAAGTTGGTTCATAAGGGGGCTAGTGTGTCTTAAGCCGTTTGACTAGTTTTAAGATTCGGAATCGAACGAAAGTTGGTAGAAATAGGGGTAGCACATGTGAGGGGTGTTTTATGATTGAAACGTCCGGGTACGACTCCCCAAGGACCAACCAAGGGCCTTTGAGGAGGACCCTTGTAGCTAGGAAAGCAACATTGCTTGGCAGTGTGCCTTGACGAAAGACAGTCGACGAGCATCAGGGGCTCGACGGGGCGTCGAGGCCACCGTCGTCCCACACTTAGTTGATTTCTAAGGAAACCTCGCCTGTACAGTCTCTGAATAAGACGACAGAGTGTAGGACGGAGGGAGGGGCTGCCCGTTGACTCACCGACGGCCCGTTAGCGGGGTTCCGTCGGTGAGGGTCTGCAAATCCCTGCACGTTTTAAGTCAAATACATTTTATTAATTAAGTGGTTTAGAGGTAATTGGGTATTAAGGAAAGACTAATTAAGTTGATTTAGTCCCACTATAAATACCCCCAACCCTCATTAGCCTAAACACAACACTCAAAATAAACTCTCTTCCTTCTCTCTACTTTCTATCTCTATTGGAAGACACCATTGAAGGTTATCTTGGAAGGTGAATTGGGGGCTTATTAAGGACAAATTCACCATCAAAAGGTCATCCAATCTTAAGCTATGGGATCTAATTCACCTTTGAGACTTCTTTCCTCAAAGGGCTCCTTCCAAAGTTTTCCAAAAGTTGAGTTACATATGGGTTTCATTCAATTACAAATTTTATGTTATGAATTGAGTTGTTCATGTTTTCTTTGGGTTATAATGAGTAGATTATAATGTATTGTAACTTGGTTAGGATGAATTGATATGGTTTGGTCTAGATTGTAGATCATGACCCTTCACCCCTAACCCTAGGCATGATCTTGATATGAATTAGGTTTGGTTTGATGCAATTGATTATATTATTGATTAAATCATCCTTAATGGTTGTTATTACATTGATCATGAATATATAGTTATGAATTGAAGTCCTTCATGCAAATCCTTGGGTATTGATATAGGTTAAGTAGATAGGCTTACATAACATGTTTCCAAGCTTTGATTTAGTATTGAATTATGGTGTAGTGACTCTTCTAAATTCATAATCATGTTGGTTGTTGAGTTACATTGGTGTGATGACTCAAATTGGGTTAATCTATGGGTTGATGGTAAGGCCCTTTATGATGAACTATGGAGGAGTGTTGGTAAGTCTTGACTATCCTAATTCTCACTTTAATTATGGTAAATTGTCCTCAAGTTATGATGTTGTATTGAAGTATACCTTGTTTAGAGTGATAGGATGGCATGATGATTGAGTTGAAATGTCTTATGTTTTGGTTGTGAGGTTGCTTAGGGTGTACATGCCATAAGAATGATAACATGTGATTATGTACCCTATTATGATGTGATATACAAAAGGTTGGCCTCACTTATATGAATTTTGAATGGAAGGACTAATTACTCATACAATTCTTATTGAGCTATGATAACGAATATACAAGGGCTAGGCCCTATGACCTAAGTTAAGTTTATGATTATAATAAGAGTAAAGTCATTTCAATAAAGGGACCTAGCTTAGCACCGAGCGATCTTGTAGGTGAGGGGGTGACACTTTCTTACATAAGGAAAGGTAGGGTTCACTACGGTCCTCACGGGGTGGATAGCCTCATGACCCAAGGTAGGGTGTAGAGTTGATATTTCCCTGGTTCTTTTCCCCAAGCTCCATAAACTATGTTTCCACCATCGGATACTAGCTAGTGGATCCACCTAGATAGCTACGTTATGTTAGGTTCTACCTTGGCCGGCAGACCACCTTCCATCGGTGTAAGGTTTTATGACACCGGATTCCACATTAGCTCATGTGGTCTATGTCGGTTAAGGCAAGAGTTCCCTAAACTAAAATGAGTGAACGAAGTATAGACTAGTTGAAGTGACTTGAGGGGTTTGACCTTAGCTTAGGTAGGGGTATGGGACTCTACCTATGCTTTGCACTAGTTTACCTTGATAGAAGCTTTGAGAAGTTAATATTATGTCTATAAATGATGATATAATGTAAATAACTTTATATGTTGAATGAGATGCTTATGAATATGATATTGGTTAACAATGTTAAAGAAAGAATACTATATGAGATGGAAGACTATGCTATGTGAAGTGAATTGCTAATTATGATCCTTGGTGGGTTACTTGATTTAGTGGGGTTATGGGGCTTTGCTTGGTCATTGCACTTGTGGCTTCTTAAGGATTATAGTTGGTTGGTTTGCTTTGCTATTTACGTGTTTTACTCTTATTCATGTTTGTGATGTTATTACTTGATGATAGAGATATATGAGATTATGGGTTTAAGTATGATGACATGCATATGATATAATTAACTTGTTAGTATATTTTACGCCTCATATTTTTATACGTAGTACGCGTCATGAGCTAGTCGATGTAAGTCCGGGGAATGAGATTTTATTTTAAGTTCCAAGTGATTAAAGGAAATCAGATTGTCATTAACTTTAAGTGGGGGATTAGTTAGTGGTTGTTTGGGATTAAATTAATTAAGTGGAGGGCCCCACCACTCAAGGCGTTAAAGGAAATCAGATGGGAGCTAGGCTTAGTGGGATGTGTAGTGGGGTGTTGTCTCCGCTTCATATAATAAATGAAGTGGTGAAATGACAGCAAATATATCAGATTGTCATTAAGTTCCAAGTGATTAAAGGAAATCAGATTGTCATTAACTTTAAGTGGGGGATTAATTAGTGGCTGTTTGGGATTAAATTAATTAAGTGGAGGGCCCCACCACTCAAGGCATTAAAGGAAATCAGATGGGAGCTAGGCTTAGTGGGATGTGTAGTGGGGTGCTGTCTCCACTTCATATAATGAATGAAGTGGTGAAATGACAGAAAATATATCATCTTCTTCAACTTAGCTTAGGCAGCCATGGAAAAGGAGAAAACCAGCCATGAAACTCTAGGCCAGCAGCTTCAAGAAATTTGGTTAGTAATCTCTTTGCTTGGTGTGTTAATTCTTTAGAATGCCTTTGTTAATTAGCCATTAATGTTAAGAAGGGGGTGTGACTAGTAGCTTAGAAAATTTGTTTTAGTTATTGATTGTGCTAAGTATGATCGGAAACCATAATCGGATTAGTGGTGTTGTGTTAGTGTTTGGGCTGTTTTGATTAAAGCAAAATGTGGGAAATTCTGTTTTGGAGTTATGTATATGTTAATGTGATTATGGGTATATACTCCAAGGGATGAATACGATAAGGTAGATGTGTTGCGAATTATAAAACGAGTTATCGCTCGGTGTGTCGTTGTTTCGTTATTATGGTTGCCGAGACGGAGCTGTTTTGGGGGGGCTATTTAATATGATTCGTTGGGTTATATGTGTTATTGGTATTGTTGTGGATAATTTGGGTTGTTGTCGGATTGGGACGAAGTAAGGAAAATAGGGGAAGTGCTGCCGGATTTTCGTTAGATTATTAGCTAGCTTACAATAAGTGGTAAAGCGCGACATCTATCTAATTGCAGCACGATTGTTGCTTGTTATAGATTAATAGCTTGGGCAGTAAATATTGGTCGTGCGGCTCGACTATACGGTATGTAACGCTATCCTTTCTTTCCTTGTTTGGCATGACTTTTAAAAATGAGCGAATGACGGACAGGTTTGACACTTACTTCTAGAGTGTCTAGGTGACGTATATTCTTGATTTCACAAACTATTCTTCTATATATCGGCTATGTCTAAGGCTATGGTGATTTCTCATATCTATGGTAGAGTTTCTTAAAGTCATTGAGATTTTACGTTTTCATATCGTGTTAAAGGTTTATAATCTTGATAAAACGTTAATCTTTGGTAATACTCTTTGCTGGTTCACGTTGATTGTTCTATTGAGTTATAAGAAATGATTTTAATTGCATATGGTTGCTCATAATGTTCTACTCATGCATAGAGTCATTTATTATTTCACCGAGTCCCGGGCTGGGTAATGTTCGTGCGGAGTTTCTTGCATATGTCACCGAGTCCCTCACTAGAGGGTCGGGTATGTATATTATATATATATGATTGGTGATGAGGATGGTTATGATGATGATGATGACGGAGATGATGTGGTGACTATTTCACCGAGTCCCTCACTAGAGGGCTGGGTACGTATGATGTATATATATGATGATTATTTTGCCGAGTCCCTTACTAGGGAAGCTGGGCACCTTATATGTTAAAGATATGCATGATTTTCACTTATAAGGTACATGTGTAGCGATATCATGTTTCGACTTATCATGTTGGTATCCTATCATATTTACCTTATGCTTTACATACTCAGTTGATTGGGAGAGCTCCACTGTTCCCGTGTAGACGCACAGTTCGGTGATCCTTCCGCCTAGGATATCTACTCAGCTGATTGGGAGAGCTCCACTGTTCCGGAGCCCAGTCGTTTTGGTACATAACTTCCTACGTAGTCTTTTGCTTATCTATGGGCACGGCGGGGCCCTGTCCCATCGAATTTCACTACTATACTCTTAGAGGTCTGCAGACATTATGTGGGTTGTATATATATGATTTGGATGATGGTCTGGACATGGTTTGTTTGGGATGTCCGCTTGTTCAGGGGCAGCCTTGTCGGCTGCGTACATCATTGTGTATCGTATAGTGGCAGCCTTGTCGGCTTGCGTATGCTAGTATGCTTTGGATAGTGGCGGCCTTGTCAGCTCGCGTATGTTGTTACGGTTAAATGGTTATAACTCCTTGTAACGGCCTGTATTTTTGTATGTGGTAGTTCTATTCATGTTATACTTGACTTATACTTATAGTGTAGGTGAGGGATCATGTTTCTTACATGATTAGTGTTGGTTTAAACTAGCTTGGAAGGTGATGTAATGCCTTGCACGTTTTAGCATATGTATTGTAAGTTAACTCCGATGGAAAGTATTTAAGTAATTATAGTAAGGTGGTAATTGAGCTAGCAGCTGCATCACCTACTTGATCTATATTATAGTTAAAGGGCCCAAGTTTGATTGACCAGATTTAGGCTTATATTTAGGGGCTCATTTGAAGCCCAAACCTATTAAAGAAAATGTGAATGAAAGAAGTCCCAACAGCCAAATCTGCCAATTGGCCATCATGGATAAAGCCCAAGTGAAACTAAGTAAGTACATGACCTCCTAAGATTTGTTTTACCATGTTATTGGGCCAAGTGTGTACCACCTACTTGCACTAATCTGTCCACAGCTGATTAAAAGAACAAAGGAAAAATGGTCAGCCAAGGTCCAATAATATTAATTCCAAAAGGGCCCAAGTTAAAAGGACAAGCAGGTGGGGCACCTACTTGACATTATATGGCCCAAAATTGGTCAAGAGTGTCGGCCATAACACCTCCTTTTTCAAAGGATAAGGATCAAGTCTTATTCTCCATTTTGAACTTGCAAAAAATTTCAGATTTCCTAAGTTCTTTCTTGGTCTCTCTTGGCTTCAATTAGCAGCCCTAAAACACCTTTAAGTTCCTTGAGTCTGTCTAAATTTTTCAAGTAAGAGTTTGAAGGAGAGTTTGAATTCTTGAAGTACAAGTTTAGAGGATAAATTTTTAGAATTAAGGTAAGACTTCAACCCATTGTTTTCCTCTCTTTGATAATGTTTGGAGTGGAGAATTTTGTATATGATTATCAAGAATTCATGGATTGTGATAAATCTTTGAGTCAATATTCTCCTATTAGCTGAAAAGATTTGAGATTGTTAGTGGCTGCCTTATGAATATTGTTTGTTGAGGGCTGTTTGGGTATCTCTGGAAATGATGTTTGAAGTTGTATTAGTGTAGAGGAAGGGTGTGGTGGTGTTCCACCATTTATGTAAGGGTTTGTACGGGCCTGATTTCCATCAAATATTTTTAGCTACTGTTTTGGAGAACCTTATTGTGATTAGCTGCTGATGTTAGCTTAATCATGACTTATGTTGTAGATTAGCACCCAATAAGGAAGGCTGAATCGTGATAGTGGTATTGGTCAGAAATATAAGGTATGTAAGGCTATTCGATCTATATCCTTTTGGCATAAATCTGCCACCTGCAATTAATATCAAGAAGTGATTCTCATAAGTTCTATTTCTAGAAAAGAAAGCATGGTGGCAGCGTACTATCTCCAAATAGCTAACAATATTTCTTTCCCCATTCTAAGTACATGGAACTACTTCATTATATGTTCACTACTCTATACTTGTGTAATTTCCCTTGTGCTGTTATAGAAATGGTATTTGCAAAAGAAAGTTTGATGAATCCTTCTCCTAAGCCAATTGAAGTCAATTGTGCCATTAAGGTCTTAAAGTAAGGTGTTGATGTTTCATAGCTCCTTATGTCATTGTTACTGCCTCAAAGTATTGTTTTCATGTATTCCACTACTGTTCCGTAATTTCATGTCTCCAAGATGATTATGACCACCAAATCAACATCTCAAAATGTTACGATTATCCAAAATAACATCTCAAAAGAGTTATGAACTGATTAACAATAATCTCAAAGATTAAAGAATCTAAGTGAAGAAATCTATTTAATTAAGGGTGGCAGCTTAGGGGCGAAAGCCTAGCATGGGCCGATCCCTAGTGGTATAGAAGGGTGGCAGCTCAGGGGCGAAGCCCTAGCATGGGCCGATCCCAAGTGTGTAATTTATGGACCCGCATCCCAGGGGTAATATACCCTAGCATGGGTCATCCTCTCTTCTACCACTGATTAGCTGGTCACTTGTATCACATGCCCAACAAAGACTAAACATACAAAGAAGGTAAAGAAAAGAATGTAGCTACTTGATTCCACAAAGGTAAGCAAAGGTGGTCTTCCTCTCCAATATGCACTCATATGTTGCTACTTGATTTCATTTGTGCCTTGTATTACATATACTTTTTGCCTTACATATTCAGTACATTTTTCGTACTGACGTTCCGTATTGGGGACGCTGCATTTCATGCTGCAGGCTCAGGTACTCCAGCTAGTAGACCTCCTCAGTAGGAGCACTCGAAATTCTGCTACTTTTGGTGAGCTCCAAGTTGATTCAGAGCTTTATTAAGTCCTTGGTAAATTCGTTTGGTATTGTATCGTAGTTAAGGGTAAGGCGGGGTCTGTCCCGACTTACTCTAGTCTTCTATCTTTTAGAGGCTTTGTAGACGTATGTACATGGTTCAGTTGTGTCTTAAGGAGTTGTGGCCTAAACGGCCAAGTCTTGTATATAACTTTTGGATCCACTTACGTTGGTTTGTATCGCTGCATCCAAAGTTAACTTGTCTCAATTGTTATAGTATATGCTCAGTAAGAACAGGTTGTAGGTTGGTTCTCTCGGGCCTTTAGGGCATCGGGTGCCTGTCCGTCTTAATGGGTTTTGAGGCGTGACACTCCTTATGAGACAGATCCACTTTATATATATATGCGTTGGGATAGGTTTGATTTGATTAAATTCCATATTGTCTTAGTTTCAGTTGGTTATACTTAGCAAGTTTGTTTATGAGTGTCCAAAACGGGCACTAGTCACGGCCCATCGGGTTGGGTCGTGACAAAAGCGGTATCAGAGCGGTTCTTCCTCGGAAGTGTCTACAGACCGTGTCTAGTAGAGTCCTATTTATCGGTGTGTTGTGCACCACATCTATAAACAGAAAGCTACAGGACATTTAGGATGTTATCCTTTCTTCTTATTCTAGATCGTGCGATAGAGCTATATTAACAGGATAATCCCTCTCTAATGAATCCCTGCATTTTCAGCTATGCCTCCAAAGAAAGCGACAGCCGCCCAGAAGGGCAAATTGGTAGCAGAAGGTACTAGTCAGACCCGGAGAGTTACTAGGGCCCGTTCCCAGTCTATGCCTGGTGTTGTGCTCCAGTCGGAGAGCTCTTCTACACCGCCACCGCCAGAGGAGCTTAGAGCAGCAGCAGCTCTAGTTCGGGGGACACCACCACCAGCCCCTGAAGCCCCAACACCTGAACCTCCAGCTTCTCAGCCAGGGGCGGAGGATAGGGCCATGAGAGATGCGGTTCAGTTGCTGACTAGATTAGTGGCAGGTCAGGCTCGCAGGCATGGACTAGGAGTTGATCATGCGGACAAATCTGATAGCTTAAGGGATCGTGATTTTTTAAGTTGTAATCCTCCAGAGTTCTTTGGATCAAGGCCCCAGGATGATCCGCAAGAGTTTATTCGTCAGATGCAGCATACATTGAGGATAGTCAAGGCTTCGGAGACCGAGTGCACCCCCACATTTCATGGGTAGGGGGTTCGATCATACGGGATATTCAGAAACTGGTCAGAGCTCTAGGGCGGCAGGGTCACAGATGGGCAGGGGTTTGAGCCAGTCGAGACCACCTTTGCCTCGGTGTTCTCGCTGTGGTAGGTCCCATCCTAGGGAATGTCATTGGATTATAGGTGCGTCTTTTTCTTGCGGCCGTCAGGGTCATACTATGAGGGAGTGTCCCTTTAGAGGTAGTGCCGGTGGTATGGCACAGCCTACTAGGTCCGTTGCTGGTTCATCTTCTTCTGTGGCTATGCGCCCTACGGGGCAGGGTATTCAGGCGCCAGCAGGCCGTGGTAGAGGTCGTGGTGGAGCTCCCAGTTCTAGCGGTCCCTCGAACCGCATATATGCTTTGACTAGTAGGCAGGATCAGGAGGCGTCACCTAATGTGATCACAGGTATATTATCACTATTCTCCCGAAGTGTGTATGCATTGATAGACCCAGGTTCCACCTTATCATTTATATCCCCCTTCGTTGCTAGTAGGATCGGAATAGAGTCTGAGTTGATAGAATCATTTGAGGTAGCTACACCTGTAGGAGATTCTGTCATAGCTACGCGAGTACATAAGAATTGTTCAGTGGTTATATATAGTCATCGTACCGTAGCAGATCTAATAGAGTTAAATATGATTGAGTTTGATATTATCATGGGCATGGATTGGTTGGCTGCTTGCTATGCTAATGTTGATTGCAGAGGAAAGATAGTTCGATTTCAATTTCCAGGGGAACCGATTATAGAGTGGAAGGGGAGTACAGTATCGCCGAAAGGTAAGATTATTTCATACCTTAAGGCCAGGAAGATTGTTAGAAAAGGCTATATTTATCATCTGGTTCGGGTGCATGACATAAAGGCAGAGGCACCGACTCTTCAATTAGTCCCGATAGTTAATGAATTTCCCGATGTATTCCCAGAGGAGCTTCCAGGCCTTCCTCCAGAACGAGAGATAGAGTTTACTATAGATGTACTGCCAGATACCCAGCCTATATCTATACCTCCTTATAGAATGGCACCTGCTAAGTTGAAAGAGTTGAAAGAGCAATTGAGAGATTTGCTAGAAAAGGGCTTCATCAGGCCTAGTATGTCACCTTTGGGAGCACCGGTACTGTTTGTAAGGAAAAAGGATGGATCGCTGCGGATGTGTATTGATTATAGGCAGCTGAATAAAGTAACAGTAAAGAACAGGTATCCCCTCCCAAGGATTGACGATCTATTTGATCAGTTGCAGGGTGCTAAGTGTTTTTCAAAGGTAGACTTGCGGTCAGGTTATCATCAGGTGCGGGTAAAGGAGGCAGATATTCCAAAGACGGCATTCCGGACTCGATACGGGCATTATGAGTTTAGAGTGCTGTCTTTTGGGCTGACTAATGCTCCAGCGGTGTTTATGGATTTAATGAATCGAGTGTTTAAACCATTCCTTGATATGTTTGTTATTATATTTATAGACGATATTCTGGTCTATTCACGTTCAGAAGAGGAGCATGCAGACCATTTAAGGACGGTACTTAGGGTGCTTCAGCAACAGAAGTTGTATGCTAAGTTCTGCAAGTGTGAGTTCTGGTTGACTTCAGTGGCATTCTTGGGGCATATTATTGGAGCTAATGGTATTCGGGTAGACACGCAGAAAATTGAGGCGGTAAAGACTTGGCCCAGACCTACGACACCTACTGAGGTACGCAGCTTTCTAGGGTTAGCAGGATATTACAGGAGATTTGTAGAATAGTTTGCCTCAATTTCAGCGCCTTTGACAAGGCTAACTCAAAAGGCAGCCAAGTTCCAGTGGACTGATGCTTGTGAGCGAAGCTTCCAGCTATTGAAAGACAAATTGACTACAGCTCCAGTCCTAACTCTTCCGGAGGGACCGGACGGCTATGTTATTTATTGTGATGCTTCGGGTGTTGGGCTAGGATGTGTATTGATGCAGCATGGCAAAGTTATAGCCTATGCCTCCCGACAGCTTAGGAAGCATGAAAAGAATTATCCTACTCACGATCTGGAGTTCGCAGTCGTGGTTCATGCCTTGAAGATATGGAGGCATTTTTTATATGGTGTACATGTGGACATCTATACATATCATAAGAGTCTCTAATATATCTTTAAACAAAAGGAGCTGAACTTACAACAGAGGCGGTGGTTAGAGTTGCTAAAGGATTATGATGTTGATATTTTATATCATCCAGGGAAATCAAATGTTGTAGCAGATGCTCTTAGCCGTAAGTCCATGGGTAGCTTGACAGATGTAAAACCAGAAAGGAGGGAGATGGTTTGGGAGATTCAGCGGCTATCCAGCCTTGGAGTCCGTCTGGCTAATTCAGAAGATAGTGGAGTTTCTATTCGAGAGGTTGCTGAGTCCTCAATCATAGATGAGGTAAAGAGACACCAGTACGAGGACCCTATTCTGGCACAGTATAGAGATGCAGCTCTTCAAAAGGAAAAGACCCCATTTAAGGTTACACCTGACGGAGTGTTATGATATGAAGGCAGATTGTGTGTACCTGATATTGCGGGGCTATGACGGCAGGTTATGGGAGAGGCACACTCTGCCCATTATTCTATTCACCCAGGGTCAACAAAAATGTATCATGACCTCAGATGCTTGTACTGGTGGGATGGCATGAAAAAGGACATAGCGGAGTTTGTTGCTCAGTGCCCGAATTGTCAACAAGTCAAGATCGAACATCAAAAGCCTGGTGGATTATTACAGGAGATAGAGATCCCGACTTAGAAATGGGAGATGATTAATATGGACTTCATTATAGGCTTACCTCGCACTCAAAGGAAGTATGACTCTATATGGGTTATTGTAGATAGGCTGACGAAATCGGCCCATTTTCTTCCAGTCAACTACTTATTCGGCTAAAGATTATGCGAGGTTATATGTCAGGGAGATAGTGAGACTTCATGGGGTTCCCACGTCCATTATATCAGACAGAGGAGCTCAATTTACAGCCAACTTTTGGAGATCGTTTCAGAAGGGATTGGGGACACAGGTGAACCTTAGCACAACATTTCACCCTCAGACTGATGGGCAGGCTGAGCGTACTATTCAGACATTAGAAGATATGTTGCGGGCCTGTATTATTGACTTTAAAGGTAGCTGGGATGACCACTTGCCACTCATTGAGTTTGCCTATAATAATAGCTACCATTCTAGTATCCAGATGGCACCGTACGAGGCCTTATATGGGAGGAAGTTCCGGTCACCTATTGGTTGGTTCGATGTTGGCGAGACTATGTTAATAGGCCCGGATATGATTCAGCAAGCTGTTGACAAGGTGAAGCTTATTCAGGAAAGATTATTAGCAGCCCAGAGTCGACAAAAGTCATATGCAGATAATCGGCGTCGAGATTTGGAGTTTCAGATTGGTGACTGGGTATTCCTGAAGGTATCACCCATGAAGGGTGTAATGAGATTCGGCAGGAAAGGGAAGCTCAGTCCGAGATACATTGGACCTTATCAGATTGTGCATAGGATAGGCAAGGTTGCCTATGAGTTGGATCTACCATCTGATTTGGAGGCGGTACATCCAGTCTTTCATGTATCGATGCTACGTAAATGTATTGGTGATCCTTCTAGAGTATTCCCTGTAGATGATGTTCAGGTAACAGAGGAGTTGTCATATGAGGAAAAACCCATAGCTATACTTGATCGCCAGGTTAGAAGGTTACGTACTAAGGATGTGGCTTCCGTCAAAGTGTTGTGGCGAAATGATAATAGGGAGGAGATGACTTGGGAAGCGGAAGACGAAATGAAGAATAAGTATCCTTACTTGTTCCCCATACATGCAGGTAATTCAATTCCTAGCTTGACTATATTGATTGATAAACGAGTTTTTGTAGTAAGTTGTGACTCTGTGAGGCATCTGTAGGTTACGGAATGCAGGTTGATAGGTATAACTGTTAGAGAGACCTCGCTGGATTTTTATTTTTTTAAGACGCTAACTTAACATTCGAGGACGAATGTTCCTAAGGGGGGAAGGATGTTACGCCTCGTATTTTTATACGTAGTGCGCGTCATGAGCTAGTCGATGTAAGTTCGGGGAATGAGATTTTATTTTAAGTTCCAAGTGATTAAAGGAAATCAGATAGTCATTAACTTTAAGTGGGGGATTAATTAGTGGCTGTTTGGGATTAAATTAATTAAGTAGAGGGCCCCACCACTCAAGGCATTAAAGGAAATCAGATGGGAGCTAGGCTTAGTGGGATGTGTAGTGGGGTGCTGTCTCCACTTCATATAATGAATGAAGTGGTGAAATGACAGCAAATATATCAGATTGTCATTAAGTTCCAAGTGATTAAAGGAAATCAGATTGTCATTAACTTTAAGTGGGGGATTAATTAGTGGCTGTTTGGGATTAAATTAATTAAGTGGAGGGCCCCACCACTCAAGGCATTAAAGGAAATCAGATGGGAGCTAGGCTTAGTGGGATGTGTAGTGGGGTGCTGTCTCCACTTCATATAACGAATGAAGTGGTGAAATGACAGCAAATATACCATCTTCTTCAACTTAGCTTAGGCAGCCATGGAAAAGGAGAAAACCAGCCATGAAACTCTCGGCCAGCAGCTTCAAGAAATTTGGTTAGTAATCTCTTTGCTTGGTGTGTTAATTCTTTAGAATGCCTTTGTTAATTAGCCATTAATGTTAACAAGGGGGTGTGACTAGTAGCTTAGAAAATTCGTTTTAGTTATTGATTGTGCTAAGTATGATCGGAAACCATAATCGGATTAGTGGTGTTGTGTTAGTGTTTGGGCTGTTTTGATTAAAGCAAAATGTGGGAAATTCTGTTTTGGAGTTATGTATATGTTAATGTGATTATGGGTATATACTCC
Organism: Solanum sitiens; assembly: GCA_016801875.1. Taxonomy (NCBI): domain Eukaryota; kingdom Viridiplantae; phylum Streptophyta; class Magnoliopsida; order Solanales; family Solanaceae; genus Solanum; species Solanum sitiens. The sequence continues at coordinate 339,235 of JABWTJ010000587.1, forward strand.
AAGGGATGAATACGATAAGGTAGATGTGTTGCAAATTATAAAACGAGTTATCGCTCGGTGTGTCGTTGTTTCGTTACTATGGTTGCCGAGACGGAGCTGTTTTGGGGGGGACTGTTTAATATGATTCGTTGGGTTATATGTGTTATTGGTATTGCTGTGAATAATTTGGATTGTTGTCGGATTGGGACGAAGTAAGGAAAATAGGGGAAGTGCTGCCGGATTTTCGTTAGATTATTAGCTAACTTACAATAAGTGGTAAAGCGCGACGTCTATCTAATTGTGGCACGATTGTTGCTTGTTATAGATTAATAGCTTGGGCAGTAAATATTGGTCGTGCGGCTCGACTATACGGTATGTAACGCTATCCTTTCTTTCCTTGTTTGGCATGACTTTTAAAAATGAGCGAATGACGGACAGGTTTGACACTTACTTCTAGAGTGTCTAGGTGACGTATATTCTTGATTTCACAAACTATTCTTCTATATATCGGCTATGTCTAAGGCTATGGTGATTTCTCATATCTATGGTAGAGCTTCTTAGAGTCATTGAGATTTTACGTTTTCATATCGTGTTAAAGGTTTATAATCTTGATAAAACGTTAATCTTTGGTAATACTCCTTGCTGGTTCACGTTGATTGTTCTATTGAGTTATAAGAAATGATTTTAATTGCATATGGTTGCTCATAATGTTCTACTCGTGTATAGAGTCATTTATCATTTCACCGAGTCCCGGGCCGGGTAATGTTCGTGCGGAGTTTCTTGCATATGTCACCGAGTCCCTCACTAGAGGGCCGGGTATGTATATTATATATATATGATTGGTGATGAGGATGGTTATGATGATGATGATGACGGAGATCCTTCCGCCTAGGATATCTACTCAGCTGATTGGGAGAGCTCCACTGTTCCGGAGCCCAGTCGTTTTGGTACATAACTTCCTATGTAGTCTTTTGCTTATCTATGGGCACGGTGGGGCCCTGTCCCATCGAGTTTCACTACTATACTCTTAGAGGTCTGCAGACATTATGTGGGTTGTATATATATGTTTTGGATGATGGTCTGGACATGGTTTATTTGGGATGTCCGCTTGTTCAGGGGCAGCCTTGTCGGCTGCGTACATCATTGTGTATCGTATAGTGGCAGCCTTGTCGTCTTGCGTATGCTAGTATGCTTTGGATAGTGGCGGCCTTGTCGGCTCGTGTATGTTGTTACGGTTAAATGGGTATAACTCCTTATGAGACAGATCCACTTTATATATATATGCGTTGGGATAGGTTTGATTTGATTAAATTCCATATTGTCTTAGTTTCAGTTGGTTATACTTAGCAGGTTTGTTTATGAGTGTCCAAAATGGGCACTAGTCACGGCCCATCGGGTTGGGTCGTGACAGTATATTCAAGGGAATGACTTAAATAACATGATTTTTCTTAAATGTCCCTTTATAGCATAATTTGTTGGTATTTGTGCATATGGTCTCATACTTAGTACATGTGGAGTACTAACCCTTTTTTCTTCCCTCTTTCCCAAACATTTTAGGTTCCGGTCGTTGAAGTTTGACTTGAGGTGATTTGAAGGAAGACATGGATATTCTATCATCCAAGTGGTAGGTCCTCATTCCCCCGAGGACGATGCCAATACTCTTTTATGAAGTTACTTAGTTATTACAACTTTTGTATTGACTCTATTTCTTATTTGAGACAAAGTTGTATAAAGCCTATATGTGGCTTACTTTTATTGATATAGGGCTATGCCCAATGTTATTATTCTCGTTTAGATGGTTTATGAGATGAGACGGATTTATGACTCTATTTCTTTATTATATAACTGTGTGAAATAAAAGTAGAAGACTATGTAATCTTCTTATACGAACGAGTCTATGTATACTCGATATTATTATGATTATGTGTATGTAAAGGTCTATGTAAACCTCCGATTAGACGTAGTTGAAAAGTTTTAAATTCTTCCGTAGTTTTAATCGATGAATGCAATGATGTAATACTAAGAGGCTTGTCTTAGTCCTCAAAGAGGACGACGACGCCGGTTACGTCTAGGGGGTATACCCGGATGTGACAATATGCCCTCAAGTCAAATGAGGACATACTTCAACTTCACTTGAATGATTCTATGACCCAAGTCTTGCTTCCCAAATGCTCCTCACCTACCAACAACTTTAGAGATAGATAAAAGCATGGATTAGTACAACCACATGTACTAAGTATGGCATAAGGCATAAAAATCATGAAAATGGACATTTATTGGAAATATGCATCTTTTCTTTTAAATATCATAACATAATCATAAGAACAACATTTAACAACATAGAAACACATAAGATAACATTTAGACAATTTTATGCATTTTAGAAGTCACTTTACAGTAACCTCACTTCAATGTACAGTGAAGTCTCTTCTCTTCATTTTAAACCTCTTCTAGCATGTAATCATCCCACTAAAAGTTATCCTAAGATTCACTTAAGTCACACAAAGAGAGACCTCCCATACACCCTCTCTAAATGTGCCTAAACAATCCTCAAGATTACTCATAATGAGACACATACACACTTACAAGACATCAAACACATAACATATAAGATATGACATTCTCCTTACCAAGGCTATCAAAAAGACTTACTTAAGTACTCCTAGAAGAGAACGCCCATACACACTCTTCAAGGTTACCTAAATAATCCTTAAAACTTCTTAAGTTTAGGTCATGTCAAGCATAACAACCAACTTCCCTAACTAGTGTCATTCTCAAGACTTCCATAGATAAGACATGAAGAGATCCTCCCATATGCCCTCTTCACACTTTAGCTAAGGAATCCGTAAGTCACTTTAGATTAGGTGCTCATGCATTTACATACTTTCTAACATAAGTCATTTATTCATTAGTTCATTAAGATACACTTACCACATAAAGGACATTCAAGTAATGGTCTTGGAGAAGAACTAGGGACTCTTACTAACACCTTCAAAGCCTATTGTGCAATGTCTAGATAGCATCCCATACTACCTAAACTTCATAGAACTACTCTAATGATAATAGGTATCCCACATGATGAGAATAGGCAATAACCGACATAGACTATGGTAGCAAAACATGGAATCCGGAGTTCTATCCTACTGTGATGAGGTTGTTCTACTTGTCAATGGTAGAACTTAGACACATCCCATGTAGGTACATGGTTAAGAAATATGAAGGGCTTACTTTGCATTCTAGTCTCATACTTTAACTAGAACTACTTCCCTTACCATACTCACTCGGTGTTAGCCTTCGTTCTCATAGATTAAATCATATTAAGGTTCATACAAAAGGCTTCCATATCAAGTTCATAACCCAATTACATTTACCCTACCAAAGAAAGGTCCACTAGGGATACCTCCCAATGGCGACAAGAAGCTCATTATGACTTTTCTAAGGATTGATATGACGTCGTTCCATCCAATCAACCTTAAGTCTATCATTCATTACATGAAGGATACCATTACGGCTTTCGACTTCAAGTTTCAAAACCTTACCACTTGCTTCAAGGTTTCACATAAAGGACCCTCTTATCATCATTCAAGGTCTCACATAACATTCATTCTCTGAAGACTAAGAGCTTTAGCTTCCTAAGTCAAGACATCACATATTCACTATCATACATTCATCAAGTAAGGCACTTAAGTCAACTTAGACAAGACACAACATTACTTCACTTTAGCACATTTTACATGTCATTCTAGAAGCACATAAGGAGAACCATTATCATCTTAAATTAATCCTATACACTACTATATCATCATCAATATAGTCATCTTAGACTCATATAGTCTAGTAGGAACAATCATGCATCAACTCTAAGACTACACACCTCAACACATAGTCATTAGTCTAACATGATCACCTAAATAGCATCAATAGAATAACAAATACTTTCACATTACTTCACATAGGTAGATATGATCATACTTCACATAATCAACTACACAAATAGTCATATTACTTCAAGTAGTGCCGACAAGGTCATGATCATCATAATACTTAAAGTAACGCCGACAAGGACACATCAATTCACATAACACCGCCACCATAAGTGGACCATACCAATCACAACATAATTTAAGTCTAATTAACATAAAATAAAAGGAAATAGGGAAGCGTACCACCACTTCATCCTCAACACCTCAATCCAATGCCAAATCACCCAATTCAATATCATAAGGCTCTTACCCATGGCCATGAACAACAATTCAATGCATAAACTATAATTCTCAATAAAATCTAAGTCATTAAATATAGATTTATCAATCTAAGACCAATTAGATATCAATTGAATATAATTCTTACATCATGAGATAGGCCATAAGAAACTACACATTATTCATAAGCATTAGACCAATATCAAGTAACCCATAAATTAGTCAAAAACTAGAGTTTATCAATTACATGGGTTCATAGGTTATTTAGGTTAAAATCATCCATACCATAACAATTCAATCCATAATCAACGTTTAAAAATCAATAATGCAAGAACCCATGGTAGATCATGAAATAGGTCAAGTTCAACTTTGAAAAACTTTAGAAAACTTCTTTGAAAGTTGGGCTCCTTGATGAAACGAGTTTCAAGGATTAAAAACCATACCTAAACAATTATAATCCTCCAATTTTATGAAGAATCACCACTCAAATCTCCAATCCAAGCTCTTCCTTGAATTTTGGCTTCAATGGAGTCTTAAGGAATTTCTAAGGGATTTTGGGGTTTTGATTTTAAAGAATGAAATCTTCTAAGTGTTAAAAACTTATATACATGTTTAAAACACCCAAAAGACCCTTAGGGAACCGCCAATACTCCTATTTGGAAGTGGGGTGAATTTAAAAGTGCACCCCTCACTTGGCAGTGAACTGCATGCAGGAGACAGTGCCATCGATGGATAGCCACCAACGGACCGTCCCTTGACCAACGGAAGTTCCTGTTGGTCCGTGGTCTGGGACTGTGGTCTGGGACTGAGTCTTTTACTTGTTCCCTCATTCCCCCAGTCTAAGTCCCAAATGACAAGACCCAACCAACGGGGCGTCGATTGCCTCCGTGGTTTGGGCTGTCTTGGGAATCCTTGACACCAACTTTGGGTCCTTCCTCAAGGACCCTTGGATGGTCCTTGGGGATATTTTCCCGGACTTTTCTAATCCAAAATTATTGTATATGAGTTTAGCACCTCTCACATGAATTTAACCCAAAACGAACATATAAAACTCAACGAAACATTCCTAGACACACAAGGTCATTTCAAGGCACATCTTTCGAACGTCATGGACGTTCTTGAGCGTTTGACCTTTAAACTTCACGAAACTTGACACACTGACTATATATACCATAATAAATCATTTAAGTAATTAAAAAAATCATGAATCACACATAAACAGATAGAACCACATATGAGGCACATAGATGACTTAGTCGTCGAACGTCTTGGTCGTCCCTTGACGTTTGACTTCCAATGCACCTAAACTCTTAGATACTGACTCAATATAACATTATAGACCATTTTAGGACCTTAGACCACCAATACAACCATGTTAGGCTCTAGTTCACCTAATTCATTTTCGGGATCTTATAGAGGCATTTGGGGCACTTGAGGTCCCTGATGTTCTGGAGGGGGAACCTATTCATTCACCTCCTCTTGGTCAACTATAGGAACTTCCTCCTTCCGTAGAGGAATTATCTTTTTATCTACTTCTCCCTCCTCCCTTCTAGCGGGTGTCCTTCTCGTATTAATGTCCTATAAACACAAGAGAAGAGGTTGAGAAAAAGGAACTTACAGAACTCAACACTAAGAAATGACACTAGATAAATTAAGAAAAGTGAAACTTCTATCGTTCTATAGCTTCTCGTCCATGGATGTGTCGAGACTCCCACCGATGAACAAGACTCTACTAACGTGGCTTGTGAGACTTGTAAACCCTAAACTATTTCCCAAAACCTTATGCTCTGATACCATGTTTGTTACAACCCTCAAGTACACCCTAGAAGTTAGGGCAACCTTTAGGTCGAAACAAGGCGTACTTGACCTTTCGAAGGTCTTGCACAAGTCTCTTAGCTATCATTCATTACATAAGACATGAAAAGTAGTGCAAAAATTTTACTTTGCATGATAAATAATAATAAGGACAACATCTTTTATAAATACTAAGTATAGTCTCATCGTCACAAGCAAACTTAAAGACACGACATAAGTATCTTAGGGACACGGCCCTTTACATTGAAACAAATACATAATAAGTCTTAAAAAATAAATTAAGGAAATAAAGACTATGCCCTCGAATATATAAGAACATACTTAGTCTTGAGAGAGTCGATTCCCAAGCTTGACTTCTAACCTTCAACTCGCCTCCGACCTTTACTTATTGAGTATAGAAAAGTATGGGGTTAGTACAAACATTTTACTAAGTATGTCATTATGCAAAATCATGCAGAAAGGGACTATTTAGTTGGAACATACAAGTCATGCTATTTTGAAAAAGAAAACCTTCATGAATTAAGTTACAAAACATCATAAAGTCATCATTTAACGCATAAGGTAAAACTTCCATTTTTTTTAACATAAGAGTCTACTTACAGTGAACCCAAAATTACACATGAACTACACCTATCCTAAGTTGTCAAAAGGCTCCCCCTAAGTAAGACATAAGGAGATCACCCATACAACCTCCTCAATACCTACTCAAGAGATCCTTAAGACTACTAGGGATTTCATTTACACAAGTCACCATTCAATACCAAAAACACTATAAAATCATACATAAACTCAGGAACTTCACATAACAACCATCTTCCAAGGAAACCCTTAATTTACACTTGGTGCAATGTGAAAGTAGCATCCCATACTACAACTTCCACTTAGTCCTCCTTAGGAATAACCTTAGAATAGGCACATCACATTCATCACATACTAAGCTTTCTTCATACAAGTCTAAACAACAACATGCTTCCTTTACATTTAACATAAAGTCACATTACTTTCATTAACATCATGTCATGACCCTTTCATACATTTCATATAAGGACACACCAAGACTCCCTCCAAATGTCTACTTGTGAAATGGATATGTAGCGTCGCATTCCACCATCTACCCTAAGTAGTACACGCTTAAGAAGACTTAGTTCATTTACATACATTTGTGGCGGCTAGCTTTAACCGACATAGACCATGAGAGCTTGACATGGAATCTCGATATTAACCCTTACTGGATGAGGGATCCCTACTTGCCTAAGGTAGGGTCATATTCTTTAGCATTTACATGGATTCTCCAATAGCTACACCTACGCGGGCGCATAGTTAAGGGATAAGGAGATTGCTACTAAGTAACTCATTCTCTACTAACAAGGAGCACCCATATCAAGAGGTACACTGGATATAACATCTCTACTCACGATGTGTACCCGCCCCTTCTTCAAATCCTCTCGGTGCTAAGCATAACTCCCCCACGGAGTCTTAAACATTCATTGACTATAGGTTAATATATAAATATTGAACACCACATCCCAACTCACGAAGGGTATCCAAACTCTAACCTATCTTTGGCAAGCTCATCGGGAATAGTGAGGTTGCTACTAAACACTTTATCTCAACTCACGAAGAGTGTTAACCCAAAATCCCCCTTTTCATACTTAGGAATAGTAGGGATTGTCTAGATACTTCATCTATACTCATGAAGAGTGTCCACCCTACCATCCCCCATTTTCATTCATTGACTTTATTCATGCATTCAAGTGTGTGTGTGAGTAAATGTGAGCACACCTTTGACATAATAGCCCTTATTCATATCATTGAATTCAAGACATGCTCAAACCCACATTTATCATAATTCACACATTTTCATAGTTATATATCAAATACATACTTCATTTAGACATAAACCCTTCAAGATACTCATTTCAACATCCTAAAACATATCATACATATGCATATCAAAATCATCACTTCACTTCACATGTCATGCCTTCAAGGCCATCTTCACAGTATACATACAACTTCATATACTTCAAGTAAACACCGCCACCAAAGATGGACTATACCACTCAAGAGCATTTCATAATAAAGATTAAACAACATAGCCAACTTACCATTCATCCATTCCTTCACCACCTATCCACAATTTATTCAATATTCCATAATTAAAATAGCCCTTAGGTCAGTAGCTAAAACTCAATAAAACCACCAAGAAACAATAATTTTAACATTATCTAATCATGCTCATTAAACTCATTTCATAAGCTAGAGGTTGATAAAAATAATAGACATGATTCCATTGGGATTTTGACATTAGTATCATCATTTAACACCAATAACAACTCATTTTAATCATTAAAACATTTTCATGCAAGACCCATACTTAGAGTCAAGGAATAAAGAAGTTTGAAGTTAAAATCCTTTTTGAAATCTCTTTGAAATGGCTCCTTGAATGAAAGAAGGTTCAAGGATGACTACCATACCTTAATATGAAGAAACCCACGAATTTGGTGAAGAAAACGTGAAGAACTTGGTCCTCTTCCTTGGTGTTTGAAGCTTCTTCAATGGAGGTTTTTGGAGAAAGAGTTTTGGAGAGATTTTTTATTTGATCTTTAGGATTTTAATTGGTGGGTGAAATGAGGTTTAAAATGACCTAAATCAGTCCTCAAATGATCCCTAAAGTTTCCAAAAGACCCCTACACTATTTGAACCCTTTTGCAACTTCAAATTTGACTTAAAAACGACGCAGCCAATCTGGGACTTGGGTGCGTGTCGCTAGGTCATTTCCTGATATTAGTTCGGGAAATTCATTTGGTACAGTAGGGTGCATGTTGGCCCCATGACGCAGGGCCACAATTGCACACCAAGTGTTGGTTGCGCACTTCCAATTCTAGGCAACCTGGTAGCTTCGATGGCCCATGTTTGGGTCCTCCTCGAGGACCCTTAAGCTGGTCCCCAGGGCATCGTTCTCAGAAGTTTCGATCCTTTACATGTCAGTTTACTCATTGGAACCATTGACACTCAAATTCACACTCAAACCATCCCCCAAAACTTCACTACAAAACACTACGATACACTAGTTCAACTTCGACTAGTTTTCGGCCGTCTTGGGTGTTTGACTTCCAAACACTCCCAAACTTTACGAACTGACTTATAAAGCTAAAATACTCTATTTTAATACATTATAAACTCATGGAACACATGTGAAGATATATTTTCACCTATTTCATTTTTAGGGTGTAACATAATGTGATTGGGTTGTGAACTAGATATGGAACCTCTTCATGTACTTCTTTATGTGAAATACTCTATGAGAACAAAGTCTAGCATAAACTGAATATGGTTTTGGAAGTTTCTCTATATAAGATAACATTAGAGAACAAAAAACCCCTTCATATTTCTTAATCATGTGCCTACATGGGATGTTCCAAGTTCTACCATTGGAAAGTAAACACCCTCTGTCAGAGTAGGTTATAACTCCGGATTCCATGCTTAGCTACCATGGTCTATGTCATTTATTTCCTATTCTCATCATATGGGATACCGACTAGTGTTTGAGAATTTCTATGAAGTTTAGGTGGTGGTATGGAATGCTACCTAGACATTCCACAATTAGGCTTTGAAGATGTTAGTGAGTGAGTCCCTAGGTATTCTCCAAGACCATTACTTGAATGTCCTTATATGTTGAATGTATCTTAAATGGACTAATGGAAGTAATGACTTAAGTTAGAAAGAATGTAAATGAATAAGTACCTAGTCTAGGGTGACTTTAAGGATTGCCTAGTTAAAGTGTGAAGGGGGCATAAAGGATGGTCTCTTCATGTCTTACGGAAGTCTTAAGAATGACCCTACATAGGAAAGTTGATTAATGAAATTAGAGTGATCTTATATTAGGTAATCTAAAGGACCTCTTAGGTGTGTGTGAAGGGATTGTATGGGCGGTCGCTCCATAACTCACTCAAGTGAGCCTTAGATTCACTTTTGGTAGGAGGATCTGTTTCATGGTGTATTGTAAGTGTATTTATCTCATTATAGGTATTCCCAAGGATCATTTTGGTGTTCTTACAGAGGGTGTATGGGCGGTCTCTCTTTGTCTTACTTAAGTTAGTCTTAGGATAGCTTTTATTGAGAAGGTTGCACGATAAATGGGTTAATTGTAATGTTGGGCTTAGTTCACTGTAAGGTGACTTAGTTCACTGTGATGTTTCTTAAAGTTTGATAAAATGCTTATGTGATATCTTATATGTTTCCAAGGTGTTAATTGTTGTTCTTATGCTTATACTATGAAGTTTTAATCAAAAAGAACATATTTCCATTAAATATCCGTGTCACGACCGGAATCTAGACCCCAGATGAGACCGGCGTCGTTGACCTCTCAGAGGTCGCAGACAAGCCTACATACGTCATTCTTACTTCATCTAGGTTAATTTTAGCAGAAAATTTGAACTTTTTGTTTTCTTATTTCATGCTAAATATTTTAAACTTAACATCATGGGCGTTCACAAATCAACCATCTAATATAGAGATAATCAAATGAAAGAAACAGTTCATAATTTCATTAAACATATTTTTGCCAAAACGGCACCAATACAAAGTCTGAAATGAAAGTTGAAAGAAACACTAGTGGAACATACTCCACTAGCTAAAGCCTACATCTAAGCTAGATAGTAACGGTAGACATCCTCGAAAGCATGAGGGCCTACCAAGTTCGGATGAAAGCTCCACGTCCGGATAGCTGCAACGTCAACCTGTAAGCTCTAGCGTCCACCTGTGCCTGCACCTAAAAATATAGAGTTGTATGGGATTAGTACACACTTGTACTAAGTATGGGTATATGCAAGAACACACCAAGGACATTCATGAGGAAGAATAGCTCTTTCCTAACAACATGATTATGGAAAGTCAAGTCAGTGGACTTGCCAAATTGGGATTAGGAAAGTTAGTGAACTTTCCAAATTTGGATTAGGAAAGTCAGTGAGCTTTCCAAATTTGGATTAGGAAAGTCAGTGAGCTTTCCAAGTTTGGATTAGGAAAGTCATGCCATGAGAGTAACATGCATCATCATACTTATCATATTGCACACAGCACATAACATCTTACACATAACACATATCACATAGCATATAGAACATAACATTTTTTATAACATTCATTCATATGTCATGAGATCTTGAAATCATGGACTTGACATTAAGACTTTCTAAAATGAGGGCTCAACATATGGGACCTCAACTAGGGAGTCTTCATTAGCAAACACAGAGTCTGCTTCATTCATTAATACGTACTTCATTTCATTTCGTTCATAGGCTAGTGTGAACACCAGCTATACCTAGGATATAGTTTAAGACTTTCATCGGGTTTGCTGTGCAATGATCAAGAATAACCTAGTGTCATTACTTGAGTCTAGCTCACCTCTTGATTATCCTATCCTAACATATTTGGTATCATTCATTTCATTATGTGCATCATTTGAGGCGGGCCTCATTCATTCATTGGGAACTTTAACTTTAACCGTTATAGATCATGTGAGCATCATGAAATCCAGTGTCTCCCCCACACCGAAAAGAGGTGGAATCACCAGCCAAAGTGACCCAAAACATGCTAGCGTACATGGGAATTGAACCCGCTGGATCCCTATATTGACAGTATAGGTTCGAAGACTAGGAGATATAAGGAGACCCATACCCGGCATGCCAGACAGTCTCATCTCATGAGAGTTACGTTGACCTCCGCCCTTCCCGCAAGAAGGCAACACCGCTCATAGCTAGTCTATCGGTGCTTAGTATAAAGTTCCATTACATTCAACTCATATGTCATGGAAACTGGCTTCTAGTATGAGGACATCATAGCTCAATAGATGATTTCTCATCTTATCATTAGTATTAAGTGTGTTAATCTCAATACTTTCATTAGAGTGTTCATAGAGAATGGTCTCTTCATTAACTTTACACTCTCATAGGTGAGTACATTTTGGTAACCATTACTTAGGCTCATTTGGAATTGTTCTCATCTTTTACATTAGCCTCATATCATGTTGTCACCACATTCATTAACATTATCACAATTGCTCTTCATAATTACTCACCCCATTTTACGTGAATGTTCATTTCATCATATGCCAATGCACTTGGCCATTTGTGTGTTTCACACTCTTACTTAACCCTTCTAGGGTTTCATCATTTCATTACATAATAATCATTCCATCGTATGCCAATGCACTCGGCCATTTACTGTGTTTTACACTCGTACTTAACCCTTCTAGGGTTACTTCATTTCATTACATACATCTTAGCTTCACTTATTTTTGAACGTATGCTAGACTTATGGGTCTATACATACAAGCCATGAGGCTTCATTCATAGTTCGTTAAGTGACTCATATCTTCCTAAGATTATGTAGTACAAGACTTATGTATCTTGTATGTATGCCAAGATCTCGATTTCGATCTAAGTAGATGGTATTATTCTTGAACATTTAATTCACGTATGATTTATGTATCAATACGGAAATTTGGGCAAGGGAACCTGACTTCGAATCCCTTGAACAACACTTAGTTAATTTTCTTTCACCAAATTTTGGATTTACATTTCGGCTTGGGGAACCCGATTTCGAATGCCCTCACTAACATTATTTTTCCTTTCTTTTTTTTCCTCCCCTCACTTCACCTTAGGCATTTTAAGCATTAGGGGATCCAGAATCGAACCCCAATAGCAACATTCATTTATTTCTCTTTTTCCTAAGTGTTTCCCATGTTGGCCGAGAGGAGGTGGGTTCGAATCCCACTCCTCTCATCATTATTATTATTTTATTTTATTGGTTTCTCTCTTTGTCTCCTCCTTCAACTAAGAGGTGGTGGGTTCGAATCCCACTCCTCCCATTATTTTTATTAATTTAAAATTCCCCTTTTACTCTCTTGTTTGGCCGAGAGGTTGTGGGTTCGAATACCACTCCTCCCATTATTTTTATTAATTTAAAATTCCCCTTTTACTCTCTTGTTTGGCCGAGAGGTTGTGGGTTCGAATCCCACACCTCTCATTTGTTTTTCAGCTTTCATGTAGTGATGTCTTGGGTTCAATCCCCACTGACCTCACATGTTTTAAATTTATTTTTAAACTTCTCAAACTTCAAGTATTCTGGCCGAAAACTCCATCACCAATTGCTGGAAATTTTATTAAATTTTCTAGCCTTTATTTAACAATATTCATACGTTCGTTTTGTGGTATTTTCACAATTTGTTTAACGCGTTTTTAGGTGTAGATTCATTGTTGTTTTAGCTTATATTTTTCCACTTAAGATCATCCACCTTACACTTCATTTAAACATCATAATTTACACACCTTATGCACAATAATTCCAATCATCAAACAAGCCATTTTAAGACTCCAAAATGGAGAATAACAACAAACATTTTACACATTGCACCACAGCATTTTCGGTTGACATCATTAAACATGCTTGCTATTTCCAAACACAAAATCACAAAGAACATCATATTTCACACTTATCTACCAGAAACCATACCAACAACATGATTTCTAACCTAATTTAGATTAAAATCGGAAGGAGACTAGGGACAAGGAGTTCAACAATAAAGGGGACAGCCCTAGTTTCATACGTTGAATTTTGTAGAAAGAAATTTCTCTTGGAGAAAGGATTCCAAGAGAGAAAACCCATACCTTGTTGTAGCTTTCCACACCTTCAAAGTGCTGCCCAAATCCTCCACTAAACCTTCAACACGATCCCGTCGAGAAGATGATGTAAAATTTTCGTTTCTTAAGTTAGCTTGCTTGTTTGTATATTTTTTTTGTAAGTTCCTTGAGTGTAGAGAACTTTTGATTGTTTTCTAATGTTTTGTTTTATGTTTTTGCAGCCAAGAAAGCAAAATGGACGAGAGAGAGAGAGAGAGGTTTAGGCGTGTGAGAGAGTTTGTGTGAGATAGTGCCCCTTAAAACTAGGATAGTTGGCAAGACTTAGTCAATTTAAGTTAATAATTAATAATTAATAACTAAAAAGCTGATTTCCCCTTTTATTTTTTATCAGACATTAATTAAATAATATTAATTAATTACATTAATTTACCCACTTAAATTAAAACAATTTAATTCATTGCTTCCACCTAGGTTCGAACCCGGGTGGAGCAAGACTTTACTCTTAGAACCCATTTTCGGCACTCTCTCCCCAAAATACCCCTCCACCTTATTAATTAAATAATTAAATATATATATAGGGTAATTACGATATTACCCTTAGCCTAGTAAAAGACCATTTTACCCCTAGACCCTCCAAACTTAAGATTTCCTCTTTTTAAGTCCGGTAAAGACTCATTCGAGTAAATTTTCGTATTCGAGAGCCCTACATGGTTGGACCCAACCTTTCCAAGATCAACTAACTCCCCAAGTTAGTTGGCTTGGCTGTAGCAAGGGTTCCGAGGTCTTGTTCTATGCGCATCAATCCGTGTGAACCCTGGTCTAATCGTAGGCATTCTAGACCATTAAGCATTACTTAGCATATTCATTTTTAGGGTTGTTACAGTCCGTTATCATGATTATATGCATTATATCATACTTAGTACATGTGTTTGCTTTAATTTCATACTTTTATCTGTCTCTAAATTGATTCATAGGGGAAGGTGCTTTTGGGAGCAAAGTTTGGATTGTAGGATCTTTCAAGCAAGGTTGAAGTATGTCCTCATTTGACTCGAGGGCATCACTATCTTAGAGTTCTTTTATTAAAGCATTGTAATAGACTTAGTAGTACTATATTTCGATTGTATGGGCCGTGTCCCAGGTATATTTTGAGTCTAAGATTTGATGACATGAGACTTAGTATTTCCTTTGGTTTTATATGAAAGATATTTTGAAAGACTACTCAATGTTGTGAAAAGTTTTAGTTCCGCACTACTGTTCATATATGTATATGCGATGAATGATATGAAAGGGCTTGTACAAGACCTCCAAGAGGTCAAGTAGCCATGTTGCACTCCGAGAGTGCCATATCTTCTAGGGTATACTCTCAGGATGTGAGACAACAAATCACAACTCTACTACTCACCATACTACCCCACTTATAAGGAACTCATAAAAACTAAAGAGAGAAAACTATAACTTACCGGCATCATCTTCATCATTCAGCTTTGATCCTTTAGCCCGGAGAAGCGATTCTTCCTTAGGACATCATCACCCGGAACACTTGGAGGAACTTTCTTGCCCTCTTTTCCTCAAGCCGCAATAGAAGGACAATGCCTCACCTTATGTCCTTCCTTACCCCAACCAAAATAATTTGCAGTACCAACTAGACATTTCCCATATTGCTTCTTCCCACAAGTAGCACAAGTAGGCTTACCACCTTGAGAACCACTACCCTTCTCAACTTTGACCTTAGGATCCCTAGGTTCATCTTGCACTGGAGCCCTCTTCTTGAACCTAGACAAGTTCATGTCATTGTGGAGCATGCACCATAAGCCTAGACAAGTTCATGTCATTGTGGAGCATGGTCGTACGGAACTCTTCTTTCACAAGGTTGGTAACACCGGTCACAAACATACTCATCTCATTCCTTGGGTTAGACACCAAGGATGGAGCATACCTAGACAACATGGTGAACTTCAAGGAATACTCCTCAACACTATTATTGTCTTGCTTGAGATTAATGAACTCCTCAACCTTCACCTCCCTCCTCTCACGAGGAAAGTACTTCTCTAAGAAAGCCTCCTTAAACTCTTCTCACTCTACGGGACCCTACTCAACCGGCCTATTATCTTTCCATTGAGTGTACCACACTTGAGCAACATCCCTCAATTTGTACGAAGCTAACTAAGCCTTCTCCCTAGAATTCACCCCCATGGAACTCAACACCTTGTACACACCATCAAGAAACTCTTGGGGATCCTCTCCTACCTTACAGCCTAGAAAGATAGGAGGATTCATCCTCACAAAGTCTCGCAAACTAGAGGTTCTCTCCAAAGCATTCACCCTAGGCCCAACATCCCTAGTCACATGAGTAGTCATGGCTCGGGCTAGGGCAAGTAGATCCGCTCTAATCTCTCCATTAGTCAAGTCCGGGGGAACCACCGGAACCTCATTACCTTTGCCTCCAATAGGAACTTGAGCACCTTGAAGAACTTTCTCAACTTGAGGAGGAATTTCTCATTTACCCTCTCTTCTTTTGCTCTCCTTGCAGCTATCCTTCTAGTATTCATCTTCCTAAAAACATAAAGAAAAGCATTAAGAAGGACACTCGTATCTTTTTACTCTACGGCATGACACAAGAGTAGAGAGAGAAGGGAAACTCTATGGTCCTATAGCCTCTCGCTCATAGATGTGTAGCGACTCACACCGATGAACAACACTCTACTAGACGTGGATTTTTGAGACTTTTTAATTCCTAAGTACTACTTCATAACCTATGCTCTGATATAAACTTTGTCACTACCCGCAAGTAACTTAGAATATTGGGCAACCCTTGGGTCGGAACACGGCATACTTTACCTCTCGAAGGTCTTGTACAAGCCCTTAAACATCATTCATTGCATACATGTATGAAAAGTAGCGAAATTAAAACTTTTCACATGAATAATATCTTAAAACATCTTTCATATAAAACCATAGGAAATACTAAGTCTCAACATACGCCAATCTAAGACTCCAGAATACTTGGGACACGGCCCATACAATCAAAATATAGAAATACCTAGTCTATTACAATACTTTGAATAAAAGAAGTCTAAGATAGAAATGTCCTCGAATTAAGTGAGGACATATCCCAACTTTGCTTGAAAGTGTCCTAGTTTCCAAGCTTTGCTTCAAGACGCTTCTCACCTTCCACCTACAACTTTAGATATAGACAAAATGTATGGAATTAGTACAATGCATGTACTAAGTATGGCATAATGCATAAAATCATGAGAAATGGACATTTATGATAAATATGCTCTTTTTGGTTAAAACCTCATATGATAATCGTAAGAATAACATTTAAACATCAAACACCACATGTAGAACACATTACAAGTCATATCTAAATTATATCAATTCACAGTAACATTACAATGACTTCACTGTAACTTCAAATATATCTTACCTATCACAAGATAGCATCAAGAACACACCGAAACACATAAACAATAGATCCTCCTACTAAAGGTGATTCTAAGGCTCACTTGTGTGAGTTATGAAGCGATCGCCCATACAATCCCTTCACACACACCTAAGATATCCTTTTGACTACCCAAGATAAGGTTACTCCCATTTCATTAATCAACTTTCCCATCTAGATTTATCCAAAAGACTTCTCTAGGTAAGACATGACGAGACCATTCTTATGCCCCCTCCACACCTTAACTAGGCAATCTTTGAAACTACTCTTGATAAGTATTTATTCATTAACATACATTTTAACTTAAGCCATTATCTTCACTAGTTCATTTAAGAGACATTCAACACTTAAGGACATTCAAATAATGGTCTTGAGAAGACCTAGGAACTTACGCACGAACATCTTTAAAGACTAATCGTGCAATATCTAGATAGCGTCTCATACCACTACCTAAATTTCATAGAACTTCTCCAACACTAGTAGGTATTCCATATGATGAGAATAGGAAATAACTGACATAGACCATACTAGCTATGCATGGAATCCGGAGTCATGAACCTACTCCGATGGAGGGTTGTTCTACTTGCCAATGGTAGAACTAGGACACATCCCATGTAGGCACATGGTTAAGGAATATCGAGGGTTTCTTTGTTCTCTAATGTCATCTTAGTTAGAGCAACTTCCCAAGCATACTCACTCGATGCTAGCCTTTGTTCTCATAGAGTATTTCAATAAAGGATCATATGAAGAGGTTCCATATCTACTTCACAACCCAATCACATTACACCTTACAAAAGAGGGTCCACTAAGGCTACATACAATGATCAAGAGGATAGCTCAATGACTTTCCTAAGTACGATTTCATGCCGTTCCATCCAACCAACCTTAAGTCCATCATTCACACAAGAAGGATACCATTACGGATTTCAACTTCAAGGATAGCATAACCTAACATTTGGGATGAAGGTTCCACATAAAAGACCTTCTTAACTATGTTCAAGGTCACATGTCAATTACACATACAAGACTAAGGAGCTTAGTATACTAAGTCAAGAAGTCATATTCACATTGTACATGTATCAAGTAAGGGACACAAGTCTACCAAAATAACACACACACATACTTCACTATATCACATATAATATACCATTCTAGAAGCACATTGGAACAGCCAATGTCAGCTATAAGTCACCCTATTCAACACTATAGAGTCATCAATACAATCCATCACAAGCCTCATATAATTCAACAAGAAGCATCATACTTCAACAACAAGTAACACACATGACAACTTCACTATAGACCACTATAGACACATATCATCAACTAGGAGAATTCATGCTTTGACTCCACATATACACATAAGTCATCAGACTTTAACATTACTCACATATTCAAGTTATAACATGATAAAGTCATAATTCATTAAGTAATGCCGACGAGGCCACATTAATTTCACAATTGATAAAGTAATGCCAATGAGGCCACATAATTCTAAAGTATAGCACATAAACACTGCCACCATAAGTGAACCATACAAAACATCATTGTAATATATGACCTATACTACACAATATAGAGAATGTTAGGTCAACATACCATCAATCCAACCTCACAACTCCACTCCATAGCCAATTCAATTTACTCAATATACAAAGGATCTTACCAATAGCCATAGTCACCAATTCAATTCAATAATCACAATATACAATAATCAAAGATGATATAACATGAATATATCAAATTACTAAAGCCTACTTGCAATTCTATCAAGATTCTTTCATAATTAAATAGCCCTAATCAAACTACACAAGAATTCAATAGCATTGAGACATAATCAAAGCACCCATAAAGTAGTAAAAAACTAGGGTTTCATGAATTGCATGGGTTCATAGATTTTTTAGTCTAAAATCATCAAACTAACATCAATTCAATCAATATACAATGATTCAAAATGCTTTATGCAAGAACCCATGTCTGGATTACAATTAAGAAGTTCATCTTTTGAGAAAGCTTTAGAAAATCACTTCGAAGATTCGCTCCTTGAAGAAAAGAGATTAAAGGATTAAGGCCATACCTTAATTGATGCTAAGCCACGAAAATTGAGAAGAATTTATGGAGAAATCACCCTCCAAGCTCTAAGTTCCCTTCAAGCTTCAATGGTGGTCTGGAGAGTTCTTTAGGGTTTTTGGGTTTTGATTTTTGGAATAATGAATTTATCTTAGTGTTTTAGACTAATAAAACTATGTATAATACCTAAAATAACCTTAGTAAACCGTCCAACTAATTTTAGTAGGCTAGGTGAAATACCCAAAAATGTCCTGGGTTGGCCGAGATGCTGTAGGAAATTGCAGACCATTAAACGACGGCCAGCACCTACGTGGCGTTGTCCCATCGATGGCTCGTGCAAGAAAACATCGTTTGGGACAGAGCCTACAAAATGGGAGCTTAATCTCCCTAGTACAAGTCTTAACCTATGCCCTCCACCTACGGGCATCGACCAACCTACTGGGCATCGACTGCCTCCGTTGGTGGGCTGGTTTTGACAGTATTGGCTCTTGAGTTGGATCCTCCTCAAGGACCCCTTGATGGTCCTTGGGGAGTTTTGCCAAGACGTTTGCAATGCGAATATAGTCGTACACATGTTTAGGACCCCTCACGTCAATTTCATCCAAAACAATCACGCAAAACTTGACGAAACAGACTAAGACACACAAGGACGTTTCAAGGCAAACCTTTCAAACGTCATGGACGTTCCTTTGGCCGTTTGACCTCCAAACTTCACAAAACATTAAACACTGCCTCCTAACATCATTATAATCCATTTAGGACTTCAAAACATCAAGACACAAGTGTTAGGATCTAATTCACCTAAGTTATTTTAGAGGTGTTACACGTATCATTAAGGAGCATTGACGTACGACACTCCTTTTCCACCAAGCTAGACATTCTCATCACAAATTGTTCATCCTAGACCTAGGGTTTGCTACTATGGTTGGGGCATACTTAGAGAGTTGGGTAAATTTGAGAGAGTACTCTTTCACACTCATTCCCCCTTGACGGAAATTCATGAATTCCACCATCTTCTTCTCCATCCACTCTAAGAGAAAGAATCTGTCAAGAAAAGCCTCTTTGAACACTTCCCAATCTACCGGACCATCCCTTAAGGGTCGCTCATCCCTAAATTTCTCAAACCACACTTGAGCCACATCTTTGAGTTGATAAGCGGCTAGCTCCGCTCTCTCTCTCTCTCTCTCTAGGGGTCACACCCATAGCATCCACCACCTTGAACACCTCATCTATGAAGCTTTGTGGATCTTCATCCACCTTAGTGCCGTGAAAAGTAGAAGGGTTCATTCTCATGAAATCCCGCATTCTAGAAGCGGGAGTACTTGCATTAGGTTGAGGTCCCCCTCCTTGGTTAGCTTGGGCAACCAAATGATTAGTGACGACCTGAGCTTGAGTCGTCATGAGTTGGGTCAAATTTATAAGGGCAGCCCTTAGCACCGCATTAGTCATATCACCTTCAACATAGGGAGCTTGAGGACCTTGGGGCATTGGAGGCATTTGGGGCACTTGAGTTCCTTGAGGTTCCGGAGGCACTTGAGGTCCTTGAGGAGGAACCTCCTCATTCAATTCCTCTAGGTCAACTATAGGGACTCGCTCACTACAAGGAGGGATCCTCTCATTAGCTACTCTTTCCTCCTCCCTTCTAGCGGTTGTCCTTCTTGTATTTGTGTCTTATAAACACAAGAGAAGAGGTTGAGAAAGATATCTTATAGAACTCAACTCTAAGGAACGACACTAGAATAATGATGAAAGGGAAACTTCTTTCGCCTTATAGCCTCTAACTAATGGGTGTGTCGCGACTCACACCGATGAACAAGACTCTACTAGACGTGGCTTGTGAGACTTTAGACCCTAAACTATTTCCCATAATCTTATGCTCTGATACCAAGCTTTTCACGACCCTCAAGTACACCCTAGAAGAAGGAGCACCCTTGGGTCGGAACAATTGCTTACTTGACCTTTCAAAGGTCTTGTACTAGCCTTTTTGCTATCATTCATTCCATAAGGCATGAAAAATAGTGCAGAATTAAAACTTTTCATGACATTAATAATAATAAGGAAATGTATTTCATAAATACTAAAGAGTAGTCTCATCATCACAAGTCATCTTAAAGACACAACTTAAATATCTTAGGGACACGGCCTTTACATTGAATGAAAATACATAATAAGTCTTAATAGTAGAAAGTAAAGAAATAAAGACTATACCCTCAGATATATGAGGACATACTTAGTCTTGAGACAGTCGATTCCCAAGCTTGCCTTCTAATCTTCAACTTGCCTCCAACCTATACTTGTAGAGTATAGAAAAGTATGGGGTTAGTACAAACATTATACTAAGTATGGCATATGCAAAAACATGCAAAAAGGGACATTTTAGTAGAAATAAGCTTTCATGCCAATTAAGTAAAACTTTCATGAATATAGAAGTAAAACAACATATGAATGACCATTTAACACATAAAATAGAACTTCCATAATTTTAGCACCAAAAAGTACATAACAGTGAACTCAAGCAACTTTACAGTGAACTTCATGAAATCTTATAGTGAACTCATTACCTTCGAACTTTCCCTAACCAAGGTTATCCTAAGACTCACTAAGGTAAGATATGAAGGAACTGCCCATACAATTCCTTCAATACACACCTAAGTGATCCTCAAGACTACCCATTATAGGCTTACTTCGTATGGGTGACAAGTCCACACCTTATAACTAGACATTAGAGAAACATACTTGCATCTAAAGACTTCACATAGGTGCCCTTCTCCAAGTGGACTTGCAAGTTACACAAAGTGCAATGTGAGAATAGCATCCCATACTACTACTCCCACAATGTGCTCCTTGAGGATTCCATGAGATTAGGTACACCACATTCATCATTCATAAACTTCATCATACAAGACATAACCTTAACATGCTTTCTTAACATTAGACATTAAGTCACATAACTTCATTTCCATTACATAAGGACACATTCATACATTACACATAAAGACACACCAATACTCCCCTTTCAAGTTTCTACTTGAGCAATGGATAAATAGCGTCCAATACTACCACCTACCCTAAGTAGTACACTCTTTAGGAGACTTAGTTCATTACATTCTTTTGTGGGGAATTAGCTTTAACCGACATAGACCATAAGAGCTAGACATGGAATCCCGACATTAACCCCTATTAGATGAGGGATCCCCACTTGTCTAGGGTAGGGTCATTCTCTTAGCCTTTACATGGATTCTCCAATAGCTACACCTATGTGGGTGCATAGTTAAGAGATAAGGAGATTGATTCTAAGTAACTCATTCTGTACTAACGAGGAGTACTCATCTCAAGAGGTACATTGGATACAATATCTCAACTCACGAAGTATAACCACCCCTTCTTTAAATCCTCTCGGTGCTAAGCATAACACCCTCACGGAGTCTTAAACATTTATTACGAAAGGTTAAGGGATAACTATTGGACACCATATATCAACTCATGAAGGGTATCCAACCTCCAAACTACATTATAAAGCTCTTGGGAAATAGTGAGGTTGCTACTAAACAATTCATCTCAACTCACGAAGAGTGTTCACCCCAAAACTCCCCAATTCACATTCATTCATTCAAGTGTATGTGTGTGAGCACACCTTTCATATAATCACCATTTTCATAAAATTATTCCCTAGACATACTTATACTTTTATTCATCATATTTCACACACTAGAAAGCTTAACATAAACATATTCTTCACTTAAACATAGTATCATCAAGATACACATTTCAATCTTTTAAAACATATCATGCATAAACATCATAATCACCATTTCACTTCACATTATATGCCTTCAAGGCCACATTCACAATACACACACTTATACAATATAATCATGAACTTCAAGTAAACACCACGACCAAAGGTGGACCATGCCACTCAAGAATCATTTCAATGGAAAACTAAACAAGATAGAGCAACTCACCCTTCATCCAAGCTCTCACCGCCTTTTATCAATATTTCATTAAAGCAACATAATATATCATTTATGGGCAGTATCTAACACAAAATACATCAAAAGAAACTAAACTCTAACATTCTCTAGCGAAAAGCAACAAACCCACTTCATAAGCTAAAAGTTGATAATGAGCATAAACATGGTTTCATTGAAGTTTTGACATTAAAATCACTAACTAACACTAAAAACAACATATTTGAATACTTAAAACATTTTCATGCAAAGACCCATGCTTAGAGTCAAAGATAGAGAAAGTAGGAGTTTGAAAACCGTTTTTGAAATCATTTAGAAGTGGCTCTTTGAATGAAAGAAAGTTCAATAATGAATACCATACCTCAATGAGAAGAAACCCACGAAAGTTTGATGAAGAAAACGTCCAAATCCTTCAACCCTATCTCAACCTTGAGTCTTAGCTTCAATGGTGTCTTGAGGGTGTTTTTCTTGAGGGAGGGGTTTTGAATATTTGAAAATGAGGTCTTGTCTAGTTGTATGACTTTAAACCTACTTAAAATACCCTAAATACCCTATAAATATCAGCCATGGTTCATAAAATACTTGGGGCGAATTTACTAAACACCCCAAGCCTTGGCCAAATTTTTGACAGCTTTACAGTGACCCCATCGACGAACCCTAGCTACGGGGCATCGCCTGGTCAACGGTCCGTCCTGCTAGGGTGTCGATTGGGACTGAGGATCCATACTGGGGGTTAATCTACCACCAATAAGGGTGTAGCTACGCCCCCAAATGACAGCCCGTCAACAGGACTATGATTCGTTGATGATGGACGTCGATGGGATAGTGAAGTTGGCAGTTTCTGCCTAGACGTTGGGGTCCTCTTCTAGGGCCCCTTATGGGTCCTAGGTGGAGTCGTACCTGGATGTTAAACCCCTATATATGGTCATCTAGGTCTTAGGAACTTGCACCATCAATTCAACAAAAACAAACACGTAAAACTTGCCAAAACATATAAGCACACAAGCAAAATCCAGGGCACATCTTCCAAACGTCATGGACGTTCTTGGACGTTTGACCTCCAAACATCACCAAACTATAAACACCTCCTCAAAACATCATTATTGACCATTTTAACACATATTAACTCATGAAACACATGTGAAGCTCTATTTCAACCTAGTTTGTTTTAGGGGCGTTACATAAGTTAGTTGGGGGACTATATAAAGACTAACCCTCATTAAACTAACCTAACACCCCATATTTCCAAAACCCAAATTCTCTCCAACTTCTCTCTACATTCTCTCTCTATTGCAAGACTTCATTGAAGACCAACTCAAAGCTTGAGTAGGGCTTCAAGTCTTCATATTTTCTCCATCAAACACTAAGGAATCTTAAGGTATGGAATCTATTCACTCTTGGGATCTCTTTCCCCAAGACACTCTTCAAAATTGGTTTCTAATGAAGTAAAAAACATGGTTTTCTTCCAATTACGAAATTCCTCTTTAAAATTGATTTGATATTGGTTTATTTTGATTATTATTGATAATTATGATTATATATTGGTTAATTGTTGTAGTTCTTAGTCTTTGACCTAGTTCTAAGGAAGAAACCATGATTTGACCCTTTTTCCCCTAACCCTAGGTTATGAATTGAGGTTGAATAGATTAGTGATGGTACAATTAACTTAGTTCTTGTATAGATTACTATTATATGATGTTATCAAATGGATTGATGGATTAATATGATTGGATTGATGGTAAGATCTTGGAGGAGGCTTATGAAGGTGAATTGGTAAGACTTTGTGATCTTGAGTTCTTTACTTCAATGATGATGGCTTATACGTGATAACAGTATTCAATTGAAGTATTATATGTGATTAGATTAAGAATATGACAATATGTTGATTATGATGAAATGTCTTGAATATGTGAATTGTGAGATCATGACTAAGGGTATGATGATACAAGGTTGAATATGAATCACTTGTGTGCATTACAATGATATGATTATAATGTGTTGATCTCATAAATGAAGGGTTATTATGAAAGGACATTCTCATGCAACACCTAATGAGCTGATGATATGATATACAAGGGGTTAGTCTCATATGGCCTATATTAAGCTATGATGATTAGGAATGACTTGAAGATATTTCAAAAAGGGACTTTATCTTAGCACCGAGTGAACTTGACAATGAGAGGTGTTGACTCCCCATAGAAGGGAGATTCACCTAATGTTCTCATGAGATGAGGACTCTGTCACATCCCAAGGCCACACCCTAGAAGACAAGGCACAATCCTGGATTGCAAACGGCGTACTCACTCTCGGAGGTCTTATACAAGCCCTTTCATATCATTAATCGCATATACATAGTGAAAAGTAGTGCGGAATTAAAACTTTTCACAAAACATATCATAGTCTTTAAAAACTCTTTCATATAAAATCATACGAAATACTAAGTTGAGATCTCATCAAACTTAAGACACGAGAATACTTGGGACACGACTCATACACAATACAAATATAGAAATACTTAGTCTATTACAATACTTCAAAATAAAAGACATAAAGACATCTATATATGCCCTCGAGTCAATTGAGGACATACTTCAACTTCTCCTGAACGATGTTACGGTCCAAGTCTTGCTTCCCAAATGCTCCTCACCTACCAACAACTATAGAGATATATAAAAGCATGGATTAGTACAACCACATGTACTAAGTATGGCATAATGCATAAAAATCATGAAAACAGACATTTATTGGAAATATGCATCTTTTCTTTTAAATATCACAATATAATCATAAGAACAACATTTATCAACTTAGAAACACATAAGATAACATTTAGACAATTTAACACATTTTAAGGGTCACTTTACAGTAACCTCACTTCACTGTACAGTAAAGTTCTTCACTGTTACAGTGAAGTATCTTCTCTTCATTTTAAACCTCATCTAGCATGTAATCATCCCTCTAAAATCTATCCTAAGATTAACTTAAGTCACACCAAGAGTGATCGCCCATACACTCTTTCTAAATGTGCCTAAACGATTCTCAAGATTACTCATAATGAGACACATACACACTTACAAGACATCAAACACATAACATATAAGATATGACATTCTCCTTACCAAGGCTATCAAAAAGACTAACTTAAGTACTCCTAGAAGAGAACGCACATACACCCTCTTCAAGGTTACATAAATAATCCTTAAAACTTCCTAAGTTTAGGTCATGTCAAACATAACAACCAACTTCCCTAACTAGAGTCATTCTCAAGACTTCCATATTCCCATATGCCCTCTTCACACTTTAGCTAAGGAATCCTTATGTCACTTTAGATTAGGTACTCATGCATTTACATACTTTCTAACATAAGTCATTAATTCATTGGATCATTAAGAGACATTTACCACATAAAGGACATTCAAGTAATGGTCTCGGAGAAGACCTAGGAACTCTTACTAACACCTTCAAAGCCTATTATGCAATGTCTACATAGCGTTCCATACCACCACCTAACCTTCATAGAACTTCTCTAATGTTAATAGGTATCCCATATGATGAGAATAGACAGTAACCGACATAGACCATGTTAGCAAAAGATGGAATCCGGAGTTCTATCCTACTCCGATGAGGTTGTTCTACTTGCCAATGGTAGAACTTGGACACATCCCATGTAGGCACATAGTTAAGGAATATGAAGGGCATGCTGTGTAATCTAGTCTCTTTCTTTAACTAGAACTACTTCACCTACCATACTCACTCGGTGCAAGCCTTCGTTCTCATAGATTAAATCACATTAAGGCTCATACAAAAGGGTTTCATATCAAGTTCATAACCCAATTACATTTACCCTAACAAAGAAAGGTCCACTAGGGCTACCTCCCAATGGCGACAAGAAGCTCATTATGACTTTCCTAAGGATTGATATGATGTCGTTCCAGCCAATCAACCTTAAGTCCAGCATTCATTACATGAAGGATACCATTACGGCTTTCGACTTCAAGTTTCATAATCTTACCACTAGGTTCAAGGTTTCACATAAAGGACCCTCTTATCAACATTCAAGGTATCACATATCATTCATTCATTCAAGACTAAGACGCTTTAGCTTTCTAAGTCAAGACATCACATATTCATCTTATACATGCATCAAGTAAGGCACTTAAGTCAACCTACACAAGACACAACATTACTTCACTTTAGCACATTTTACATGTTTTTCTAGAAGCACATAAGAACACTCATTATCATCTCAAAGTCATCCTATACACTACTATGTCATTATCAATATAATCATCTTAGACTCATATAGTCCAGTAGGAACAATCATGACTCAACTCT
The DNA here is from genome assembly GCA_016801875.1 of Solanum sitiens. NCBI lineage: Eukaryota > Viridiplantae > Streptophyta > Magnoliopsida > Solanales > Solanaceae > Solanum > Solanum sitiens. Next base: position 366,695 of record JABWTJ010000587.1, read on the forward strand.
AAGAATACACACCTCAACACATAGTCATAGTCTAACATGATCACCTAACATCTTCGATATAACAACTCATACTTTCACATTACTTCACATATAGGTAGATATGACCATACTTCAAATAATCAACTACACAAATCAACATAACACTTCAAGTAGTGCCGACAAGGCCATAATCATCATAATACTTAAAATAACTCCGACAAGGCCACATCAATTCACATAACACCGCCACCATAAGTGTACCAAACCAATCACAACATAATTGAAGTCTAATTAACATAAAATAAAGGGAAATAGGGCAGCGTACCACCACTCCATCATCAACCCTTCAATCCAATGCTAAATCACCCAATTCAATATCACAAGGCCCTTACCCATGGCCATGAACATCAATTCAATGCATAAATCAAAATACTAAATGAATCTAAGTCAATTCAATATAGATTTATCAATCTAAGACCAATTAAATATAAATTGAATACAATTCTTACATCATTAGATAGCCCATAAGAAATTACACATTAATTCATAAGCATTAGACCTATATCGAGTAACCCATAAATGAGTCAAAAACTAGGATTCGTCAATTACATGGGTTCATAGGTTAATTAAGTTAAAATCATCTTAATAACAACAATTTAATTACTCAACAATGATTAAAAACCTTAAATGCAAGAACCCATGGTAGATCATGAAATAGGTCAAGTTCAACTTTGAAAACTTTAGAAAACATCTTTGAAAGTTGGGATCCTTGATGAAATGAGTTTCAAGGATCAAAAAGAATACCTCAATGAAGCTAATTCTTCAATTTGATTAAGAATATCCACTCAAATCTCCAATCCAAGCTCTTTCTTGAATTTTGGCTTCAATAGAGTTTTAAGGAATTTCTAAGGGATTTTGAGGTTTTGATGTTGAAGAATGAAATCTTCTAAGTGTTAAAGGCTTATAAGCACATTTAAAATACCCTTAGAGAACCTCCAAACTTTTAATTTGGATGTGGTGTGAAATTACAATATCACCCCTCACTTAACAGTGAACCTGCGCAGGAACACAGGCTAACAGACGGAAGCCAACCTACGGACCGTCCCTTGACCAACGGACCATCCTGTTGGTCCGTGGTCTGGGAGTGAGGATGGTCTTGGTTTATATTCACCCAATACTAACACCAATCGACAATCCACCACCAACGGGGCATCAACTGGTCCACTGGGCGTCAATTGCCAACCGTTGGTTGGGCTATCTTGGGCAGTCTTGGACACCATGAAGAGTCCTTCCTCAAGGACCCTTGGATGGTCCTTGGGGATATTTTCCCCAAAATTTCAAACCCAAACATGCTTGTATATGAGTTTAGCATCTCTCACATCAATTTCATCCAAAACGAACACGTAAAACTCGATAAAACATGCCTAGACACACAAGGTCATTTCAAGGCGACGTTTCACCTCCAAACTTCACGAATATTGACGCACTGACTATATACCATAATAACTCATTTAAGGACTTCACAACATCATGAATCACACATAAACACATAGAACCACATATGAGGCACATAGGTGACTTAGTCGTCGAACGTCTTGGTCGTCCCTTGACGTTTGACTTTCAATGCACTTAAACTCTTAGTTACTGCCTCAATATAACATTATAGACCATTTTAGGACCTTATACCACCATGACAACCATGTTAGGCTCTAGTTCACCTAAGTCATTTTCGGGATCTTACATTCTCCCCCATTTGGACAACATTCGTCCTCGAATGACACTTGCCACTCTCCGAACACTTCCAAGAATAGAGACTCAACTAGAATCTCATGACCATACCATATAACACATTACAAAGGATAAACATCAATTTCACACAATCAAGAGATTCACAACACAACAAGAACTAGAAGACAATTCTATAACTCATTATGCTACAAAACTCACATGCTTCATTCCAAATAGAAACAACTCATTTTATATTAATTATTATACTTATACACATCAGTTCTAATCACATTACAACAATTTTAGACCAAAGAATCAATAAGTCAATTTCTCAAAAATTTAACAGTGAGCAGGTAGTACCTTTACAGTGATTTATGCAATTTTTTTCAAAAATGCAACTTTTAGGCAATTCATGATATAGAAATGCTAATATGCAAGGTAACATCATATAAACACCTTTTACAACATGATCAAGGCTTCATAAAACACACAATGCAAGAAGTTAATGAAATTCAATTTCAAACAAACTTCTAAACACGATGCACATGCAACAACCTTCTAAGACATTTCTGTCCCATCTACTAACCGTACTCCCCCACTTAGAAGGAACTCATATCACTAGAAACAGAATTACAAGGATTTACCCTCATCATCTTCACCACCATCCGACTTCTCTCCTCTAGACCGGAGTGCATAGAAACGCCTTGTTGCTTGAACATCGTCCTTTGGAACATTAGGAGCAGCCTTCTTACCCTCTTTTCCTCTAGAAACAATGTTAGGAAAATCTCTCACCTAGTGTCCTTCCTTACCACAACCATAGCAACTACCGGTACCCAATAGACACTCACCATAATGTTTCTTGCCACAAGTGACACATGTAGGTTTGCCATTTTGAGAACCACCTCCTTTCTCAAACTTCACCTTCGGAGCACTAGGTCCATCTTCAGTTTGAGCTCTCTTTTTGAACCTAGGTTGCCCTTGATCACTTGCACCACTCCTATTCAAGTTTCTAAACATCCTCCTATGTTTAGACTCTTCAATATATTTTGCATAAACCATGAGTCTAGCTAAGGTCATATCATCATGTAGCATCGCCGTACGGCATTCTTCCCTCCCTAAGTCGGCGACCCCCATCACAAAATGACTCATTTCATCCCTTGGATTAGACACTAGGGATGGTGCATATCTTGACAATGTTGAGAATTTCAAAGAGTACTCCTCAACACTCTTATTGCCTTGCTTGAGATTGATAAACTCTTCTACATTAACCTCTCTCCTCTCACGGGGAAAGTACTTGCCTAGAAAAGCTTTCTTAAATTCTTCCCACTCAATAGGATCCGACTCCATCGGCCTATTATCCTTCCATTGAGTGTACCATATTTGATAAATATCCCTCAATTGATACGAAGCCAATTACGCCTTCTCCGTAGATGTAACCCCCATAGCACTCAACACCTTATACACACCATCAAGGAACTCTTGGGGATCCTCTCCCACCTTAGATCCAAGAAAGATAGGAGGATTCATCCTCACAAAGTCTCTCAACCAATAGGTCATAGTGCTCTCCACAACCCTAGGCACCATACTCAAATTCACTTGAGTAGTCACAGCTCGGGCTAAAGCAATCAAAGCCTCTCTGATATCACTATTACTCAACTCCGGGGGAACCACCGAAACCTTATTACCATCTTCTACAATAGGGACATGATCACTTTGGGGAGGCACTTGAGCACCTTGAGCACCTTGGACTCATTGCCCACCCTGAGGAACTTGCTCAACTTTCTCGACTTGAGGAGGAATCTCCTCTTCCAACCTTCTAGCGGCCATCCTTCTAGTAATCATCTCCTAGAAACACAAGGAAACACATTAAGAAGGATACTCATAACATTTACTCTACCACACGACATAAGAGTAGAAAAAGGGAAACTCTATTGTCCTATAGCCTCTCGCCCATAGATGTGTTGCGACTCACACCGATAGTCGAGACTCTACTAGACGTGACTTGACGAGACTTTTTGATTCCTAAGACTACTTTCACAACCTATGCTCTGATATCAAGATTTGTCACATCCCAAGAGCACACCTTAGAAGATAGGGCACAATTTCGGATTGCAACATGCGTACTCGACCTCTCGGAGGTCTTATACAAGCCCTTTCTATAACGGCCTGTATTTTTGTATGTGATAGTTCTATTCATGTTATACTTGACTTATACTTATAGTGTAGGTGAGGGATCATGTTTCTTACATGATTAGTGTTGGTTTAAACTAGCTTAGAAGGTGATGTAATGCCTTGCACGTTTTAGCATTTGTATTGCAAGTTAACTCCGATGGAAAGTATTTAAGTAATTATAGTAAGGTGGTAATTGAGCTAGCAGCTGCATCACCTACTTGATCTATATTATAGTTAAAGGGCCCAAGTTTGATTGACCAGATTTAGGCTTATATTTAGGGGCTCATTTGAAGCCTAAACCTATTAAAGAAAATGTGAATGAAAGAAGGCCCAACAGCCAAATCTGCCAATTGGCCATTATGGATAAAGCTCAAGTGAAACTAAGTAAGTACATGACCTCCTAAGATTTGTTTTACCATGTTATTGGGCCAAGTGTGTACCACCTACTTGCACTAATCTGTCCCAAGCTGATTAAAAGAACAAAGGAAAATGGACAGCCAAGGTCCAATAATATTAAGTCCAAAAGGGCCCAAGTTAAAAAGACAAGCAGGTGGGGCACCTACTTGACATTATATGGCCCAAAATTGGTCAAGAGTGTCGGCCATAACACTTCCTTTTTCAAAGGATAAGGATCAAGTCTTATTCTCCATTTTGAACTTGCAAAAATTTCAGATTTCCTAAGTTCTTTCTTGGTCTCTCTTGGCTTCAATTAGCAGCCCTAAAACACCTTAGAGTTCTTGAGTGCTGTCTAATTTTTCAAGTAAGAGTTTGAAGGAGAGTTTGAATTCTTGAAGTACAAGTTTAGAGGATAATTTTCAGAATTAAGGTAAGACTTCAACCCATTTGTTTTCCTCTCTTTGATAATGTTTGGAGTGGCAGCTCAGGGGCGAAAGCCTAGCATGGGCCGATCCCAAGTTGTGTAATTATGAGGACCGCATCCCAGGGGTTAATACGCCTAGCATGGGTCATCCTCTTCTACCACTGATCAGCTGGTCACTTGTATCACATGCCCAACAAAGATTATAACATACAAAGAAGGTAAAGAAAAGAATGTAGCTTACTTGATTCCACAAGAGTAAGCAAAGGTGGTCTTCTCTCCTAATCTATGCACTCATATGTTGCTACTTGATTTCATTTGTGCCTTGTGTTACATATACTTTTTGCCTTACATATTCAGTATATTTTTTGTACTGACGTCCCGTATTGGGGACGCTGCATTTCATGCTGCAGGCTCAGGTACTCCAGCTAGTAGACCTCCTCAGTAGGAGCACTCGAAATTCTACTACTTTTGGTGAGCTCCATGTTGATTCGGAGCTTTATTAAGTCCTTGGTAAATTCGTTTGGTATTGTATCGTAGTTAAGGGTAAGGCGGGGTCTGTCCCGAACTACTCTAGTCTTCTATCTTTTAGAGGCTTTGTAGACGTATGTACATGGTTCAGTTGTGTCTTAAGGAGTTGTGGCCTAAACGGCCAAGTCTTGTATATAACTTTTGGATCTACTAACGTTGGTTTGTATCGCTGCATCCAAAGTTAACTTGTCTCAATTGTTATAGTATATGCTCAGTAAGAACAGGTTGTAAGTTGGTTCTCTCGGGCCTTTAGGGCATCGGGTGCCTGTCCGTCTTAATGGGTTTTGAGGCGTGACAAAAACAAGGTAAAGAAAAGAATGTAGCTTACTTGATCCCATAAGAGTAAGCAAAGGTGGTCTTCTCTCCTAATCTATGCACCCTTATGTTGCTACTTGATTTCATTTGAGCTTTGTATTACATATACTATTTGCCTTACATATTCAGTACATTTTTCGTGCTGACGTCCTGTATTGGGGACGCTGCATTTCATGCTGCAGGCTCAGGTACTCCAGCTAGTAGACCTCCTCAGTAGGAGCACTCGAAATTCTGCGACTTTTGGTGAGCTCCAAGTTGATTCGGAGCTTTATTAAGTCCTTGGTAAATTCGTTTGGTATTGTATCGTAGTTAAGGGTAAGGCGGGGTCTGTCCCGACCTACTCTAGTCTTCTATCTTTTAGAGGCTTTGTTGACGTATGTACATGGTTCCGTTGTGTCTTAAGGAGTTGTGGCCTAAACGGCCAAGTCTTGTATATAACTTTTGGATCTACTAACGTTGGTTTGTATCGCTGCATCCAAAGTTAACTTGTCTCAATTGTTATAGTATATGCTCAGTAAGAACAGGTTGTAGGTTGGTTCTCTCGGGCCTTTAGGGCATCGGGTGCCTGTCCGTCTTAATGGGTTTTGAGGCGTGACATAATTAAGTTAATTAAGGACCTATATAAACACCTAAGCCTAATAAAACTAAACCAACATACAAAATTCCCAAACTCAAATTCTCTTCCTTTTCTCTACTTTCTCTCTCCCAAAGAAGACTCTATAGAATACCAAGGTCAACGGATTTAGGGATTCAATAACATCACTTTTCTCCATCAATGATCATGTTTTAACAAGGTATGTGTCACGACCCGAAGGCACCCCCTAAAAGTTAGGGAAACCTTCGAATCATGACCGGGCGTACTTGACCCCTTTGGAGTCTCGTACAAGCCCTCTAACTAGCATTCATAACATAAAGCATGAAAAGTAGTGCGGAATTAAAACTTTTCACGATAATAATAATAAAAGGAGTCTTTTCATAAATACTAGAAAATCTTATCGTCACAAGCCAACTTAAAGACACAACTTGGAATCTTAGGGACACGGCCCTTTACAATAAAAGAAAATACATTTTTAAGTCTTAATTAAGAAACTAAGAAACATAAAACTATGTCCTTGAATATATGAGGACATACCAATTCTTGAGAGATAGAATTCCCAAGCTTCAACTCCGATCCTCCAAAAAGTCTTCCAACCTATACTCATAAGGTATATAAAAGTATGGGGTTAGTACAACAATGTACTAAGTATGGCATATGCAAAAACATACAAAAAGGGACATTTTAGTAAAAATAACTTTTAATGCAATCTAAAGCAATATTCATGAATCTAGAAACAAACCAACATAAGAATCGACAATCAACACTTTATGGCAACTTTACCAAAACTAGAGTAATCAAAAGGAACATTTTAATGAACTTACTAAACTTACAATGACAATTGAATAAAGCATCATAGTGAATATATTGGATTCTTACAATGAAGACCTTACAGTGAATTGCACGGTCCAAGTCATATGAACTCTTTTTCCTTTGAAGTTGCCCTAACCCAAGGTTATCCTAAGACTCCCTAAAGTGAGCTACGAAGGGATTTTCATTACACCTCCCTTCAAACCACACCGAAGCAACCCTTAAAACTACCAAATCTTAGGCTTACTTCGTTGGAAATCAAATCCACGCCCTTGGCTAACATATGCAAAACACTCATGGAAATATAGGTCATACCAAGTGCAATGTGAGAGTAGCATCCCATACTACCACTCCCACTTAGTACTCCTAATGGATTCCATTTACTCAAGTACTCCACAATAATCCTCCATAACACTACACCATAGTACTTATTCACATGGACTTCATGAAGGTACTCTTCTCCCATAGTAGGTATAGGTCACACCAAGTGCAATGTGAGAATAGCATCCCATACTACTACTCCCACTCAATGCTCCTACTCGGTAACTCATGTGGATTGAGCACTTCACGATATACATACACAAATTTAACAATATACAAGATAATTAGTTTCAAATCAATTCTTTGTGGGAGTTAGCTTAACCACAAAGACCATGAGAGCTAGACATGGAATCCCGATATTAACCCCTATCGGATGAGAGATCCTTACTTGCCTAGTGTAAGGTCATGCTTCTTAGCGTTTACATGGCTTTTCCAATAGCTACACCTATGCGGGCACATAGTTAAGGAATAAGCAGATTGCTACTAAGTAACTCACTCTCTACTAACGAGGAGTACTCATCTCTAGAGGTACTTTGGATTGCAACATCTCAACTCACGAAGTGCAATCCACCTCCCCTTCATATCCTCTCGGTGCTAGGCATAACTCCCCACGGATTTCTCAACCTAATAGTCTATCTTAGAAAGCTCACTAGGAATGGAGAGGTTGCTACTAGACACTACATCTCAACTCACGAAGTGTGTCCACCTCAAGATTCCCCTTTTTGCTCAACTTGGCATAATACAAATCTTAAAAGAGTGTGTGTGTGTACATGTGCACACCTTGAATATAAGCATCGCTTCATTATCATCAAGTTCTACACATACTTTAACCTTAATTCATCAAGTTACACACTCTACATGCTTCTCATAATCATACACTTCATTTAGACATAAACTAGGTCAAACATGCAATTCAAGCTACATCAAACACAATACAAGACCCATTTCCCATATATCTTCATTTCACATATTAGACATTCAAGATAACATTCTCAAAACATACTAAGTAACATCAAGTTCATCAATTAGCACCGCCACCCATAAGGTGGACCATACCACTCAAATAGCAATTCATAATAAGAAATATACAATGATAGCAACTCATCAACAAATCAAACCATCTTCACTCATAAGCAATTTATCAATATTTCACCATATTAACGCCCTTAGGGCAGTAGCTACACCAACATGACAAATGCAAGAAGACCCAAGTTCATACCCTACTCAAATCATGCTCACATAACCCATTTTTAAGACAAAAGTTGAAGTATGCATAAACAACTGTTTCATGGATGTTTTAACATCAAAATCATCAATTAAAACCAAGATAAATACATTTAAACCATTAGAACTTAAATACAAGAAGACCCATACTAGAAATCAAAGTTAGAAGAAGATTGAGTTTAGAAACCTTTTGAAAACCATATTGGAAATTGGCTTCTTGAATGAAAAGATATTCAAGAATGGATACCATACCTTTAAGAGAAGGAAACACACTAATTTTGATGAAGAAACAAGTCCAAAGCATCCCTCCTTTCCCTCCTTGAGCCTTGGCTTCAATGGTGACTTTGAGAGAGTTTTCTTTTTAGAGAGAGAGTTTGAATTTAGAAGTGAGGGGGTCTTGTCTAGGTCTAGGGTTTAAAACTCATTTAATATACCCAAAAATCCCTTAACAAACCGTCCAAACTCTTATTTAGACGTGGGGTGAATTTACAAGTTCACCCCTAACTTGGCAGAAAAATCTGCGCACAAGGACAGACTTGCGACGACCTGCTTGTGACGGGGCGTCACATGTGCAACGGCCCGTCCTGACCATCCGTTGCAAACTTCAGAGGCTTGCCAAGGGTCCCCTATACACTCTTGAACAAGTTCCCCACGACGGAACCTTGTGACGGGGCGTCACAGCCATGACTGGCCGTCGACTGCTCCGTCGCCAAAGCTGTCTGGGACAGGGCGCTTACCAGGTTTGGGGTCCTTCCTCAAGGACCCTTCGATGGTCCTTGGGGATAATTTTCTGGATGTTTCCAACACAAATATTATAATCTATAAGTTTAACACCTCTCACATGAATTTCATCCAAAACGAACACATAAAACTCGACGAAACTCGTCTAGACGTACAAGGTCGACTCAAGGCATATCTTTCGAATGCCTTGGACATTCTTGGTCGTTTGACCTCCAAACTTCATGAAACTTTACATAATGAATTGGTAAGACCTATGATCTTGAATCCTTACTTCAATTGTGATGACTTATACATAATGATGATGCAAAGCGTTAATTGTGACTAGATTATATAGGTGGTGGTATTATGAATGTAATTGAAATTTCTTGACTAAATGGATTGTGAGATTATGATTATGATGTATTGATATATGGTTGGTTATGAACTACCTATGTTCCTTACTATGAGATGATGATTATAATTTGTTAATTTGATAAATGAAGGGTTGCCATGAAAGGACATTCTCATGCAATTCCTAATGATCTAATGATGATGATATAAAAGGCATAGTCCTCTATGACATATACTAATCTATGATGATTAATGAAGGCTTAAAGATATTTCAAAAAAAAGAGACTCTAACTTAGCACCAATTGAACTAGTAGTGAGGAGTGTCCCTTCCCAAGTAGGAAAGGTAGGTTCACTATTATACTCATGATATAGAAATTACAATGACAATGACATAATTGGGGTCTAAAGCATGTCTCCTAGTTCTTGAACTATGTTGCCCCCATAGGAATACTAGATAGTGGATCCACCTATATGCTATGTTCATGTTTTGGTACTACCTTTGCAAGTAGTCCACCTTCTTTTGGTGTATGGTTTCATGACACCGGATTCCACATTAGTGTATGTGGTCTATGTCGGTTAAGGCAAGTGTTCCCGAAAGTAAAGTGAATGACTAAATAAAGATGGACATTGATTAGGATGACTTGAGGGGTCTACTTAGGATAGGTAGGGGTATGGGACTCTACCTATACATTGCACAATTTACTCTAAAAGGAGTCCTAGGAGATGATCTTATGTATTATGATATCATGTATTATGAAATGTTAGCTTTATATGATGAAACTCTTATATGATGTTGACTATGTTAATGAATATGCTATTGATCTAAGTTGCTATATGTGGTGGTGAATACCTATGAGAATATGAGGAATGAGGCAAATAATTACTTATGATCTCTTATTTTGTTTACTTTATTATGTGTGGTTATGGGGCTTCAGATGAGCATTGCACTTGTAGGCTTGGGATGGGATTGTTGGTAAGGATTTCGTATACTATGTTGTTATGAACTATTTAATAGGAAACGTTGATAAGACCTTCATGCCGTCTTTGGTTATGAACATGTTTGATGTTATTATGGTCCTTATCTTGTATATTCTCTCTTGTATGTGCATTAAAGTCTTTCCAAATGACTTAGCATGTTTTCTAAATAAATGGTCCATTTTTATGCATGTCTTGGAAAATGTGTTTATGTGCATATGTTTCCATACTTAGTACAAGTGGTGTACTAACCCACAATTCTATGTTTTCTACAATTATGTAGGTTCTGGTCATTGAGTTCTTAGAAGCCTGATAGAAGAGAACTTGGATCATATTCCCAAGTATTGGTAGGTCCTCATGTTCGGGGATGTTACCTTGTTCTACACTCTCGCTTTTAATGTTGTATTTTCATAAAGGCATTGTTCATTCCTTTTTCATTTGGATATTGATGTAATCCTATATTGGCATGTTGACATGTCCAAGATTTGCATTCGTTTAGAACTTTCAATATGAGACGAAGTATTAGACTAATTCTTACGTGTCGATTATGCTATCTAAAAGTATAAGCCTATGTAAGCTTCCTATGTGAGGAGTCTATGTAAACTCCCTATGTTTAAGTAGTATGTGAGAGATCTATGCAAACCTCACTATGTATATGCATATAAAAAGTTTTAATTATTCCGCATTCTTAGCCAATGATATGTAATGACGAATGCTAAGAGGCTATTATTAGTCCTCTCCGAGGACGACGATGCTGGTTACATCTAGGGGGTGCTCCCCAGTCGTGACAAACTTAGTATCAGAGCATGAAGTTAAAGAAATCTTAGGATTGATGCCTCATTGAACCACATTTACCTTGAGTCTTGATCATGTGTGTGATGCGTGCCACACTTATTAATGAGAGGCTATGTGACGCTCAAGAATTCTCACTTATTGTTAATCTTGAAAGTCGTGCCTTATGAGTGGTAACACTATGTGCTCCTCTTTCTTCTAATCCTTTTCCTGTGGATATAGGATATGACTACAAGACCTGCAGCGGAAAGGAGAATGGAGGAAGTTTTGGCTAATGTGGGAGTTCCTCCCCAAGACAACAAAGTCCCTACATAAGACAACCAAATGTCTCCACAAGTCCATGCTCCGGTCACTCCTCCACCTATGATGGATGGATAGATAACGTTGGCATTCTTGACATTGGCACAAGACATGACTACCCAAGCTCAAGCGGTATCCTCTCAAGCCCAAGCCATGACGTATAAAGCCAATATAGAGGTTGGACCTCGTGTAAAACCAAATGCTAGTACCACGGCTTCCCACTTGAGAGATTTCATGATGATGGATCCTCGTATGTTCTGTGGGTCGAAAGTGAATGAAGATTGTAACGACCCGAAAGTACCCACTAGAAGAAGGGAGCAACCTTAGGTCGGAACAATTGCATATTTGACCTTTCTGAGGTCTTGTACAAGCCTTAGCTATCATTTATTACATTAGACATGAAAAGTAGTGCGGAATTAAAACTTTACACGAATAAATAAATAAAAAGAAATATCTTTCATAAATTATAAGGAGTGATTTCATCTTCCTAATCCAACATAAAGACGACATAAATATCTTAAGGGCACGACCCTTTACATTAAATAAAAATACATAATAAGTCTTAAAACTAGAACCTAAGAAATAGAACTATGCCCTCCAATATATGAGGACATACTTAGTCTTGAGAGAGTCGATTCCCAAGCATGCCTTCTAGTCTTCAACTTGCTTCCAACCTATACTTATTACGTATAGAAAAGTATGGGGTTAGTACAAAATAATGTATTAAGTATGGCATATGCAAAAAACATGGAAAAAGGGACATTTTAGTAAAATAAGCGTTCATGCCAAATAAGTAAGACCTTCATGATTATTGAGTTGAAATAGTGTTAGAATCATCATTAATCACATAAAATAGAACTCTCATAATTTTAGAACCAAAAGATACTTTACAGTAAGCCAAACAACATTACAGTGAAAAAGTGACACATTATAGTGAACATTATTAAACCTTAAAGTGAGATATTCTTTCCAAGCATAGTGAACTCATTTCCTTTGAGGTTTCGATACGCTCAAATTACACTTCCTTAAAGAAGTATAAGCGGTCGTATCAAGTAAAGAACCCAAATGTTAGGTTGGGGTCGATCCCACGAGGAAAATGGTTTAGACTTAACTTTAATCTACGATTACTTCTATTTTAATCAAGTCCTTTCCAAAAATAAACAATTAAAAGGGGGGTTTTGTGTAACAAAATTATTTAATTAATTCTAAGTAAACAAGTAACAAGTTCAAATATTTGATGTTTATCAAGTAATGAGAGAAACTAGGGTGTAAGTGTTCTCCATTAGGTTCATAACGCAGTAACACTAACTATAACAACTCTTTCCTAGTATTTTGCATGCAAAGTGATAATTTATGTATCCCTAATTGCTTGGTCCGGCAACTAGTGAATTTCACTCCGTACCTTGGTCCGGCTACATATGTATACTTTACTAAACCTTACCTTTTACCTCATATTAAGCATCATAATCGATGTATGTCTTAGTTATTACTTCGCACCAATCGACACTAGACTATTAGACAATATATACTAAATCTACGTTGATAATTCTTTTCTTATTATCTACCTCCTTGGTTCGGCAAGTAGCAACAAGGCGAGTTCTAACGCGTGCACTCGTTAAAAAGACTTCTAAACGAAAGAATTATCAATACATGCAAGAAGCTATTTGAGAATTGTTATTTTAGCTAGTTTTACTTTGTTAATTACCCATGGTTCCCACAACCCTAGTTGTGGATTTAGTTACCCATGTTCATAATTACACAATTCATATTAATTAGACAAGAAGTCATGTACTTACTTTGATGAGATTGAAGAAAATCCAGAAAATCACTTGAATTCGAGAAAATAATGCAATAAATGATTTTGGAAAAATGAAGTATTTTCCAAAACCCAATATTCAACAACCAATATTACAAATCAGAAAAATAACCCAGAGTCTAACCCCAAAAATGAGGTATTTCGTCCTATTTATAATAATAGAATCCTAAACATAGAGGGAAACCTAAATAAGGAAAATCTATCCAAAAACGCGTCTCTCATCGACGAACTGACCGATGGGCTGTCGAGGCAACGACGGATCATCTAGGCCTCCGTCGTTCCATACTTCAACTTTATTTTCAGCTGCCTTTTTCTCCAACTCTCTGTTACCATCGACAGACCTGCAGGACGGACTGCTGACAGGACGACGGTCCATCGATGGCCTTTGTTGCTCCACACTTAGATTCTTTTCAAATCGGGTACTTAGGCTACATTCTTTTAACACCAACGGATCACCAAGACGGTCCGTCAATGAGACGACGGACCGTCATCCCTTTTGTAGCCCCACACTTGTCAGAATTCCCCGATCTTTCCTTGGCAGCATAACATCTTCATGGCGACGGTTTCTACCTACGGACCGTCGATGGCTCCGTAGGTCATCTATTCTGCAACTTCCAGCACATCTTCAGTGTTTTCATTCTGGATAGTTTTTCCTATAAACATAAAGAAAAATACGTTAAAACTACTACAAAAAGTCCTTATACACACACTAAACTTAAGGAAAAAGTATTGAAAGTACCGTAAAACCACGGTACATCAGGTTTCCCTAACCAAGTTATCCTAAGACTCGCTAAGGTAAGACAACAAGGGACCGCCCATACACCCCTGTCAAGACACACCAAAGATATCCTTAAAACTACCAACCATAGGCTTACCTCGCAAGAAAAACAAGTCCACACTCTTGGTTAGACAATAGAAGGACATTCATACATTAAGGAATTCATGAAAATACCCTTCTACAATAGGACTTATAAGTCACACTAAGTGCAATGTGATAGTAGCATCCCATACTAATACTCCCACTTAGTGCTCCTTGAGGAATCTCTTAGATTAAGCACTCTACATTAGTCATTCATAACTTCATCACATAAAACTTAACTTTAACTCGCTTTCTTAACATTAGACTTTAAGTCAACTAAGTTAATTTACAACTCATGATAACTCATTCATATAATTTATATGGAACACACCAAGACTCCCCTTTCGGAAGGTCTACTTAGTGCAATGGATATATAGTGTCCCATACCACCACCTACCATAAGTAGTACGTTCTTTTAGGAGACTTAGTTCATACACTTCATATAAAACACACCAAGACTCCCCTTTCGGAAAGTCTACTTAGTGAAATGGATAGGTAGCTTCTCATACCAAAACCTACCCTGAGTAGTACGTTATTTTAGGAGACTTAGTTCATTCATTCTCTTGTGGGAAAATAGTTTTAACAGACATAGACCATAAGAGCTAGACATGGAATTTTCATACTACCCTTATCGGATGAGGGTTCCCCACTTTCCTAGGGTGGGGTCTTTCTCTTACCTTTTACATAGATTTTCCAATAGCTACACCTATGAGGACGCATAATTAAGGGATAAGGATATTGCTGCTAAGTAACTCACTCTCTACTCACGAGGAGTACTCATCTCAAGAGGTACATTGGGTACGCAATATCTACTCACAATGTGCACCCACCCCTTCTTCAAATCCTCTTGGTGCTAAGGATAACTCCCCCACATAGTCTTAAACATTCTTTACTATAAGATAAGGGATAGCTAATTAGCACCACATCTCAACTTATGAAGGGTACATATCCCTAGCGGTTACATTGGAATACCATATCTCAACTCACAAAGGGTATCCAACCTCCAACATATCTTAGAAAGATCTTGGGAACACTTCATCTCAACTCACAATGAGTGTTCACCTCAAAACTCCCCTTTTCATTCACATTCTTTAACTTCATTCATTCATTTAAATTGTTAGTATGTGTGTACATGTAAGCACACCTTTCGCATGAATCATCACTTACATAACATTAGAATTCTAATATGCTTACATCTTCATTCATCATATTTCACACTTGAACATGTTTCACATAATCATAAATTTCCTTTATACATTATCTCTAGCATACTTCACATAACAAGCTTCATAAAGCACATCAACAAGAACAACATTATTTTTATCATACTTCACATGATATGCCTTCATAAAGCACATCACAAGAACAACATCATTTTCATCATACTTCACACAATATGCCTTCATTTCCTCATTCATAATACACAGATAGATTCACATTCATATATTAAAGTAAACACCGCCACACAAAGGTGGACCATACCACTCAAGAGCATTTCATAATAAGAGTTAAACAATGTAACCAACTTACCATTAATCCAAGCTTTCACCACTTATAATCAATACCTCAATAATACTTCATAAAATAGCACTTAGGGCAGTAGCTAAGTCACAATACAACCATAAAGAAATTCTAACATTAACATTATCAAATCATGTTCATTAGACCCATTTTATAGGTAAAAAGTTGATAAAAAGCAATAACACAGTTTTGTTGAAGTTTTAGAATTAAAATAACCAACTAACATTGGAAAAAGCATATTTGAATCCTTTGTAACATTTTCATGCAAGACCCATACTTAGAGTCCATGATAGAAAAAGCTAGGGTTTGAAAACCTTTTTTTAAATTCCTTAAAAATGGATCATTGAATGGAAGAGAGCTCAAGGATGATTACAATACCTCAATGATAATAAACCCTATGAATTTCATGAAGAATATGACCATTAACAGCCCCTTAAAGCCCATCAATGAGTCCAAGCTTCTATTTGATTTTGAGAGAGTCTTTCTAGAGAGAGGGTTTTCGGTTTTAGGAAATGAAGTCAAAAATTAGGTCTTAGTGTTTGAAATATCTTAATATACCTAAAAGACCCTAAAATAATCATCCATGGTTCATAAAAGACTTGGGGTGAATTTACCAAAGACACAAGTGAAGGCAGAAAATTGCAGCTTTTGGCAGGCACCACCCACGCCCACTCACAGACGGATCATTTTCCAATCGATGCCTCTTAAATAGGGTCCGTCGAGTGGAACTGAGGCTCTAACATGTGTAGTCTTTCCTAGCCTTGCAAGGACATTAGACGCCCAAGGTCTACGGTGTGTTGGTTGACCAAACGGTTCATCCTTTGTGGCCGTTGTTGGTCACTGCTTGGCATCCTCCTTTAAAAATGGATAGGGTCCTCTTTTACGTCCCCTCGTGGGTCCTAGGTTGGGTCGTACTGGAAGTTAAACCCCTATACATAGTTGTATAGGTCTTAGGAACATCCAACATCAATTTCGATTAAAACGAACACGTAAAAGTCAGTAAAACACATGAATAAACACAAGCACTTTCTAAGGCACACCTTCCGAACGTCATGGACGTTCTTGGACGTTTGACCTCCAAACGTCACCAAACTTCACACACTACCTAAGAACATCATTGTAAATCATTTAAATAAAAAATTAATGCATGAAACATTCACGAAGCTCTAGTTCACCTTAGTTTGTTTTAGGGTGTTACATTCTCCCCCACTTGGAACAACATTCGTCCTCGAATGACACTAAACTCTTTTAAGATCATTAAGGACATACTAGACATTTAACACACAAAATAAAGGCTCAAACATTCATAATCGATGAACCAAAATTACAAGGAACACCAACTACACATTGACAAACATTTGCTATGCAACACATACAACTTTTTAAGAGGAAACTTCCAAATTCAAGCACACACTTAATGCTTCATTTTATGAAGGAACTACCTTATCCAACATTAGCCATGCTCAAAAACATCATTCTTAAACACATTGAAATAATAGTTCATGAAAAAATGTTCTCAAATTTTTGAACCTCTTTACAGTGAATTCAAAAACATAACAGTGAAACTTGCTAAAAATCCATTTATTATTCTCTCAAGCAATTTTATCATGTAGGAATGACCACATGAGAGACAAAATCATACTAACTCACATTATAAAATGATAAAAACAACATTGAAGCAATTAAGTACTATCATTAGCTATACCTTAACATGGGAAATATAGGTTGACTACCAATTCTCCCAATGTAATCATGATATCATCAAGAGCATACAAAACCTTATACCATCAAAGGCACTCATAACATAAAGAGAAATGAAACTCATACTAATATGCAAGACTCTTAACAATTACCAAACTACCAAGGATTTTGGTCTCATTCTTGAATAATGATAGAAGCAAAGATAAGGAAAGCAACTACATTTCTACTCAACTCATTCTCCCCAACTTGGGGTAAAGTTATCTTCAAGGTCTCATTCTTCAATGTACCACGATGCCTCTCAAAAGGTAGGATTCAATCTAGAGCAAAACCCTTAAGAATCACCTTACTCAACTCTTAGGCATCACATATCTCAACTCATGGAATAAAATCCCTACTTTCTCATCACTTTGCAAAATTCTTTCAATAATCCTAAAATTTACACCTTAGTTTTTCTACTATCATTCTTCACAACTATAAGATATCTCATTTTTCCCAAAAAGGACTTCATTCAACCATTTTAATTCTTACCATGCTTAGAACTACATCATCATGCAATTCTGTATCACAATATTTCAATCTCATAAGTCACACATAGTCATAAATGGCATCACATCACAATACTCAAAACTAACCTTCACATCTACTCTTCTAGCCACAAAACCATCATAAGCATCAAAACTCACTTTTATCTCCCTCAAACATAGAAACATCTCCTCTTCCAAGAAATTACAACTAGAAAATCACCGGACAAGGGAAAAGAAGAGAAAAACCTTATGGAGTTAAGTTCTATGGAACGATACAAGAGTAATAACGAAACTGAAACTCTCTCTTCCTATATCCTCTCTCCATGGATGTGTCGCGACTCACACCGATGAACGAGCTACTAGATGTGGGTGTGAGACTTTAGACCCTAAATTGTTTCCCATAAACCTATGCTCTGATACCAAGTTTGTAATTACCCTAAAGTACCCCTAGAAGAAGGGAGCACCCTTAGGTCGGAACAATTGTGTACTTGACTTTTTGGATGTCTTGTACAAGCCTTAGCTATCATTAATTACGTAAGACATGAAAAGTAGTGCGGAAATAAAACATTTCACAAATAAATAAATAAAAAGAAACATCTTTCTTAAGATCGAAGGTTTTATCTCATCTTCACAAGCCAACTTAAAGACATGGCATAAATATCTTAAGTACACGACCCTATACATTAAATGAAAATACATAATAAGTCTTAAAACTAGAATCTAATAAATAGAACTATGCCCTCGAATATATGAGGACATACTTAGTCTTGAGAGTCTTCAACTTGCCTCCAACCTATACTTATTAAGTATAGAAAAGTATGGGGTTAGTACAAAATAATGTACTAAGTATGACATATGCAAAAACATGCAAAAGGGACATTTTAGTAAAATAAGCTTTCATGCCAAAGAAGTAAAACCTTCATGATTATAGAGTTGAATTAGTATAAGAATCATCATTAATCACATAAAATATAACTCTCATAATTTTAAAACCAAAAGATACTTTACAGTAAGCCAAACAACTTTACATTGAAATACTGAAACATTACAGTGAACATTATGAAATCTAACAGTGAGCTATTCATCCCAAGCATAGTGAACTCATTTCCTTTGAGGTTTCCCTAACCATGTTATCCTAAGACTCGCTAAGGTAAGTAAAGAATGAACCGCCCATACACCCCCTTCAAGACACACCAATGCGATCCTTAAGACTACCAACCATAGGCTTACCTCGCACGAGAAACAAGTCCACACTCTTGGTTAGACAATTGAAGGACATTCATACATAATGGACTTCATGTAATTACCCTCCTACAATAGGACTTATAAGTCACACTAAGTGCAATGTGAGAGTATAATCCCGTACTACTACTCCCACTTAGTTCTCCTTGAGGATTCCCTTGGATTAAGCACTCTACATTAGTCATTCATAACTTCATCAAATAAAACTTAACTTTAAGTCGCTTCTTTAACGTTAGACTTAAGTCAACTAAATTTATTTACAACTCATGATAACTCATTCATATACTTCATATAGAACACACCAAGACTCCCCTTTCGGAAGGTCTACTTAGTGCAATGGATAGATAATGTCCCATACCATCACCTACCCTAAGTTGTAACACCCTAAACAAACTAAGGTGAACTAGAGCTTCGTGAATGTTTCATGAGTTATTTTTGTGTTAAAGTGAGTTATAATGATGTTCTTAGGAAGTGTGTGATGTTTTCTGATGTTGGGAGGTCAAACGTCCATGATTTTTGGAAGGTGTGGCTTTGAATGTGCTTATGTGTTCTCATGTGTTTTAGTGAGTTTTACGTGTTTGTTTTAATAAAAATTGGTGTGAAATGTTTCTAACAGCTAGATTACTTAGTATAGGGGTTTAACATCCATGTACGACCCTACCTAGTACCCACTAGGGGCCCTAGAAGAGGACCCCATCAATTTGGAAGGAGGCTGCCCAGCAGTGACCAACAACGGCCACAAGGGACGGACCGTTGATCAACCAACAGCCCGTCGACCTTGGGCGTCGTTTGTCCCTGCAAGGACGTACAAGCCTGCACAAGTTAGAGTTGCAATCCCAATCTACGGATCCCATCAAAGGGGTTTCAATTGGGAGAAACTCCGTTTGTTGGGTGGGCATAAGTGGTGCTGCCAAAATCTGCCATTTTTCTGCCAAGGCATGGGGTGTTTGGTAAATTTACCCCAAGTCTTTTATAGACCTAGGAAGATATTTTTATGGTTTGTTAGGTATATTAAGAGTGTTCAAACACTGAGACCTAATTTTAGACTTCATTTTCTAAAACCCAAAACCCTCTCTCAAGAAAGACTCTCACTAAAACCAAATAGAAGCTTGGACTCAAGAAGGGCTTGGAGGGATGGTGGTGGACGTGTTTATTCATCAAAACTAGTAGGTTTCCTTCTCTTTGAGTTATGGTAGTTATCCTTGAACCCTGTCCATTCAAGGTGTCATTTCCAAAAGATTTCATAAAGGGTTTTCACTCTATCTTCTTCTAGTTTTGATTCTAATCATGGGTCTTCATGTAAAAGAGTTTAGTGATTCAAATATGTTGTTTCTAGTATTAATTGATGATTTTAATGTCAAAACCCTAATGAACTCATTCTTATGTATATTTCAAACTTTTAGCTTAAGAAATGGGTTAAATAAACATATTTGTGTAGGGTATGAACTTTGGTGTACTTATGTTGTTATTATGATTTAGCTACTGCCCTAAGGGCCTTAGTACGATGAAATATTGAGGAATTGGTTATAGGTGGTGAAGTCTTGGTTAAATGTTGAGTTTCTTATATTGTAAAACTCTTATTATGAATTGTTGTTGAGTGGTATGGTCCACCTTCTTGGTGGCGCTGTTTACTTGATGTATTTGGATATTTTTGGTATGTATTGTGAGTATGGATTTGAAGGCGTAATGTGTGAAATAAAGTTATTATGATGCTGTTTCTTGTTGATATGCATTATGAAGCTTGAATTGTATATCTGGCTTAGATTATGCCAAAATGACGTATGTGTATATGTTGAGCATGCTAGTGTGTAAGAAAATGATGAATGAAGGTGTAAGCATGTCTAGAATTCAAGTATAATGAAATGGTGTTTATGTGTCAGGTGTTCTCATATGTACACACACACTCACACTTAAATGAATCAATGAAGTTAGTAAATGTGATTAAGGGGGGTCTTGGGGTGAACACTCTTCTTTAGTTAAGATGAAGTGTTTATTAGCAACCTCACTATCCTCCAAGAGCTTTCTAAGATAGGTTGGAGGAAGGGTGCCCTTCGTGAGTTGAGATGTGGTGACCACTAGTTGTCCTTAACCTATAGTATATAATGTTAAGAATCCATGTGGGAGTTATGCTCATCACCGAGAGGCTATGAAGAAGGGGTGGTTACACTTCGTGAGTTGAGATGTTGTATTCCAATGTACCTCTTGAGATGAGTACTCCTCTTAAGTAGAGAATGAATTACTTAGTAGCAATCTCCTTATCCCTTAACTATGTGTCAGCATATGTGTAGCTATTGGATAAGCCATGTAAATGCTAAGAGAATGATCCTACCCTAGGCAAGTGGGGATCCCTCATCCGATAAGGGTAGTATCGGGATTCCATGTCTAGATCTCATGGTCTATGTCGGTTAAGTGTCACGACTCAAAACCCATTAAGACGGACAGGCACCCGATGCCCTAAAGGCCCGAGAGAACCAACCTGCAACCTGTTATTACTGAGCATATACTATAACAATTGAGACAAGTTAACTTAGGATGCAGCGATACAAAACAACGTAAGTAGGTCCAAAATTTATGTACAATACTTGGCCGTCGTGGCCACAACTCCTTAAGACACAACTGAACCATGTACAAATGTCTACAAAGCCTCTAAAAGATAGAAGACTAGAGTAGGTTGGGACAGACCCCGCCTTACCCTTAACTATGATACAATACTAAATGAATTTACCAAGGACTCAATAAAGCTCCGAATCAACTTGGAGCCCACCAAAAATAGCAGAATTTCGAGTGCTCCTACTGAGGAGGTCTACTAGCTGGAGTACCTGAGCCTGCAGCATGAAATGCAGCGTCCCCAATACGGGACGTCAGTACGAAAAATGTACTGAATATGTAAGGCAAATAGTATATGTAATACAAGACTCAAATGAAATCAAGTAGCAACATATGAGTGCATAGATTAGGAGAGAAGACCACCTTTGCTTACTCTTGTGGAATCAAGTAAGCTACATTCTTTTCCTTACCTTTTTGTATGTTATAATCTTTGTTGGGCATGTGATACAAGTGACCAGCTGATCAGTGGTAGAAGAGGATGACCCATGCTAGGCGTATTAACCCCTGGGATGCGGTCCTCATAATTACACAACTTAGGATCAACCCATGCTAGGCTTTTGCCCCTGAGCTGCCACCCTTCTATACCAATAGGGATCGGCCCATGCTAGGCTTTCGCCCCTGAGCTGCCACCCTTAATTATATAGATTCCTTCACTTAGATACTTTAATCTTTGAGATTATTGTTAATCAGTTCATAACTCTTTTGAGATATTATTTTGGATAATCATAACACTTTTGAGATGTTGATTTGGTGGTCATAATCATCTTGGAGATATGGAAATACGGAACAGTAGTGGAATACATGAAAATAATACTTTGAGGCAGTAACAATGACATAAGGAGCTATGAAACATCAACACCTTACTTTAAGACCTTAAAGGCACAATTGACTTCAATTGGCTTAGGAGAGGGATTCATCAAACTTTGTTTTGCAAATACCATTTCTATAACAGCACAAGGGGAATAATTACACAAGTATAGAGTAGTGAACATATAATGAAGTAGTTCTATGTACTTAGAATGGGGAAAGAAATATTGTTAGCTATTTGGAGATAGTACGCTACCACTATGCTTCCTTTTCTAGAAATAGAACTTATGGGAAACACTTCATTGATATTAATTGCAGGTGCCAGATTTCATGCCAAAAGGATATAGAATCGAATAGCCTTACATACCTTATTTTTCTGACCAATACTACTATCACGATTCAGCCTTCCTTTTTGGGTGCTAATCTACAACATAAATCATGATTAAGCTAACATCAGCAGCTAATCACAATAAGGTCCTCGAAAACAGTAGCTAAAATATTTGATGGAAATCAGGCCCATACAACCCTTACATAAATGGTGAACCACCACACCCTTCCTCTACACATTAATACAACTTCATACATCATCTCCCAAGATCCCCAAACTGCCCTCAACAACAATATTCATAAGGCAGCCACTATCAATCTCAAATCTTTCAGCATAATAGGAGAATATTGACTCAAAGATTTATCATCATCCATGAATTCTTGATAAATATATACAAAATTCTCCAATCCAAACATGATCAAAGAGAGGAAAATAAATGGGTTGAAGTCTTACCTTAATTCTGGAAATTTATTCTCTAAACTTGTACTTCAAGAATTCAAACTCTCCTTCAAACTTCTTACTTGAAAATGAGACAGCACTCAAGAATCCCTAAGGTGTTTTAGGGCTGCTTATTGAAGCCAAGAGAGACCAAAAAAAGAAACTTAGGAAATCTGAAATTTTTTTGCAAGTTCAAAATGGAGAAAAAGACTTGATCCTTATCCTTTTAAAAAGGAGGTGTTATGGCCGACATTCTTAACCAATTTTGGGCCATATAATGTCAAGTAGGTGTCCCACCTGCTTGTCCTTTTAACTTGGGCCATTTTGGACTCAAGATTATTGGACCTTGGCTGTCCATTTTCCCTTTGTTCTTATATTCAACTTGGGACAGATTAATGCAAGTATGTGGTACACACTTGGCCCAATAACATGGTAAAACAAATCTTAGGAGGTGATGCACTTACCTAGTTTCACTTGGGTTTTATCCATAATGGGCCAATTGGCAGATTTGGCTGCTGGGCTTTCTTTCATTCACAATTTTCTTTAATAGGTTTGGGCTTCAAATGAGCCCCTAAATATAAGACTAAATCTGGTCAATCAAACTTGTCCCCTTTAACTATAATATAGCTCAAGTAGGTGATGCAGCAGCTAGCTCAATTACACCTTACTATAATTACTTAAATACTTTCAATCGGAGTTAACTTGCAATACATATTCTGAAACGTGCAAGGCATTACATCACCTTCCGAGCTAGTTGAAACCAACACTAATCATATAATAAACATGATCCCTCACCTACACTATAAGTCTATGAATAGAACTACCACATACAAAATACAGGCCGTTACATCCTTCCCCCCTTGGAACATTCGTCCTCGAATGTTAGCATGGTTGTCCGGCCTAAACAAGTTCAAGCCTAAGTTAGTACTACTATTAATCACATTGAACATATAGACTTATACTTACTTGTCAATGCCTCCACTAACATTTTGATCATTCCCACTAGTGTGAAAGAGGTGAGGATACTTCAATTTCATTGCTTCTTCTGCTTCCCATGTAACTTCTTCTACTTGTTGGTTTCTCCATAGTACTTTTACAGAAGCTACTTCTTTATTTCTTAACTTCCTAACTTGTCGATCCAGAATAGCAATGGGTACTTCTTCATAAGTGAGATCTCCCGTAACCTGTACGTCTTCAGTAGGAGTAATACGAAATGGGTCACCTACGCATTTCCGTAGCATTGAGACATGGAACACCGGATGAACTGATGAAAGCTCTTGTGGTAGCTCTAACTCATAGGCTACTTGGCCAAATTTTCGGATAATCTTATATGGCCCTATATAGCGTGGACTCAGCTTTCCCTTTTTACCAAACCTCATTACCCCTTTCATCGGAGACACCTTCAAGAACACCCAATCCCCTATAGAAAATTCTAGTCCTCTCCTTCTAATATCTGCATATGATTTATGTCGACTTTGAGCTGTTTCTAGCCGCTGCTGTATCACTTTGACTTTTTCCATAGCTTGATGAACAAGATCTGGCCCAAATAAGGCAGTTTCACCCGTTTCGAACCAGCCAATTGGTGATCTACACTTTCGACCATATAAAGCTTCATAAGGTGCCATTTTAATGCTCGAATGATAGCTATTGTTATAAGCAAATTCAATAAGTGGTAGGTGATCATCCCAGCCACCCTTGAAATCTAATATACAAGCTCGCAGCATATCCTCAAGTGTCTGAATTGTACGTTCTGCCTGACCATCCGTTTGAGGATGAAAGGCTGTACTTAAATTCACTTGTGTTCCCAAACTCTTTTGAAATGACTTCCAAAAATTTGCAGTGAATTGAGCTCCTCTATCAGATATTATTGAGATTGGCACTCCATGTAGTCGAACTATCTCCTTAATGTACAGCCTCGCATACTCTTCAGCTGTATAAGTAGTCTTCACCGGCAAGAAGTGTGCTGCTTTGGTAAGTCTATCAACTATTACCCATATGGAGTCAAACTTCCGGAATGAGCGAGGCAAACCAGTAACAAAATCCATGTTGATCATGTCCCATTTCCAAATTGGAAGTTCTATACGCTGCATGTAACCTCTATGCTTTTGGTATTCTACTTTTACCTGTTGACAATTTGGACACTGAGCCACGAATTCTGCAATGTTCTTCTTCATGTCCCCCCACCAATACATTTCTTTCAAGTCATGATACATTTTAGTTGACCCTGGATGAACGGAGTACCTTGAATTATGTGCTTCCATCATGATCCTCTTTCTTAGTTCATCTATATTAGGTACACACAATCTATTTTGACATCGAAGTACTCCGTCTTGCTTAAGCTCAAATGACTTTGTCATACCATGTAGTACATTTTCTTTAAGTTGTAAAAGAATTGGATTAGTGTACTGCTTTTCACTTCCACTATTAACGAGGATTCTGCCGCATTTTGCACAATAACCCCTTCGTCTTGAGATTCAAGAAGGCAAACGCCCAAGTTCGCTAGTTGGGACAGATCCTTAGTCATTCCTTATCTTTCCACAGACTTCCCATAAGTGCTTGCCATTATTTTATGGCTTAAAGCATCAGCTACTACATTAGCTTTACCGGGATGATATAAGATGTCAATGTCATAATCTTTTAATAGCTCCAGCCACCTTCGCTGCCTAAGATTTCAGTCCTTTTGCTTAAAGATATATTGCAAGCTTTTGTGATCAGTGTATATGTCAACATGAACTCCATACAAGTAGTGGCGCCATATCTTCAAAGCAAACACAACTGCTGCTAGCTCTAGATCATGGGTTGGATAATTTTTCTCATGTGGCCACAGCTGCCTTGATCCATAAGCTATAACTTTACCATGCTGCATCAATACACAACCTAAGTCCACTTCCGAAGCATCACAGTACTCTACATAGCCTTCTGTACCTTCTGGAAGTACCAACACAGGTGTAGAAGTTAATTTACTCTTCAGCTCTTCGAAGCTTCTTTCACACTCATCGCTCTACTGAAACTTGGTTCCTTTGTGTGTTGGCTTTGCTAAGGGTGCAGCCATGGAAGAGAATCCTTCAACAAACCTTGTGTAATAACCTGCCAATCCAAGAAAACTACGGATCTCCGTAGGCGTTGTAGGTCTTGGCCATCTTTTCACGGCTTCTATTTTCTGGTTATCAACCCTTATTCCTTCTTCGGATACAATATGACCTAGGAATGCCACAGATTTCAACCAGAACTCACATTTAGAGAACTTTGCATACAATTTACGATCACGGAGAATTTGTAAAACCTGCCACAAGTGATTAGCATGATCCTCTTCCGATCTTGAATACACCAAAATGTCATCTATGAACACTATCACAAACACATCTAAGAATGGCTTGAACACCCTATTCATCAAATCCATAAAAGCTGCTGGTGCATTTATTAGCCCGAATGACATGACTAAGAACTCAAAATGACTATACCGTGTTCGGAAAGCTGTCTTGGGTATATCTTTGTCCTGACCCTCACTTGGTGATAACCTGACCTCAGGTCGATCTTTGAAAAATACCTAGCACCTTGTAATTGATCAAACAGATCATCAATTCTAGGGAGGGGATATTTGTTCTTAATTGTTACCTTATTCAACTGCCGGTAGTCGATACACATTCTTAATGAGCCATCTTTTTTGCGTACAAACAAAACTGGCGCTCCCCATGGGGACACACTGGGCCTTATGAATCCTTTTTGTAATAAGTCTTTTAACTGCTCCTTCAACTCTCGTAATTCTGCCGGAGCCATTCTATATGGAGGAATTGAGATAGGTTGAGTATCTGAAAGCACATCAATACCAAAATCTACTTCTCGTTCTGGAGGCAAACCTGGAAGATCTTCAGGAAACACATCTGGAATTTCATTTACCATCGGAATGGATTAAAGGATTGGTGGCTCTGCATCTACATTTTCCACTCTAACCAGATAGCATATGTATTCTTTGGAAATCATCTTCTTTGCCTTAAGATAAGAAATAAATTTACCTCTTGGCATCCCAATATTACCTTTCCATTCGAGGACTACCTCTTTTGGAAACTGGAAATGCACTATCTTAGTTCGGCAATCTACTGTGGCATAACAAGAAGCTAACCAATCCATACCCATTATAACATCAAAATCTACCATGTCTAGCTCAACAAGTTCAGCCAATGTATCGCGATCACAAACAGTTACAATGCAATTACGATAAACTCTCCTAGCTATAATAGATTCACCAATTGGTGTAGACACTTCAAATGGCTTCGCTAATAATTCTGGTGTTCTTTTGAACTTTCCAGCAATCAATGGTGTAACATATGATAATGTAGACCCCGGATCGATTAATGCATATACAATATGTGAAAAGATGGACAATGTACCTGTAACCACATCCGGCGAGGCTTCTAAATTTTGTCGATCCCCTAGTGCATATGTGCGATTCTGACCTCCACTAGAACTAGCTGCTCCACTAGCTCCTCTACCACGACCTGTAGGCATATGTAGTCCCCTACCTAAAGAAGGGATTGATGAGGTCGATGCAACAACTGATCATATGCCCTGGTGTTCCACACCAAAAACAAACATCCGTCCCAAACCTGCATGCACCTAGATGATTCCTTCCACACTGTTTACAAGTCTGTCGTGGAGGCCTTGATTGGCTCGTACTTCCTTGCTCTTGATGACTGCCTTGGCTTTCACTTCTTTGCCCAAACTGATTGCCCCTAAACCCTTAGAATCGTGATGGAGCACTAGCTGTAGAGTAGAAAGATGATGGCCTAGGTGGTCTGTTAGAGAACTGAGGCCTAAACTCACCTTGGGATGGTGTAAACTGCCCCATGGATCTGGCCCTCTTAGAATGCCATGTTTCCAACTCTTGTGTTCTTCTTCTTTGCCTTTGATCCTCTAATTTTTGTGCAAAAGCCTGCATCCTTGCTATATCCATATCTTTATTCAACGAAGCAATTGTACAGTCTCTAACCAGATATGAATCTAATCTGTCCACAAAACGATGAACTCTATCCTCCATAGTAGCTACTACATTAGGAGCATACCTGGCCAAGGAATTAAATTTGAGACTATACTCCCTCACACTCATATTTCCTTGGTGGAGATTTAAGAACTGATCTGCACGGGCCTCTCGGATCTCCAAAGGCAGATAATGATCAAGGAATGCCTTTTTGAACTCTTTCCACATAGCTGAAGGTGCATTTATTCCCCTAGATTGCTTCCAAGCTTCATACCACAATATAGCCACACCATTTAATCTATATGCAGCTAGCTCAAGTGCTTCTTTACCACTTACATGCATAATATCCAAAGTGCATTGGATTTGATCTATAAAGTCTTGGGGATCTTCATTAGGATCTGACCCGCTAAATGATGGAGGGTCCAAGTTAAGAAAATCACGTATCCGTGTTCTAGCTGATCTATCTATACCACTAGTACCTGCAACTGGACCTTCTTGCCTTTGGCCATGACCAGCAACTATACGAGTCAATAATTGGACTGCGTTCCTCAAATCATGCTTGATAGCATTGATAGGGGGTTCCTGAGGTTCATCTTCCCTCCTTAGTTCTTCAGGAGATGGAGGCGTCGAGGAAGTCTGCGATAGAGACTCATCTTGAGCCCCACTTTGAATAGCTTGACTTGGTGGTGGTTGGCTGGTCCCTTCTTGGCAGCCACATCTACTCGTTTACCAGTACTTTTACTCCTTCTCGTAATCGGCATCTTTGCTATAATAAAACAATTGAGAAATTAGATATGATTCACCTACAACACTGGTTCTATCGCACGATCTAAGAAATGAAAGAAATGAGACAACTCCTATATGTCCCGTAGCCTCCTGTTTATAGATGTGGTGCACAACACATCCATAAGCAAGACTCTACACAGACACGGCTTTGTAGACTCTCTAGGATGACCTGCTCTGATATCACTTTTGTCACGACTCAAAACCCATTAAGACGGACAGGCACCCGATGCCCTAAAGGCCCGAGAGAACCAACCTGCAACCTGTTCTTACTGAGCATATACTATAACAATTGAGACAAGTTAACTTAGGATGCAGCAATACAAAACAACGTAAGTAGGTCCAAAATTTATGTACAATACTTGGCCGTCGTGGCCACAACTCCTTAAGACACAACTGAACCATGTACAAATGTCTACAAAGCCTCTAAAAGATAGAAGACTAGAGTAGGTTGGGACAGACCCCGCCTTACCCTTAACTATGATACAATACCAAATGAATTTACCAAGGACTCAATAAAGCTCCGAATCAACTTGGAGCCCACCAAAAATAGCAGAATTTCGAGTGCTCCTACTGAGGAGGTCTACTAGCTGGAGTACCTGAGCCTGTAGCATGAAATGCAGCGTCCCCAATACGGGACGTCAGTACAAAAAATGTACTGAATATGTAAGGCAATTAGTATATGTAATACAAGACTCAAATGAAATCAAGTAGCAACATATGAGTGCATAGATTAGGAGAGAAGACCACCTTTGCTTACTCTTGTGGAATCAAGTAAGCTACATTCTTTTCTTTACCTTTTTGTATGTTATAATCTTTGTTGGGCATGTGATACAAGTGACCAGCTGATCAGTGGTAGAAGAAGATGACCCATGCTAGGCGTATTAACCCCTGGGATGCGGTCCTCATAATTACACAACTTAGGATCGGCCCATGCTAGGCTTTTGCCCCTGAGCTGCCACCCTTCTATACCAATAGGGATCGGCCCATGCTAGGCTTTCGCCCCTGAGCTGCCACCCTTAATTATATAGATTCCTTCACTTAGATACTTTAATCTTTGAGATTATTGTTAATCAGTTCATAACTCTTTTGAGATATTATTTTGAATAATCATAGCACTTTTGAGATGTTGATTTGGTGGTCATAATCATCTTGGAGATATGGAAATACGGAACAGTAGTGGAATACATGAAAATAATACTTTGAGGCAGTAACAATGACATAAGGAGCTATGAAACATCAACACCTTACTTTAAGACCTTAAAGGCACAATTGACTTCAATTGGCTTAGGAGAGGGATTCATCAAACTTTGTTTTGCAAATACCATTTCTATAACAGCACAAGGGGAATAATTACACAAGTATAGAGTAGTGAACATATAATGAAGTAGTTCTATGTACTTAGAATGGGGAAAGAAATATTGTTAGCTATTTGGAGATAGTACGCTGCCACTATGCTTCCTTTTCTAGAAATAGAACTTATGGGAAAAACTTCATTGATATTAATTGCAGGTGCCAGATTTCATGCCAAAAGGATATAGAATCGAATAGCCTTACATACCTTATTTTTTTGACCAATACTACTGTCACGATTCAGCCTTCCTTTTTGGGTGCTAATCTACAACATAAATCATGATTAAGCTAACATCAGCAGCTAATCACAATAAGGTCCTCGAAAATAGTAGCTAAAATATTTGATGGAAATCAGGCCCATACAACCCTTACATAAATGGTGAACCACCACACCCTTCCTCTACACATTAATACAACTTCATACATCATCTCCCAAGATCCCCAAATTGCCCTCAACAACAATATTCATAAGGCAGCCACTATCAATCTCAAATCTTTCAGCATAATAGGAGAATATTGACTCAAAGATTTACCATCATCCATGAATTCTTGATAAATATATACTAAATTCTCCAATCAAAATATGATCAAAGAGAGGAAAACAAATGGGTTGAAGTCTTACCTTAATTCTGGAAATTTATTCTCTAAACTTGTACTTCAAGAATTCAAACTCTCCTTCAAACTTCTTACTTGAAAATGAGACAGCACTCAAGAATCCCTAAGGTGTTTTAGGGCTGCTTATTGAAGCCAAGAGAGACCAAAAAAAGAAACTTAGGAAATCTGAAATTTTTTTGCAAGTTCAAAATGGAGAAAAAGACTTGATCCTTATCCTTTTAAAAAGGAGGTGTTATGGCCGACATTCTTGACCAATTTTGGGCCATATAATGTCAAGTAGGTGTCCCACCTGCTTGTCCTTTTAACTTGGGCCTTTTTGGACTCAAGATTATTGGACCTTGGCTGTCCATTTTCCCTTTGTTCTTATATTCAACTTGGGACAGATTAATGCAAGTAGGTGGTACACACTTGGCCCAATAACATGGTAAAATAAATCTTAGGAGGTGATGCACTTACCTAGTTTCACTTGGGCTTTATCCATAATGGGCCAATTGGCAGATTTGGCTGCTGGGCTTTCTTTCATTCACAATTTTCTTTAATAGGTTTGGGCTTCAAATGAGCCCCTAAATATAAGACTAAATCTGGTCAATCAAACTTGTCCCCTTTAACTATAATATAGCTCAAGTAGGTGATGCAGCAGCTAGCTCAATTACACCTTACTATAATTACTTAAATACTTTCCATCGGAGTTAACTTGCAATACATATGCTGAAACGTGCAAGGCATTACATCACCTTCCGAGCTAGTTGAAACCAACACTAATCATATAATAAACATGATCCCTCACCTACACTATAAGTCTATGAATAGAACTACCACATACAAAATACAGGCCGTTACATTAAGGCTAATTCCCCAAATAAATGAAAGAACTAAGTCTCCTAAAAGAATGTAATACTTAGTGTAGGTGGTGGTATGGGACTTCATCTATCTATTGCCCTAAGTAGACCTTCCGAAAGGGGAGTCTTGGTGTGTCTTATATGAATTGTATGAATGAGTTCTCATGTGTTGTAAATGAAGTTAGATGACTTAAATTCTAATGTTAAGCAAACAAGTTAAATCTATGTTTCACATAATGAATGTTAAGAGGGATGCATGTAGTGTACTTAGTCCAAGAGAATCCTCAAGGGTCACTAAGTCGGAGTGATAGTATGGGATGCTACTCTCACATTGCACTTATTGTAACTTACCAAGTATCTTTGGAATGGGGAACTATGTGAAGTCCGTAAAGAATGAATGTTCTTCTAATGTCTAGCCAAGAGTGCAGACTTGTTTCTCATGCGAGGTAAGCCTATGGTTGGTAGTCTTAAGGATCACCTTGGTGTGTATTGAAGGGGGTGTATGGGCATTTCCTTCATGTCTTAACTT
The DNA here is from genome assembly GCA_016801875.1 of Solanum sitiens. Taxonomy (NCBI): domain Eukaryota; kingdom Viridiplantae; phylum Streptophyta; class Magnoliopsida; order Solanales; family Solanaceae; genus Solanum; species Solanum sitiens. Next base: position 399,262 of record JABWTJ010000587.1, read on the forward strand.
AGTGAGTCTTAGGATAACTTGGTTAGGTAAACCTCAAGGGTAATGATTTCACTATGCTTGGGTCGAATTGTTTACTGTAAAGTTCACTGTGTTCACTATAATGTTGTTTGATGTTACTGTAAAGTATGTTTTTGTTCTAAAATTATGAGAGTTCTATTTTTTGTGATAAATGATGATTCTTACACTATTTTAACTCTATAATCATGAAGGTTTTACTTATATAGAATGAAAACTTATTTTACTAAAATGTCCCCTTTACATGTTTTTGCATATGCCATACTTAGCACATTGATTTGTACTAACCCCATACGTTTTTATACTTAATAAGTATAGGTTGGAGGCGTTTTGAAGACTAGAATGCTAAGCTTGGGAATCTACTTTCTCTAGACTAAGTATGTCCTCATATATTCGAGGCATAGTCATATTTCTTAGTTTCTAGTATTAAGATTTATTATGTATCTTCATTTAATGTATAGGGCCATGTTCCTAAGATTATTATGTCGTGTCTTTAAGATGGCTAGTGATGATAATACTTCTCCTTAGCTTTTATGAAAGATGTTTCTTTTATTAATTGATTTGTGAAAAGTTTTAAATTCGGCACTACTTTTCATGTCTCATGTAATGAATGATAGCTAAGGCTTGTACAAGACCTCCGAAAGATCAAGTACGCAATTATTCTGACCTAATGGTGCTTTCTTCTACTAGGGGGTACTCTTGGGTCGTTACAAAAGTAGTACGTTATTTTAGGAGACTTAGTTCATACACTTCATATAAAACACACCAAGACTCCCCTTTAGGAAGGTCTACTTAGTGCAAATGGATAGATAGGATCCCATACTACCACCTACCATTAGTAGTAGGTTCTTTTAGGAGACTTAGTTCATTCATTCTTTTGTGGGGGAATAGATTTAACCGACATAGACCATGAGAGATAGAAATGGAATCCCGATACTACCCTTATCCGATGAGGGTTCCCCACTTTCCTAGGGTGGGGTATTTATCTTAGCTTTTACATGACTTTTCCAATAGCTAAACCTATATGGGCACATAGTTAATGTATAAGGAGATTGTTACTAAGTAACTCACTCTCTACTCACAAGGAGTACTCATCTCAGGAGGTACGTTGGGTATAACATATCTACTCACAATGTGCACCCACCCCTTCTTCAAATCCTCTCGGTGCTAAGCATAACTCCCCACAGAGTCTTAAACATTCTTTAATATAAGCTAAGGGATAGCTAATTAGCACAACATCTCAACTCACGAAGGGTACTTACCCCTGAGGTTACATTGGAATACTACATCTCAACTCAAGAAGGGTATCCAACCTATAACTTATCTTAGAAATCTCTTGGGAATAGTTAGCTTGCTACTAAACACTTCATCTCAACGCACAATAAGTGTTCACCTCAAAACTCCCGTTTTCATTCATATTCTTTAACTTCATTCATTCATTCATTCAAAGTGTGAGTATGTGTGTACATGTGAGCACACGTTTCACATAAATCATCACATCCATAACATTAGCATTCTAAACATGCTTAAATATTCATTGATCATATTTCACACTTGAACATGCTTCACATAATCATAAAGTTCCGTTAGACATTATCTCTAGCATACTTCACATAACAAGCTTCATAAAAAACATCAACAAGAACAACATCATTTTCATCATACTTCACATAATATGCCTCCATAAAGCACATCAACAAGAACAACATCATTTTCATCATACTTTATATAATATGTCTTCATGGCCTTATTCATATTACAAACGTAGATTAACATTCATATATTCAAGTAAACACCGCCACCATTGGTGGACCATACCACTCAAGAGCATTTTATAATAAAAGTTAAGCAATGTAACCAACTTACCATTAATCCAATATTTCACCACCGATAACTAATACCTTAATAATACTTTATAAAATAGCTCTTAGGGAAGTAGCTAAGTCAAAATACAACCATAAAGAAACTCTAACTTTAACATTATCATATCATGTTCATTAGACCCATTTCATAAGTAAAAAATTGATAAAAAGAAATAACAACGTTTTATTGATGTTTTAACATTAACATCACCAAGTAACATTAGAAATAGCATATTTGAATCCTTTAAAACGTTTTCATGCAAGACCCATACTTAGAGTCCAAGAAACAAGAAGCTAGGGTTTGAAAAATCTCTTTGGAAATGCCTTATAAATGGCACCTTGAATGGAAGAGAGTTCAAGAATGAATACCATACATCAATGAGAAGAAAACCCATGATTTTGATGAAGAACACGATCATCAACATCCCCTCTGAGCCCATCCTTGAGTCCAAGCTTCTATTTTGTTTTGAGAGAGTCTTTCTAGAGAGAGGGTTTTAGGTTTTAGGAAATGAAGTCTAAAATTAGGTCTTAGTGTTTTAACCCTCTTAATATAGCTAAAAGACCCTAAAATAATCATACATGGTTCATAAAAGACTTGGGGTGAATTTACCAAACACCCGAAGCCAAGGCAGAAAATTGCAACTTTTAGCAGACACCACCCACGCCCACTCATAGACGGACCGTTTCCCAATGGACACCCCTTAGATGGGGTACGTCGATTGGGACTGAGGCTGTAACATGTGTAGGCTTTGATAGACTTTCAGGGACAGTCGACGCCCAAGGTCGACAGGCCGTTGGTTGACCAACGGTCTGTCCCTTGTGGCCGCCGTTGCTCACTGCTTTCTAGCCTCCTTTCAACCGGATGTGGTCCTTTTCTAGGGCCCATCGTGTGTCCTATGTGGGGTCGTACCTGGATGTTAAACCCCAATACATAGTCGCCTAGGTCGTAGGAACATCCCACATCAATTTTGATTAAAACAAACACGTAAAACACATGAAGATACGCAAGGACTTTCTAATGCACACCTCGTGAACATCATGGACGTTCTTGGACGTTTGACCTCCAAACGTCAGAATACTTCACACACTGCCTAAGAATATCATTTTAAATCATTTTAATACAAAATTAGCTCATGAAACATTCATGAAGCTCTAGTTCACGTTAGTTTGTTTTCGGGTGTTACATTCTCCCCCACTTGGCACAACATTCGTTCTCGAATGACGCTAAACTCTTTTAAGATCATAAAGGAATTAATAGCAGCATTTAACACACTATATCAAGTCTCAAACATTCATAATCGATGCACCAATCTTACAAGGAACACCAACTACACATTGACAAGCATTTTCCAGGTAATACATGCAATTTTTTAAGAGGAAACTTCCAAATTAAAGCGCACACTTAATTCTTCATTTTATGGAGGAACTAAGTTCTCCAAGATATTCCATGCTCATTAACATCATTCTTAAACACATTGAAAGCGTAGTTCATGAAAAAGTGCAATTTCTCAAAAATTTTAACCTTTTTACAGTGAGTGCAAAAACATAACAGCGAAACATGCTAAAAATCCATTAATTCATCTTTCAAGCAATTTTATCATGAAGGAATGACCACATGGGAGACAACATCATACTAACTCACATTATAACATGATAAAAACATTTTTGAAGGAATTAAGCACTATCATCAGCTACACCTTAACATGGGAAATATAGGGTGACTACCAATTCTCCGAATGTAATGATGATATCATCAAGAGCATACAAAACCTTATACAATCAAAGGAACTCATTACATAAAGAGAAATTCAACTCACACTAATATCCAAGACTCTTAACCATTACCAAACTACCAGATTTTGGTCTCAAGCTTGAATAAGGATAGAAGGAAAGACAAGGATACCAACTACCTTTATAACTCAACTCATTCTCCCCACTAAGGGTAAATCCATCTTCAAGGTCTCATTATTCAAAGTACCACTATGCCTATCACAACGTAGGAACTCACACTAACCTCAACTCTTGCACATCAAGACTAAACATCAACCTTACAAGTCAAGCATAACACCTTCCTCTTAGGATTCAATCTAGAACAACACCCTTAAGAATTACCTTACTCAACTCTTAGGCATCACATATCTCAACTCATGGAATAAAATCCCTTCTTTTACATCACTTTGCCAAATTCTTTCAATGCTCATAAAATTTAAACCTTAGTTTTTCTACTATCATTGTTCACAACTATAAGATATCTCATTTTTTCCCAAAAAGGACTTCATTCAACCATTTTAATTCTTACCATGCTTAGAACTACATCATCATACGTGTCACATCCGTGGAGCACCCCCTAGAACTAACATGGCGTACTTGACCTCTCGGAGGTCTAATACAAGACAATAGTTATCATTCATCGCATTGTCATAGTAAATTTAGCGGAAAATTTAAAACTTTTCACAGCACAGCACATTCTAGAAACTTCACTATATATACATAAGTCATAATACATATTTAGAACATAAGTCTGTTTTCCATCCTAGACTCAACATTATAAGAGTACTTTAGGGATGAAATCCTTACAACATAAAACATAACTATATAATATCTAAGAGACTTTATAGTAAATAAACATTAGGACATCCTTGGACTTAAGGATTTCCTTTCCATGAGCTTGAGAATCACATATCAAGATCCTCAATCATATAGGCATCCCTTAAGCATCCATAACCTACACTTTGTGTAAAAAGTAGAGAAGAATGGATTTTGTACAAGAATGCACAAAGTATGGCAACCATGCAAAAACATGCATTTAAAAGGAACATTTTCTTGAAATCATACTTCATGCCTTTTTGAGTAAATCTTCATAAAACCTTTATCCAATGGAATTTATATCATTCACATAGTTCATATAACATATTCAAAGGCCAAACATTTCAAAAGATCATACATAGAATTTAAGCCATAATTGAGGTCACTTTATAGTGAGCTAATTCCCTTAACAGTGAACCCTTTTTCTTTTAACTCATAAGCTTCCCAAGTAACCCTCTAGTGATACTTGGTGCAATGCATCACCTTAAGGCCACAAGGAAACCATACATACAATCTACAAAAGTCAACACATACCATCATAGAAGTATAGTACAACATATACATATTTAAGCCAAGACTATAAGGACATTACAGTGAACTCCTAATCATTATGCACATATACTTATTTTAGTTCACATAGAACCTTATAAGACCTTACTCATAATCCTAATCTTAATCTACTAGTGCAATGAACATGTGAATCCCCATAACCTCACATATACCTAGTAAACCCTTCATGGGACCACAAGCTTTAACACTTCATACATCAACAAGTAAGTGAAGACAACTTCATTCATGTCAATACAAGACCTTCATCATATAGTCATTTAAACAAACATAGTGCAGATAAGGATAGGATCACATCATGTAGACTCGTTCCATGCACATCTTCATAACAAGTAGACAAATACTACCATGCCATGCATAAAAACATACCCATAATCATACACATTAGGTCACCTTCCTAGTACATCCTAAGGAGATACTTGTGCAATGTCTATATGGGTTCATTACTTCCACCCATCCTAAGTAACCTCCCTTAATTCATCCTAGTTAGGATCCTCGTCATTTACTTCCATTGTCCATTTTACTTTAGGGAAACTATAGCCTTAACCGACACTAAGACCATGGGTGCTAAACATGTAATTTGGTGTTGTAGAGCCTTACACCAATGGAAGGTGTTCCTACCTAGCCAAGGTAGAACATTAACATACATACTAGCATCCTAAGTGAATTCACTTTGCTACATCCTATGTGGCAAGCATAGTTTATGGAACTAAGAGATTGGTATGATCCCTCTACATGCAATTTGGAAATTGGGGCCTTCTCTCACGAGAAAACATGGGTGAACCTTCCTCAAAGGGAAGCCACCACCTCATGTGGATCCATAGGTGAGTATTCCTCTAAGGGAAATCAACACCTCTCATTGTCAAGTTCACTCGGTGCTAAGCTAAGTTCCCTTTATTGAAGAGCCTTTATTACAATAATTCATTAAACATAGGCTTAGGATATTTGTTCCTCATATGCTTATATCATACTCAAGTACCTATCTAGTTTTATAGTATTCTTGGCGACACCTTTCAAGGCCCCTCTATTTACTAGATCATCATCCATGTGTGTGTGTACTTATATGTGAACAAACCTTTCACATAACACATAAAGATCACAAATGTTCATATAACAATGCATAAGTCTATAGGTATAGCAATATGAGCAATCCTTTCATATAAACACACTAAGACACTATGCACATTCATACTTCCATCATATCACATAAGTCATATTCACAACATGCCCATACATCCCTTTTCCTATTCATAGAAACCAAACCTAGGAACTATCCTATCAAGGTACACATGTGCAATGCATAGACAAGGTCACATACCCTTGCCCACATTAGTACACCTATAAGGTCATCCTAGTTAAGGTATACATAATATACTCCACATACATATACTTTACATGCATAGTAGTAGACACTAGTGAATATGAGAACTACCTTTCATTTAGACACCATGACCCATACTACTTATAAGCATGCATGTAGAGTGAGGGTGTGTGTACATTGGGTAATATGATCACATAATGGCTATTAATAACACATTTGAGGCAGACACCCTCTCAGACCATAATACACTTTCAAGCATAGACCACACAACACATTTATCATAGGAGACAAGTCAACTTCATATTACACGTAAGACTCATAACTTTGGCTATCCATGCATTCACATAGGGGTACATAGGTAAGGGATTATTAACCATTTTAATTCATCAATGGAAGCACTTACACTTTACCCTAATATGGATATACACATGATTATACAATAGCCATACAACCTAAATCACAACTAGAATAGGAAAGTGGGCATAAGCTTCATATAGTATGATCATCATAACCACACACTCATATATTGATAAATTTGCCTTCAAGGCCATGGTCAACACATATATAATGACAATAAAGTAAACATCGGCAATATAAGTGGACCATACCACACAATGCCATACAACGCTTTATCAACTATAATATTATAAGAAAAGTAGAAGAGATAAGCACTCTTACCAATTTCTCACCCTTTGATCATCCTTGATCAATACTCCTTTTAATAAAAAATTAATATAAAAAGGCAATAGCTAAAGGTATACTACCATGATCGCCAATCATACATTAATCATAACAAGATTGAGATCATATTTGGTCAACTACATCATCATCTTATAGAATGTGAAGGGAAGTTGATCTCTTACCAATTCTTTCTCACTTTGATTGTCAGTTAGTGATACTCACAATTAATCAATAATACACATAAAAGGAAGTATCTAAGGATACCATGGCTTAGACGAAATCGTACTACAACTGCAAAGAGGTCGAGATTACAGTGAGCACCATAGAATTACAATAGAGAGGAATTAAGGATCAAGTCTTAAAGCATCAATACACATTGGATAACAACACATAATTCATCATTATAATCTATTATAGGCATTATCTAAAATACAATTAATGCTATACAACATCGTGAACCAGTTACCATGGAATCGAGATACAAAGAACTACATTAGTACATTATAGAAGATAGGAGAACATGAATCAATACTACCTAATCCTCAATCCTTGATCCATATTGTATCCATTACATATGATTCGTAATTTTTATACATGATAGGCTGTAGATAACAATCAATTTAGCATAATTGAATTCCAATTTTATATATTGTACTATCAATGTTATAGTGAATCATGGAAATCTAAGCTAGGCATGTTCATATCTTCATACATTGATACACATGGATCCTTCATCATCAATCATCATCAATTCACGTAAACAAAATTATATATAACCAATTCAATGTAATAGAATCACAATTCAAACAATAACAATTAATAATCACAATGCCCATGCAAGGGCTAAATCGATTTTGGGAAGGGACATGGGTTCATAATACAATTGGATTGAAATCACGTTAAAACCAAAACATTGTCATAAATTCATCATGATTTAATCATTAAAAACGTTTTTAGAAAGAACCCATGGCTAGTTGAAGAAGAAGAGATTTGATCATGAAACTTTCTTTGAAAACTTGAGATTAACTGTCCAAGTGAAAGGTTACTTGGAGATGAAGGATTACCATACCTTTGTCTAGTTAAAAAAATCTAAAAATTGGTGAAGAAACCATGAGAATCCAATCTACAAGGTGTTCTTGAGCTTCAACAACAATGGAGGTTTCTAGAGAGAATTGGTTTTAGAGGGAAGGTTCAATTTGTGTGAATGGTATTGGGAAAGGGTTGGTCACGTTTTACATTACTTATATACACCCAAAAATAGGTAAATAAATCAATTAGGGTCAGGTTAGGACGTGGGGTGAATTTCCCATTCACCCCTTTAATAAAATAGTCGCATGGCACTAGCTGCAGGCCACCATCGACGGCCAGTAGGTCCATTGATAGGCCTTCTGCGCCTTCAGTCGATTGGACCTTGGCATGTTCTTGGGTGGAGACTTGCCCAGGATAAGTATCCATCAATGAGACCTCACCAACGGCCCATTTTTAAACTAACTGGGCGTCATTTGGTTTAGTTGATTGACAATGTTTAGGCAGTGTCTCGATAGCCCTTGGGTCCTTCTTGTGGGCCCTTTTGCGGGGCCCTTGGGAAGTCATACCCGTGCATAGCCAACATAAATAAAAATCTTTACAAGTTGTATACATCCCACATCAGTTTCAACCAAAACAAATACTCGCAACTCGTCCAAACATGCAAGGCCCCATCAATATACACATGAATGTCTCAAGGGCTAACATTCGAATGTCCTAGACGTTCTTTGACGTTTGACCTCCAAACTTCATGAAACTCCATATACTTCCTATAAACATCATTATAACTCATTTTAAGACTCATAGTCTCATTACATACAAATATAAGCACGTATAGACACATGAGGCACATAGGTGACTAGTCGTCGAACGTCTTGGTCGTCCCCGGACGTTTGACTTCCGAATCACCTCAAACTTTACACACTGCCTATAAACCATATTATAATATATTTTAGGACCTTATAACCTTAATACAAAAGTGTTAGGATCTAGAATACCTAACTCATTTTTTGGGGGTCTTATAATATGATTCCAAATCACAATACTTCCAATATCATAAGTCACACATAGTCATAAATGACATCAAATCACAATCCTCAAAACTAACCTTCACATCTACTCTTTAAGCCACAAAACCATCATAAGCATCAAAACTCACTTTTATCTCCCTCAAACATAGAAACATCTCCCCTTCCAAGAAATCACATCTAGAAAATCACCGGAAGAGGGAAAAGAAGAGAGATACCTTATGGAGTTAAGTTCTATTGCACGATAGAAGAGTAATGAAGAAAGTGAAACTCTCTCTTCCTATAGCCTCTCACCCATGGATGTGTCGCGACTCACACTGATGAACAATACTTTACTAGACGTGGCTTGTTAGACTTTAGACCCTAAACTACTTCCCATAAACATATTCTCTGATACCATGTTTGTAACAATCCAAAAGTACCCCCTAGAAGAAGGGAGCACCCTTAGGTCAAAACAATTGCATACTTGACCTTTCGGAGGTCTTGTACAAGCCTTCGATATCATTCATTACATAAGACATGTAAAGTAGTACGAAATTAAAACTTTTCAAGAATAAATAAATAAAATTACAAATCTTTCATAAAAGCTAAGGAGTGATCTCGTCTTCATTAGTAAACATAAAGATACAAAATAAATATCTTAAGGACACGACCCTTTACTGTTACTACCCGAGGGTATACCATAGAAGTTATGGTATTCTCGAATCTTAACACGGCGTCGTCGAACTCTCGGAGGTCTATGTAACAACCCTAAAAATGGATACGATAAGTAATGCTTAATGTGTCAAGAATGCCTATGATTAGACCAGGGTTCACACGAATTGATGCGCGTAAAACCAAACCTCGGAACCCTTGCTACAGCCAAGCCAACTAACTTGGGGAGTTAGTTGAGCTTATAAAGGTTGGGTCCAACCATGTAGGGCTCTCGAATACAAAGATTTACTCGAAGGAGTCTTTACCGGACTTAAAAAGAAGAAATCTTAGGTTTGAATGGTCTAGGGGTAAAATGGTCTTTTTCCTGGCTAAGGGTAGTATCGTAATTACCCTAAATATGTAATTAATTATTTAATTAATAAAGTGGAGGGGCAATTTGGGGAGAGAGGGCCGAAATTGAGCCCTTGAAGTGAAGTCTTGCTCCACCCGGGTTCGAACCTAGGTGGAAGCAATGAATTAATGTGATTTTTAATGTAATTAATTAATAATTATTATTCATTAACTGATTTAAAATAAAATAAAAATCAGATTTTATTAAATAAATAAAAACCCTATTGACTAAGTCCTAAAACTAGACTCCTAAGCCTCCTATAACTCCAACTCTCTCTCACGTTTATCTCTCCATTCTCATGCTCAATCTCTCTTCCTCTTTCACACGAAAATGCTCTGCCAAAGTAAGATACAAAAGCAGAAAAATAAACCAAGTTTTCACAGTTGAAGAAATCACAAGAAAACAAACGTTAATCGCACACTAGGCTAAGGGAGGTTGTCGTTCGAGTGGAGTTGACATTGAGGAGGCTTAGACGTATTCTTGGGAGGAGTTTTCGGGCAGAAAGTCAAGGGTTTAACGTCAAAAAGGTATGGGTTTTCTTCTCTCTTGGTCCCTTTCCCAAGAGACCCCTTAAGGTTCATGTTATTCATTCAAAAACTAGGATTGTTTCCCCTTTTGCATCCCCCTGTCACTAGCTCCCAATGAATCGTAGGTTGGGTATTATTGCTGGTAGATTTATGTGTATATTATGTTTTTGTGATGAATATGATTATGTTTGTGTAGTTGAAATCGTATGAAAGACAACCCATGTGTTCGAGATTATGTGCAAGTGTGTGTGTGCAAGTATGTTACAGTGAATGAGGTTCTCTGTGTAATGCTCCAAAAAGTTTAATGTATTATGGTTGTATTTTTACTTGTATAAATTGAGGTAAGTCGTGATGTTCATATGAAATGTTATGTGGCTGGATTGAGGGAGAAATTCTTGGCTAAACGAATCCATGAAAATGCACCTAAAACGTTATTAATGAACCATGAAATTTCCCTAAGAACTAATGTGTAATTTGATGAAAAAGGTGTAGAAAAATTGTGGAATAATTTTCCAGAACCTGGAAATAGGCTTTAGAAAGAATCTGGAAATTTTGGACGTCAAAAAAAAATAAAAAAAATAAGTGAGGCCTGCAGGGATCGAACACAGGACCTCACTAAAGCTTACCTAACAAATAAACAAAAAAAAAGGGTGTTAAGCGGGGCTCGAACTGGGGCAGTGATCAGCGAATTTCGTCAGGCAAAAAGGAATAAAATTAAATGCTGTTGTGGGGTTTCGATCCCACAACACGGAAGGCCCTTCTTAATTAAAACAAAAATATATGGGGTCGTGGGGAATCGATCCCACGCCCCTCAATCGCCTGTAGTAATTAAATTTTAAAAAAAAAAGGTTGTGGGGGATCGATCCCACAACCCCTGGTCATTACCGAATAAGGGGCATAGGAGAAGGATAGAAAAATTCTTTAAAAAGTATGGGGTCGTGGGGAATCGATCCCACGCCCCCAGTAAGCTGTAGCAACGTTCAAGGATAAAGGAAAAATGAAAATAAAAGGATTGTGAGGCGTGGGAATTGAACCCACGACCTCTAGGTAGGCTGCAAAATTGGAGAAAAATAAAGAGAGGATGTGGGGGTTTGATCCCAGCACCTCATGATCTATGCGAATTGGACAAGAAACCTTTTAAATGAAATAAATAAAAGGGGCTGTGGGGGTTCGATCCCACAACCCTTCGGCCAATTAAGAGTAGAATCCAAGGAGAAAAATAAAGAGAGAATGTTGATGTTGGGGATCGATCTAGGGTCCCAATGTCATGTGGATTAAAAATAAAATCAAGGGAAAATGTAAGTATTGTCCAAGGGATTCGAACTTGGGTTCCCTTGCCCAAATTTCCATATTGATACATAAATCATACGTGAATTAAATGTTCAAGAATAATGCCACCTACTTATATCGAAATCGAGATCTTGGCATACATACAAGATAAATAAGTCTTGTACTACATAATCTTAGTAAGATATGAGTCACTTAACGAATTATGAATGAAGCCTCATGGCTTGTATGTATAGACCCATAAGTCTAGCATACGTTTAAAAATAAGTGAACATAAGATGTATGTAATGAAATGAAGTAACCCTAGGAGGGTTAAGTACGAGTGTAAAATCACTAAACCAAGTGCATTGGCATACGATGAAATGATTATTATGTAATGAAATGATGAAACCCTAGAAGGGTTAAGTAAGAGTGTGAAACACACAAATGACCAAGTGCATTGGCATATAATAAAATGAACATTTACGTAAAATGGGGTGAGTAGTTATGAAGAGCAATTGTGCTAATGTTAATTAATGTGGTGACAACATGATATGATTCTAATGTAAAAGATGAGAACAATCTTAAATGAGCCTAAGTATTTGTTACCAAAACGTACTCACCTACGAGAGTGTAAAGTTAATGAAGAGACCAGTCTCAATGAACACTCTAATGAAAGTATTGAGATTAACACACTTAATACTAATGATGAGGATGATGAGATGAGAAATCATCTATTGAGCTATGATGTCCTCATACTAGAAGCCAGCTTCAATGACGTATGAGTTGAATGTAATGGAACCTTATACTGAGCACCGATAGACTAGCTATGAGCGGTGATGCCTTCTTTCGGGAAGGGCGGAGGTTCACGTAATTCTCATGAGATGAGACTGTCCGGCTTGACAGGTATGGGTCTCTTTATATCTCCTGGTCTTCGAACCTATACTGCCAATATAGGGATCTGGCGGGGTTAAATTCCCATGTACTCTAGCATGTTTTAGGTCACCTTGGCCGGTGATTCCATCTATTTTCGGTGTGGGGGAGACACTGGATTTCATGATGCTCACATGATCTATGTCTGTTAAAGTTAAAGTTCCCAATGAATGAATGAGGCTGCCTCAAATGATGCACATAATGAAATGAATGATACCAAAGGTGTTAGGATTGGATAATCAAGAGGTGAGTTAGACTCAAGTGATGACACTAGGTTATTCTTGATCATTGCACAGCAAACCCGATGAAAGTCTTAAACTACATCCTAGGTATAGGTGGTGGTTACACTGGCCTATGAACGAAATGAAATGAAGTACGTATGAATGAATGAAGCAGACTCTGTGTTTGCTAATGAAGACTCCCTAGTTGAGGTCCCATATGTAGAGCCCTCATTTTGTAAAGTCTTAATGTCAAGTCCATGATTCCAAGGTCTCATGGCATATGAATGAATGTTATAAAAGATGTTATGTTCTATATGATATATGATATGTGCTATGTGTAAGATGTTATGTGCTGTGTGCAATATGATAAGTATGATGATGCATGTTACTCTCATGACATGACTTTCCTAATCCAAATTCGGAAAGCTCACTAACTTTCCTAATCCAAATTTGGAAAGTTCACTAACTTTCTTAATCCCAATTTGGCAAGTCCACTGACTTGACTTTCCATAATCATGTTGTTAGGAAAGAGCTATTCTTCCTCATGCATGTCCTTGGTGTATGCTTGCATATACTCATACTTAGTACAAGTGTGTACTAATCCCATACAACTCTATATTTTTAGGTGCAGGCACAGGTGGACGCTAGAGCTTACAGATTGACGTTGCAGCTATCCGGATGTGGAGCTTTCATCCGGACTTGGTAGGCCCTCATGCTTTTGAGGATGTCTACCGTTACTATCTAGCATAGATGTAGGCTTTAGCTAGTGGAGCATGTTCCACTAGTGTTTCTTCCATTTTTATTTCAGACATTGTATTGGTGCCATTTTGGCAATTATACATTTATTACAATATTGAACTGTTTCTTTTATTTGATTATCTCTATATTAGATGGTTGATTTGTGAACGCCCATGATGTTAAGTTTAAAATGTTTAGCATGAACTAAGAAAACAAAATGTTCAAATTTTCCGCTAAAATTAACCTAGAAGAAGTAAGAATGATGTATGTAGGCTTGTCTGCGACCTCTGAGAGGTCAACGACGCCAGTCTCGTCTGGAGTCTAGATTCCGGTCGTGACAAATTTGGTATCAGAGCAATAGGTTGATTTCCAAGAATAATAAGTTCACATCAACCACATTGAGTAGTTTCTAAGTCATGGTAGTGAAGTGCACCACTATCCTGAATTAGAGACTGCATGATGCGTAGGAAAATTTCCCTTCTTCTAATCTTATCGTGCTTTCCTTAATGTCTAATTTCTTGGTGTTATGAGCGTGTCTAACATCAATCTTTGTTGTTTTCAGAGAATGAATAATAGGAGAACCATTGGTCAGAGGAGAGGAGGTGCAGCTGCTGGGGACAATCAGGTTCCACCCCAGGCTCCAGCTGAAGGAGTGGCTATGCCGGTTAACCCAGCTGGGTTGACTGATGCGGAGGTGCGGGCATCCATGGCCCAGATGGCACAGGCCATCATTATGCAGGCCTAGGCTATGACTACCCAGGTCAACCAGCAAGATGATTAGAGGCAGAACCCACCGGTTCGTAGCATGGCTAACAGATTGAGAGACTTCAGGAGGATGAATCCTCCTATTTTCACAGGGTCTAAGACTTCAGAGGACCCCCATGAGTTTGTAGATTAGGTGCATAAGATTTTTGTGTCTATGGGGGCACAGATATTGAGAAGGCTGAGCTGGCTTCCTATCAGCTCAAGGATGTTGCACAGACTTGGTGCAAGATGTGGCAGGATAGCCGAGCTTTGGGCGGAGTTCCGTTCACTTGGGAGCTGTTTAAGATAGCCTTCCTTGAGAGATTCTTTCCCAGGGAGATGAGGGAGGTAAATGTTGAGGAGTTTATCAACCTTAAGCAGGGATCAATGACAGTGAGGGAGTATTCCCCGAAGTTTGTTAAACTATCCAGGTATGCCACTTCTCTTGTGTCTAACAGCAGAGACGAGATGAGTAGATTCTTGACAGGTATCGCTGAGGATCTCGAGGATGAGTGTAGGGCAGCTATTCTACATGACAGCATGGACCTTTCCAGGCTTATGGTCCATGTCCAGCAAGTGGAGGAAAGCAGGAAGAGGAAGCCCACTAGGGCAGGGAACAGGTCAAGGCAAGCTGAGGAGAATTTTTCAAGGAAGAGTAGTGCTAGAATCAGGGATAGGCCCAGGCTTAAGAAGGGACTCTCTCACCAAGGGGAGTCAAGTTTATCCAAGGGTCGCTATGATAGGGATTCCGATTCCAGAGTTAAGAGAAACAATGGAGTAGATACACCTCAGGAGAGGCCACCTTGCAGGAAGTGTGGCAAACTGCATGGAGGAGAGTGTATGATGGGCACTAAAGCTTGTTACAGTTGTGGCAAACCGGGTCACATGGTGAATGATTGTCCGAATAGGAGAAGTCAAGAACAAGGGAAGGAGAGAGTTCAGCCTAATGGTCCAAGTGAAGAGGCTCCAAGGAGGCAATGATTCTTCGCACTCAAGTCTAGGGGTGCAGGGGAAGGCACTTCAGATGAAGCCTCGGGTGCGTAGCCTTAATTAGTCTTTCATATCTTTGATTGTGTATGGTGTTTATGCACTAGTATGAGGTTAGTATGTTTGAGTCATCATGTTGGTTGCTGATTTGTATGACTTATATGTTGACTTATGTTGTATGCTTTAATGAGACTAATTTAGGAAAGAATCCCTTAGTCTATTAATGTGAAGCTACTAGTAGGTTTCAAGGATGGGCACCATCATGTGAATCAGATATTCACCAATGGGAGTATTGAATTACCTATGTATGCATACGTTCTATAGATGACTTACTTATTGTTAGTAAAGAGTAGTGTCATTCGAGGACGAATGTTCCTAAGGGGGGGATAATGTAACAACCCTAAAAATGGATAAGATAAGTAATGCTTAATGTGTCAAGAATGCCTATGAGTAGACCAGGGTTCACACGGATTGATGCACATAGAACCAGACCTCGTAACCCTTGCTACAGCCAAGCCAACTAACTTGGGGAGTTATTTGGGCTTGTAAAGGTTGGGTCTAACCATGTAGGGCTCTCGAATACGAAGATTTACTTGAAGGAGTCTTTATCGGACTTAAAAAGAAGAAATCTTAGGTTTGAAGGGTCTAGGGGTAAAATGGTCTTTTTCTTGGCTAAGGGTAGTATCGTAATTACCCTAAATATGTAACTAATTATTTAATTAATAAAGTGGAGGGGCAATTTGGGGAGATAGGGCCGAAATTGAGCCCTTAAAGTGAAGTCTTGCTCCACCCGGGTTCGAACCTAGGTGGAAGCAATGAATTACTGTGATTTTTATTTAAGCTATTGAATTAATGTAATTAATTAATAATTATTATTCATTAGCTAATTTAAAATAAAATAAAAATCAGATTTTATTAAATAAATAAAAACCCTATTGACTAAGTCCTAAAACTAGACTCCTAAGCCTCCTATAACTCCAACTCTCTCTCACGTTTATCTCTCCATTCTCACGCTCAATCTCTCTTCCTCTTTCACACGAAAATTCTCTGCCAAAGTAAGATACAATGGCAGAAAAATAAACCAAGTTCTTCACACTTGAATAACTCACACGAAATCACAAGAAAACAAACGTTAACCGCACACTAGGCTAAGGGAGGTTGTCATTCGAGTGGAGTTGACATTGAGGAGGCTTAGACGTTTTCTTGGGAGGAGTTTTCGGGAAGCAAGTCAAGGGTTTAACGTAAAAAAGGTATAAGTTTTCTTCTCTCTTGGTCCCTTTCCCAAGAGACCCCTTAAGGTTCATGTTATTCATTCGAAAACTAGGATTGTTTCCCCTTTTGCATGCCCCTGTCCCTAGCTCCCAATGAATCGTAGGTTGGGTATGATTGCTGGTAGATTTAGGTGTAGATTTTGTTTTCATGATGAATATGATTATGTTTTTGTAGTTGAAATCGTATGAAAGACAACGCATGTGTTCGAGATTATGTGCAACTGTGTGTGTGCAAGTATGTTAATGTGAATGAGGTTCTCTGTGTAATGCTCCAAAAAGTTTAATGTATTATGGTTGTATTGTTACGTGTATAAACTAAGGTAAGTCGTGATGTTCATATGAAATGTTATGTGGCTGGATTGAGGGAGCAATTCTTGGCTAAACGAATCCATGAAAATGCACCTAAAACGTTATAAATGAACCATGAAATTTTCCTAAGAACTAATGTGTAATTTGATGAAAAAGGTGTAGAAAAATCGTGGAATAAATTTCCAGAACCTGGAAATAAACTTTAAAAAGAATCTAGAAATTTTGGAGGTAAAAAAAAATTAAAAAAAAATAAGTGAGGCCTGCAGGCATCGAACCCAGGACCTCACTAAAGCTTACCTAACAAATAAACAAAAAAAAAGGGTGTTAAGCGGTGCTCGAATTGGGGCAGTGATCAGCGAATTTCGCCAGGCAAAAAGGAATAAAATTAATTGTTGTTGTGGGGTTTCGATCCCACAACACGGAAGGCCGTTGTTAATTAAAAAAATATATATATGGGGTCGTGGGGAATCGATCCCACGCCCCTTAGCGAATTCAGCAACTAATAAAAAGAAAAGGGGTCGTGGGGAATCGATCCCACGCCCCTCAATCGCCTATAGTAATTAAATTTTAAAAAAAAGGGTTGTGGGGGATCGATCCCACAACCCTTATTCAGTAGAGAATAAGAGGCATAGGAGAAGGATAGAAAAATTCTTTAAAAACTATGGGTTCGTGGGGAATCGATCCCACGCCCCCCAGTAAGCTATAGCAATGTTCAAGGAGAAAGGAAAAATGAAAATAAAAGGATTGTGAGGCGTGGGAATTGAACCCACGACCTCTAGGTAGGCTGCGAAATTGGAGAAAAATAAAGATAGGTTGTGGGGGTTTGATCCCACAACCTCATGGTCTATGCGAATTGGACAAGAAACATTTTAAATGAAAAAAATAAAAGGGGATGTGGGGGTTCGATCCCACAACCCTTTGGCCAATTAAGAGTATAATCCAAGGACAAATATAAAGAGAGAATGTTGATGTTGGGGCTCGATCTAGGGTCCCAATGTCATGTGGATTAAAAATAAAATCAAGGAAAAATGTAAGTATTGTCCAAGGGATTCGAACTTGGGTTCCCTTGCCCAAATTTTCGTATTGATACATAAATCATACGTGAATTAAATGTTCAAGAATAATGCCACCTACTTAGATTGAAATCGAGATCTTGGCATACATACAAGATAAATAAGTCTTGTACTACATAATCTTAGGAAGATATGAGTCACTTAACGAATTATGAATGAAGCCTCATGGCTTGTATGCATAGACCCATAAGTCTAGCATACGTTTAAAAATAAGTGAACATAAGATGTATGTAATGAAATGAAGTAACCCTAGGAGGGTTAAGTACGAGTGTAAAATACACTAAATGGCCAAGTGCATTGGCATACGATGAAATGATTAGTATGTAATGAAATGATGAAACCCTAGAAGGGTTAAGTAAGAGTGTGAAACACACAAATGGCCAAGTGCATTGGCCTATGATGAAATGAACATTCACGCAAAATGGGGTGAGTAATTATGAAGAGCAATTGTGCTAATGTTAATGAATGTGGTGACAATATGATATGAGGCTAATGTAAAAGATAAGAACAATCTCAAATGAGCCTAAGTAATTGTTACCAAAACGTACTCACCTACGAGAATGTAAAGTTAATGAAGAGACCAGTCTCTATGAACACTCTAATGAAAGTATTGAGATTAACACACTTAATACTAATGATGAGATTAGAAATCATCTATTGATCTATGATGTCCTCATACTAGAAGCTAGCTTCCATGACGTATGAGTTGAATGTAATGAAACTTTATATTGAGCACCGATAGACTAGCTATGAGCGGTGATGCCTTCTTTCTAGAAGGGCAGAGGTTCACGTGACTCTCATGAGATGAGACTGTCCGGCTTACCGGGTATGGGTCTCCTTATATCTCCTGGTCTTCGAACCTATACTGCCAATATAGGGATCTGGCGGGGTTAAATTCTCATGTACGCTAGCATATTTTGGGTAACCTTGGCCGGTGATTCCACCTCTTTTCGGTGTGGAGGAGACACTGGATTTCATGATGCTCACATGATCTATGTCGGTTAAAGTTAAAGTTCCTAGTGAATGAATGAGGCCAGCCTCAAATGATGCACATAATGAAATGAATGATACCAAAGGTGTTAGGATAGGATAATCAAGAGGTGAGCTAGACTCAAGTAATGACACTAGGTTATTCTTGATCATTGCACATCAAACCCGATGAAAGTCTTAAACTACATCCTAGGTATAGCTGGTGTTCACACTAGCCTATGAACGAAATGAAATGAAGTACGTATGAATGAATGAAGCACACTCTGTGTTTGCTAATGATGACTCCCTAGTTGAGGTCCCATATGTTGAGCCCTCATTTTGGAAAGTCTTAATGTCAAGTCCATGATTCCAAGGTCTCATGGCATATGAATGAATGTTATAAAAGATGTTATGTTCTATATGCTATATGATATGTGCTATGTGTAAGATGTTATGTGCTGTGTGCAATATGATAAGTATGATGATGCATGTTACTCTCATGGCATGACTTTCCTAATCCAAATTTGGAAAGCTCACTGACTTTCCTAATCCAAATTTGGAAAGTTCACTAACTTTCCTAATCCCAATTTGGCAAGTCCACTGACTTGACTTTCCATAATCATGTTGTTAGGAAAGAGCTATTCTTCCTCATGCATGTCTTTGGTGTGTGCTTGCATATACCCATACTTAGTACAAGTGTGTACTAATCCCATACAACTCTATATTTTTAGGTGTAGGCACAGGTGGACGCTAGAGCTTACAGATTGACGTTGCAGCTATCCGAACGTGGAGCTTTCATCCGGACTTGGTAGGCCCTCATGCTTTCGAGGATGTCTATCATTACTATCTTGCTTAGATGTAGGCTTTAGCTAGTGGAGCATGTTCCACTAATGTTTCTTCCGTTTTTATTTCAGACATTGTATATGTGCCATTTTGGCAATTATACATTTATTACAGTATTGAACTTTTTCTTTCATTTGATTATCTCTATATTAGATGGTTGATTTGTGAACGCCCATGATGTTAAGTTTAAAATGTTTAGCATGAACTAAGAAAACAAAAAGTTCAAATTTTCCACTAAAATTAACCTAGATGAAGTAAGAATGATGTATGTAGGCTTGTCTGCGACCTCTGAGAGGTCAACGACGCCGGTCTCGTCTGGAGTCTAGATTCCGGTCGTGACAGTATAAGACAAGCCTCTTAGCTTACCTTCATTGCATACTCAAAATAAAAATAGCGGTAAATTTAAAACTTTTCATAACACATCGTGTGCTAGAACATTACTTCATCTATATATACAATATCATACTACATAGTTAGACTCTAATGTCTCTTTTCCATCTTAAGACACAACTGAATAAAATAGAATAAGGACACGGACCTTCACAACATAAAATATAAGTCTAAGCTATTACATAAATGAACAGGAACTTGACATTGGGAAATCCTTGAATCAAAAGGGTCCCTCTTTTTGAACTTGGGAGATCTATCCACACTCTTCACTTACGAGACATCCTCTATCCATCACCACCTACACTTGGTGTAAAAAGATAGAGAAGAATGGTATTAGCAAAAGAATACACTAAGTATGGCAACCATGCAAAAATAAGTATTTAAAGAGGATATTTCACTTGAAATCATGCAACATGTATTTTTAGTAAATTTCATGAATATAGGCACATATATGCTCAATATAGTTCACTTACATATTATAGACATGGATAATAAGCATGATAGCACATAAAGCCATTTATCATACTTATAAGCATATTCAATACACATCATACATTACCTCTCTTTTATTTTACTTCCTTTCTGAAGTAACCCTCAAGTGTATCTAGTGCAATGTAACCTTACAATAGTCTTTCATAATATGCTTCATAAACACAACCACATATATTCACAAGTCATGAGCACATCAAAGACATCAACTTCACATAAGGACCATCACCTAAGTCAACTCCTAAGTCACACTAGTGCAATGTGTAGTTAACATCCCATAATGCTACTTCCACCAAGTGTACCTAAGAAGTAACCCTAGACTAGGCATAACATACTCAGCAAGTCATAACATATTCAACAAGTCATAACATATTCATTTAAAACTAGCAATAAAGCCACATACTTCATATCATCATATAAGGATTCTTTCCTTTACTACAAACTTAGTCAAAAATCACTTAGTTCATATAATAGGTAAACTACCCTCATAACCCCCTTCACAAGCTTACTTGTGCAATGTACACATTGAGTCTCATACCCCCACATATACAAAGTAAACTCAGTTAGAAGCCATAAGTGTAGTTCACATACATAGTCATAATTCATACATAACATAACAAGGTCACTTATCATGCATTCATACAAGTCATATTGAACATAAGTATTTACTTCATAAGGGTCTCCAATCCTATCCTTTCTTGAAGTCATCTAGTGCAATGTATAGGTAGGGTTTATAGTCCTCCCATACCAAGTACAGTTCTCAAGGAATTTAGATTATAGTTCATATTCTTATCTTAGTTAATTATTAACCTTCGGGAGACATATCCATAACCGACATAGACTATGTGAGCTACATAGAATCCGGCGTTCTACTCCCACACTGAAAAGAGAGGGTTAACACTTTCCTAAGGTGCAACCATTCGTACATAGCTTATATAGGTGGATACCAGAAGCTATAACCTACGGGGGAACGTAGTTATGTAACATGGAGAATGCTTCTTGAAACCTTGACTTACTAACGTGGAGGTTTCCATCTCATGAGATAACATCTTTCTTGGGAACGCGGACTTGCTAACGTGAAGGTTCTATTTGTGGGAAGCCAGACT
This sequence comes from Solanum sitiens, assembly GCA_016801875.1. NCBI lineage: Eukaryota > Viridiplantae > Streptophyta > Magnoliopsida > Solanales > Solanaceae > Solanum > Solanum sitiens. The sequence goes on from JABWTJ010000587.1 coordinate 421,259, forward strand.
TACTAACGTGAAGCTCTCACTCTCATTTGTCATGTTCACTCTGTGCTAGTATCTAACTCCCTTTTTAAATATATTTAAGTCTTTAGTGTATTAATTCATAAAGAAGGCTTTAGGAGCTTGCTCCTTCATACATCATATACCTGAAGGATTCTAAGATGAGAATGTCCTTTCTTCATAGACCCTACTTCATGTAAGAATGTCCTTTCACATAATCATACAATCATACATTATGTGGGTGTGCATACAACGTGAGATCTACCTTCACATAACACCTCTAATCACACATGTTCATAGTTTAATTAATCATATCCTTTACATGCATAGAAATAGGTAATGATGCATAGGAGAATTATCACTTTCCTTAGTCATCATGAATCTATCCTACTCATAGATATGCATGAAGTGTGTGTGTACATTGGTCAACATGATCACATAATGGCTATCACATAGTATTGAGAAAGCCACCACCCTCTAAAGATCACAATACAGGTATAACATTCTTCAAGTCTCAAGCCATAAAAACATATAGAGTATTAAGGACTATATACTACACACACTCACATTACACCATATGAGGCAAGTACATATTTAACCATAGAATAAATGACTCCTAGCATACTTAAATCACACACTCATATAGGGTTCATATGGGTAGTGATCATGCTATAAGGATATTATTCATCATTAGCCATATAGACCACACCTTACCCTAACATGATCATAACACATATACATCTAAAATCATCTCCACACCAATATTAAACAAGTAGTGTAGAAGACTATACACATAACATCACATAACATCAATTCACTTAGACATGATATTAGAATCAAGGATAAATCCTTCAACTTCCTAAATATGGAAATTATCATATAAATTCATCTTGAATATAATACCTTCAAGGCCATGATCATAACACATAAACATGTAGAAGAATGTAAACACGGTCACCATAAGTGGGCCATACCAATTAACACAATTCAATATACATCCTAAGCTAATTAGAGGAAATAGGTCAACTTACCAAATGTCCAAGCTAATGATCATCTTTGATCATTCCTCCACAATTCAGTTTCAATTGATATAGAAAGTAATAGCAATAATCCATTCAACACAATCTAATCACAATTCTATAAACAACAAGTCAATATCACAAGACCCACGTTATAGGCTAATTTGAGAAATTAGGAGGATCATGGGTTCTTCATAAAACTGGATAGAAATTCATCATAAAATCAGTAGATAAATATATATTCATCATTAGAATACTTTTTAAATCAATTTGAGAATGAACCCATGGTTTTGAAAAATATGATTTTTTGACTTAGAATTCATGTTTAGAAAACCTTAGAAAGGAATCCATAGATGAATGGTTATCTAAGGATGAAGGATCACCATACCTTATAAATTAAAAATACCATGAAAATCTGAGAAGAAAGATCCAATAATCCAACTCCATAGCTTGTTCTTTAGCTTGGTCTTCAATGGAGGTTTTGGGGTTTTTGGAAGAGAAAAGAACATTGAGAATTTGATTTCTTAATCGATGTTGGGGGTTTTCAATTGAGAAAGGGTTTAAAAAGGTCTTAAAAACAGTTAATAAAACCTCCCCCAAGTTACGAAAACACCCCCACACGAATTGGGACTCTTAGATATGTCAAAATTGACTTTAAAACGACGCAGCCAGATCTGGGAGTGGGCTGCGCATCGCGGAGCAGCCTCCCAATTCTTCCCCAAATAATTTTTGAGGCATTGAGGTGCGTGCTAGGCGCACATCGCGAGAGCAAGGTCCAAATCTTGCTCCTGCCCGCTGCCTTGGGCAGCCTCCTGTCCAAGGTTTGGGTCCTTCTTGGGGGCCCTTCAGGTGGTCCCCAGGGAGTCGTACCCAGATGTTTTGACCCTTAACATGTCTAATAGGGTACTAGGGTAAACTAAACATCTTCTTAACTCTAAAAAACACATAAAATCAAGCCAAATGTACAAGGACTCACTAGCACATCTAAAGACCAACTTTCGAACGTCTCGGACGTTCATGGACATTTGACCTCCAAATGACGACAAATCAAGTATGCATACTATAGTTTACTTAATTAACATGTTATTAACTTTTTTATGCACATGTGATGATCTAGCTACCTTAGTTCATTTTGAGGGCGTGTCAATACTCCCCCACTAAGAACAACATTTGTCCTCGAATCACACTAAAACATTTTAAAAACTTCCAAGGACTCAATGATTTCCCTAACATCTCACAACACTTCAACATGTTATGACATAAAAGTCAATGCACCATCTTACAAGGAACACCAACTACATTCTAGCATGCATTCGTAGCAACTTTATCAAGGATGGACTACTTCTATAATTCACTCCGTGCACACATACATTGACATTTGGAGGAACTACCTTCTCCAACTTTAGGCATGTTCATTATTTCATCATAAGGTTAAACATACTATGGATTCCAATTGCACACTTAGGCATAATCCACACTTCAACTCATGAGAAAATTTGAACATTTCATTTAGTTGTACAAGAATCATAAATAAAGTAGATCAACTACAATCATATAGTCTAGACATAATACCATCAAGGTCATATATGACATTACCATGCTTAGCTTTATTCAAGGAGGAACTACTTTCTCCTAGTTACAACATACACACATGGCATTATAGAGTTAACATAAAAGCAATGCATAGAGGTTAATTCATATTATGGAGAATTTCTTTTCTCCAAACCACATTATGCTTATACTTCCTTCCTAATTAAATCAACATGGTAGGTCACACAAAGCACATTACAACATTAGGAAGTAAATTTACAGATTTCAATTACTAGTACATCACTAGATTTCATAGGCATGCATCATTTAGGGAAATTTATCACATTTTATAGGAATACCAAAAGACATAGGCTAGACAAACCATCACTCCTCAAGAGTGAGCCTATAATAACACTTCCCAAATCTCAAAAGTCACCCATTTTTCAAAGAGACTCACCATATGTCATTTATAGGAGACTCAACTTCTCATGGTGAGGCTTAGGAAACACACATTAAAGTGACATCAAGCATGCTCATTAAGCTATCTCATGAAATCAAATTGCACATTTATCATATAAGAATGCACAACAACATGAGTGACATGCAAATTTAAAAAAATCCTCTTTCATGCAATACTGAGCTTTCAAAATATGCATAAAATAGTGTCATTTAAGACATGCATATCATATGGAGAACATGCAACTTATCCTTTCATGCAAGACGCCTATCATGAACAAGCTACTTAGGAATTTTTTGGTTTCAAGCTTGAGTAAGAATAGAAGGAAAAGATAGGGATATCTAAAACCTTACTACTCAAATCATCCTCCCCCACTTAGGATAAACTCATTTAAGAGCAACTCCTCTCAACTCTAGGGGAATCATAGCTTACCAACCCTATTAACTAAGCACATCATCCCTCTCTTGCAATCTAAGCTTATGAACATCCTTCTCACCAACACTTCAAGGTGATTTTCAACCTAGGGAAGTTCAAGGGAACTAAACATAGGGACATAAAGGGCTCTAATAAATTTAACCATCTATGAACATTATCCCCCACTTGCAGTAAGCCTAAGCACATCATGCCCTTAAACACCAAGGTCAAGAAAAGTCAAGATAACCCTACATGGTTCATCACTTTTGGTGGAACTTTTCAGCCAACCATGCCTAGGTACAATCTAAGCATCGGCATCGCCCTCGGAAAGTGAGGACCTACCCCTTGGATGATAGAGAATATCCAAGTCTTCTTCAAGTCGTATCAAAGAGCCTACAATGACCGGAACCTAAAATGGTTGGGACAAAGGGAGAAAATGGGGTTGGTACGCCACATATACTAAGTATGAGACCATATGCACATATAACATTAAAACATGCTAAAAAGGGACATTAAATGAAATCATGCCATTTTACCTCTTTAAGGACATATGCACAATCAACAAACTATACCAATCATTTAGACTTGTTCAACAAGTCAAATAAGCCATATGCATATTCACATACTTGCACCCATAATCTCATATAACCCTATCACCAAGCAATAACAGCACAAGCATGAATAAGAGCTCATCATAAAAATAGCAAAGTAAGACAACTAATCATAAATTCTCATAAGTCAACAAGTGCAATGACCAAGCCAAGCCCCATAACTTTACTTAATCAAGTAACCCAACAAGAATCACAAACAGTATCTCACCTCAGATAACATAATCTTTCAGTACACATGAGTTCCCATTTAACAATAAAGACCAATTGCATGTTCATAAACATCACAGTCATCATATAAAGTCATTTACATTTATCATCATTTGTATACATAATAATTCCTAAAGCTCCTTTCAAGGCAAACTAGTGCGAGGCATAGGTAGAGTTCCATACCTCTACCTAAGCTAAGTCATACCCCTCAAGTCACTTTAGTTAGTTTTACTCCATTACTTTATTTTAGTTTAGGGAACACTTGCCTTAACCGACATAGACCGGGAGAGCTAAGTGTGGAATCCGGTGTCATGAAAACCCTACACCGAAAGAAGGCGGACTACTTGCCAAAGTAGTACCTAAAACATGAACATAGCAACTACGTGGATCCACTAGCTAGTATTCCTATGGGGTTACATAGTACAAGAACTAGGAGATATAGTTTGGGACCCTCTTAATGCAACATGAATTATGATCTCCAATCTCAAAAGTATATTAGTGATCCTACCCTCCCTATATGGGAGAGGTCACTACTCAATCTAGTTCACTCGGTGCTAAGTCCCTTTATTAAAATGTCTTTAAATATTTAGTAACAATCATAACTTAGTTTAGGTCATAGGGTCTAGCCCTTGTATAAACATCATCATCATAGCTCAACAAGAATTGCATGAGTAATAGTCCTTTCATCAAAATTCATATAAGTGAGGTTAACACTTTACATATCACACTATAATAGGGCACATTGATACACATCACCATCCTTATAACATGTACACCCTAAGCAACGTCACAATCAAAGCTAAGACATTTCAATTGAATCATCATATAGTCCTATCAATCCTAGATAAGGCACACTCCAACAGAACATCATGACTTAATTACAATTTAACCACAAGTTGAAGTAAGAGATAGGAATTACAAGACTTACCAAGCCTCCTACATAGTTCCTCGTAAGGGCCTTACCATCAACCCACAACTCAACCCAATTAGGTCATCCCATTAATGCAATTCAATAATCAACATGATAATAGAGTTACAAGAGTCACTACACCATAATTCAATACTAAACCAAAGCTTTGAAACAAGATACTTACGTCAATCTTCTTAACCTAGATCCCTACTCAAGAATTAGCATGAAAGACTACAATTTATCAAAACATGTTTATGAATAGTGTAATAACATCATCTATTAGTGATTTATCCAATAATCTAGTCAATTGAATCAATCCCAACATAATTCACATCAAGATCAAACCTATGGTTAGGGGTTAAGGGCCATACTCTACAATCTAGACCAAACCATCTCAATTCATCATAATCAAGGTACAACACATGATAATCTATTCATTATCTCCTAAATAAAACATAAACAACCCAATTCATGACATCAAACTCGTAATTGAATGAAACCCATATGAAAACTCAACTTTTGGAAAACCTTTGAAGGAACCATTTGAGGAAAGAAGTCTCAAAGGTCAATAGATCCCATACCTTAACGTTTTAACAAGAATTTGAAGATGAATTCGTCCCTTTGCAGCCCCAATTTCCTTCCTTAGCTTAGCCTCCAATGGTGTCTTCCAGAAAGTAGAGAGAAGATAGAGAGTTTGATTCTTAGAGTTGAATTAGTTTAATTGGGGTTGGGGCTTTTATATGGGTGCTAAGTTAGTTAATTAGTCACCCCTTAATACCTAACTAACCCCTAGTCACTTAATTAATTAAATGACTTAAAATTTAAAAAGATACAGAAACATAACCCCTCACAGACGGAACCATGCCGACGGGCCGTCTATGAGTCTATGAACCTTCCCCCTCTCTTCTTTCACTCCGTCGATGAGTTCAGAGACTGTGAAGGCGAGGGGTTTCCTCACCAAGGCTAAGGGTGAGACCACGGTGGCATCGACGCCCCATTGGTCAACATACGGTCCGTCTGATGCACCGTCGATTGACACTGCCAGACAGTGTTGCCTCAAACGCAAGGGTCTTCCTCAAGGACCCTTGGTTGGTCCTTGGGGAGTCGTGCATGGACGTTTCAACCATGAAACAACTCAAACACCTATTATCTACGTTTTTTCTATTTTCCATACGTGTCTGACTCATATAAATTAGTCAATCATGCTAAGGCACACTAGTACCCTTTTCATCCAACTTCCGGACGTCAGGGACGTTCTTGAATGTCTTGGTTCTTACACTTCTTAACTGACCTAAATTCATTAAAATGGACTTAAAAACTGTACTTAGATCTCATTATCTCTATGTTAGGCTTTACGACACATCTTGAGATTTCAAAATGTTACACTATCCCCCCCTTAGGAACATTCGTCCCCGAATGACACTAAACACTCTTTTGAAGGAAAGAATAGACTCAAGACTAGCAGCTCAACCAATCAACAATGTCAAATCAACATGAATCATATCATTTCAAACAAGGCAATTCTAAAACTCTAATTACCACTCATAGGCTCAATCATTTCATCATGAGGTATTTCCTTCTCACAACACACATGAGCTCAACATACATTACATGAGTTAATTACCACAAAGTTCATCTTATCAATATGGTACATATAATTCCATAATGACTCACCATATCAAAATGCACAACATAACTCAAAACAAGCAAAAAGCAAAAAATTCAAGTTTTCAAAGGCTATTGCAGTAACTTCATTGTAAAGCTCACTGTGAAGTTTTCAAAAAATACAATTTTTTCAAAACTTCACCCAAAAATCAAGAAAACTCAAATTATAGTCACATTTATATTATTAAAAAGAAAGACTAACCTTAATCATCAAATAGATGAGGATAACGGGATTTCATGTGGGCCTCGTCCTCCCATGTTGCACCCTCAACTAAGTGATTTTTCCATAATACCTTTACGGAAACAACCTCTTTGTTCCTCAATCTCTTTACTTGCCTATCAAGAATTTGGACCGAAACTTCCTCATAAGAGAGGTTATCCTTTACACTAAGACCCTCAATAGGAAGAATGGATTCGGGATCACCGACACACATTTTCAACATAGAAACATGGAAAATCGGATGAACCGAAGCCAATTCATTAGGGAGCTTCAATTTAAAGGAAACTTTACCAACCCTTTACGAAATTTCATAAGGACCCACATAACGAGGACTCAACTTCCCCTTCTTGCCAAATCTAACCACTCCCTTAATAGGTAATATTTTCAAATACACCTTATCACCTTCCTCAAACTCCGAATCCCTTCTCCTATTGTCGACGTAGGAATTTTGCCGACTATAGGCCGTTTGCAACCGGTTGCTTATGATATGAACTTTCTTCAAAGTCTTATAAATCAAATCGTGACCAATAAGCGAAGGCTTACCCACTTCAAACCACCCTATAGGAGACCTAAACCTCCTACCATACAAGGCTTCATAGGGAGCCATGGAGATGGATGAATGAAAGGTATTATTATAAGAAAATTCCACCAAAGGCAAGTGCTTATCCCAATTTCCCTTAAAATCAATAATGCAAGCCCTAAGCATATCCTCAAGAGTTTGAATAGTGCATTCCGCTTGACCATCCGTTTGGGGATGAAAAGCGGTACTCAATTTCACCTTAGTACCCAAACCTTCTTGGAACGACCTCCAAAACATAGATGTGAATTGTGCGCCTTGATCCGATATGATGGATAACGGAATACCATGATGACACACAACCACATGTATGAAGATCTTTGCATAATCTTCCACCGAATAAGTGGACATGACGGGAATAAAATGAGCGGACTTAGTCAATCTATAGGGTCCGAGGCAAGCCTACTACCAAGTCCTTATTAAGGTCTTCCCATTTCCAAGTAGGAAGTTGGATCTCTTGTAGTAAGCCACACGACTTTTGACGTTCGGCCTTTACTTGTTGGCAATTTGGACACTTAGCAACAAACTATGCTATATCTTTCTTCAAACCTTCCCACCAATAAATTGTCACGACTGGAATCTAGACCCCAGACGAGACCGGCGTCGTTGACCTCTTAGAGGTCGCAGACAAGCCTACTTACGTCATTCTTACTTCATCTAGGTTAATTTTAGCAGAAACTTTGAAACTTTTTGTTTCTTAACATACTTGTTAAACATTCTTATCATTTCATAATTGTTCACCATCAACCATCTAACATTAAGAGATAAGCAACTGAAAGAAATAGTTCAATAAGTAATAGGTGTATAATTGCCAAAATGGCACCAATACAAAATCTGAATAAAAACAGGAAAGAAACGCTAGTGGAACATGCTCCACTAGCTCAACTCTAAAACTAAGCTAGAATATAAACGGCAGCATCCTTGAAAGCATGAGGGCCTACCAAGTCCGGATGAATGCTCGACGACTGGATAACTTCAGCGTCAACCTGTAGCTCTAGCGTCCACCTGTGCCTGCACCTAAAATAGTAGAGTTGTATAGGGTTAGTACACACTTGTACTAAGTATGGGTATATGCAAGCACACACCAAGGACATGCATGAGAAAGAATAGCTCTTCCCTAACAACATGATTTTCGGAAGTCAAATCAGTGGACTTGCCAAATTGAGATTAGAAAAGTTTCCAAATTTGGATTAGGAAAGTCGATGAGCTTTCAAAATTTGGATTTGGAAAGTCAGTGAGCTTTCCAAATTTGGAATAGGAAAGTTATTACATGAGAATAACATACATCATCATACTTTTCACATTGCTCACAGCACATAACATTTACACATAGCACATATCATATAGCATATAACACATTTTTGCATGTAGCACATAACTTCTTAATATCATTCATTCATATGCCATGAGACCTTGGAATCATGGACTTAACATTAAGACATCCCAGAAATGAGGGCTCAACAGATGGGACCTCAACTAGGGAGTCTTCATTAGCAAACATAGAGTCTGCTTCGTTCATTCATACGTACTCCATTTCATTTCATTCATAGGCTAGTGTAACCACCAGCTATACCTAGGATGTAGTTTAAGACTTTTATTAGGTTCGTTTTGCAATGACCAAGAATGACCTAATGTCATTACTTGAATCTAACTCACTTTTTGATTATCCTATCCTAACACCTTTGGTATCATTCATTTCATTATGTGCATCATTTGAGGCTGGCCTCATTCATTCATTGGGAACTTTAACTTTAACCGACATAGATCATGTGAGCATCATGAAATCCAGTGTCTCCCCCACACCAAAAAGAGGTGAAATCACCGGCCAAGGTGACTCCAAAAACATGCTTGCGTACATGGAAATTTAACCCCGCCAGATCCCTATATTGGCAGTATAGGTTCGAAGACTAGGATATATAAGGAGACCCATACCCGGCAAGCCGAACAGTCTCATCTCATGAGAGTTACGTGAACCTCCGTCCTTCCCTAAAGAAGGCATCACCCCTCATAGCTAGTCTATCGGTGCTCAGTATATAGTTCCATTTCATTCATCTCATACGTCATGGAAGTTGGATTCTAGTATGAGGACATCATTGCTCATTAGATGTTTTCTCAACTCATTATTAGTATTAAGTGTGTTAAGCTCAATACTCTCATTAGAGTGTTCATAGAGACTGGTCTCTTCAATATCTTACACTCTCATAGGTGAGTACGTATTGGTAACATTTACTTAGGCTCATTTGAGATTGCTCTCATCATTTACATTATCCTCATATCATGTTGTCACCACATTCATTATCATTAGCACCTTTGCTTTTCATAGTTACTCACATCTTATTACGTGAATGTTTATTTCATCATATGTTAATGCACTTGGCAATTTAGTGTGTTTCACACCCTTAACCCTTCTAGGGTTTCATCATTTCATTGTTCATTTCCTCATTTCATTGTTCATCTCATCATATGCCAATACACTTGGCCATTTAGTGTATCTTACACTCATACTTAACCCTTCTAGGGTTCATCATTTCATTACATACATCTTAGGTTCACTTACTTTTGAACGTATGTTAGACTTATGTGTCTATACATACAAGCCATGAGGCTTCATTCATATTTCCTCTAAGTGATTCATATCTTTCCAAGATTATGTGATACAAAACTTATGCATTTTGTATATATGCCAAGATCTTGATTTTGATCAAAGTAGGTGGCATTATTCTTGGATATTTTGTTCACGTATGACTTATGTATAAATACGGAAGTTTGGGCAAGGAAACCCATGTTTGAATTAGTTGGCTATCATTTACATTTTTCATTGATTTTATTTTTAATATTCATAACATTAGAACTCTAGATTAAATCCTAACATTAACATCATATCATTAATTTTCTACTTAGTTTTTCTATTAGGTTGGCCGAAGGGTTGTGGGTTCGAACCCCCACAACCCCTTTTTATTTTTCATTAACATCACTTTACTCATTTTCGCCCAAACCAAGAGGTTGTGGGATCAAACCCCCACAGCCTCTTTGATTTTTAGTATTTAATTCGCTGGAATAGGGAGGTTGTGGGTTCGAACCCCTACAGCCTCCTTATTTTTAACTTAATTTCGCTAGAGGCTTGGGACGTTGTGGGTTCGAACCCCCACATCCTCCTATCTTATTTTTCAATTAAATATTCCTTAACTAGGCGCCTTGGCTGTGAGGTTGTGGGATCGAACCCCCACAGCCTCACTTTGTTTCTTAATTAATGTTTGCCTTCTCCTTTTCCAGCCTTGAGGTCGTGGGTTCGATTCCCACGCCTGACATTTTCTTTTCTTTATTTTCTCCCCTTTCGCGCGTGCCTGGAAGTCGTGGGTTTGAATCCCATGCCTCCCATTTATTTGTTTAATTATTTTTCTCCTCTTTCTCCTCCAGCTAGCGAGTTCGATTCCCACAGCCCCCTCTTTCTTTTCCCTTCTCGCGAAATCCATTAGCCAAGGGTGAGGTCACAAGTTCGAATCCTGGTGGCCTCACCTCTTTCAAAAGGTATTAAATTTCCAGATCTCTTTGTTAAGCTTTAGTCTAAAATTAATATTACTTAGTTGCTGGAAATTTTGGTCACTTTGCAACCCATTTTTCATCCACGTTTTCACTTGATTCATAGAGTGCATTCACACATCATTTTAACACGTTTTTAGGTGTATCTTTTATAGATTTATTTGGCTAAAAGATTGTTATTCAATCAACAACATTTCATCACAATGAACATCACTTTGTGCATAATTTTAAAACATAAAATACAAGAAATACATGTCTTACACGTCCCCAAAACAGTGGACAAAACACACTGCCAAACGTGCACACACACACACCTCCTTTTTCGATCACACTTTGATTGTCATCTTCGTGATTTCACGCACATACACATATTCACTTTCAATACAAAAACATCATACATGCCTAAATCTACCAGCACAAAATACCCAACCTACGAAATCATTTGGGAGCTAGTGACAAGGACATGCAACGGGGAACAACCTTAGTTTAGGAGTGAATATCTTGAATCGTAAGGGGCCTCTTGGGAAAGGGACCAAGATAGAAGAAACCCATACCTTAATTTGCTTGTTCAAACGTGAATTTGCTGCCCAAAATCCTCACCAAAATCAGCCCAAGCTTCCTTAACGTCCACACACGGACAACTTCTCTTTGCCTTAACGTTTTGATTGCTTCGTTTTTAGTCCTTAAAAATTCTTGTGAGTTCTTCAAGTGTGAAAAACTTTTAATATTTCTTCAGTTCTTTGTTGTTTTTGGCAGAACTAACGTGAGAGAGAATGAGAAAACGTGAGAGAGATCGTGAGAGATTGAGAGTAGTCAAATAATAGGAGTTTTAGTTTGGGATTAGTCAAACTAGGACTCCTTATTCATTTAAATAAAAACCTGATTTCATTAGCTTAGTTAAAGGACCATTTTGCCCTTGAAAAAAAACAGATTTATAATCAACAATTAAATCCTTAATTTGATGCTTTAGTGGGGCTCGAACCCGAGTGACACCCTATTTGCGAAAATGGGTCACTTCGGGTCGCCCCAACCCGAATTGCTCTTTTTAATTAAATTAATTAATTAATTAATTAATTCCTCAGGGTAATTACAATATTACCCTTGGTCTGGAAAAGACCATTTTACCCCTGGACCCTCAAAACTTTAAATTTCTTCTTTTAAGTCCGGTAAAGACTCTTTCGATTAAATCTTCGTTTTCGAGAGCCTCACATGGTTGGTTCCAACCTTTCCAAGCTCAATTAACTCCCCAAGTTAGTTGGGTTTGTCATAGTAAGGGTTCTGAGGTCTGGTTCTACGCGTATCAATTCGTGTGAACCTTGGTCTAATCGCAAGCATTCTTGACACCTTAAGCATTTAGCTTATTCATTTTTTTAGGGTTGTTACATTATCCCCCCCCTTAGGAACATTCGTCCCCGAATGAAACTACTCTTTACTAATAATAAGTATATTACCTATAGAACGTACGCATACATAGCTAATTCAATACTCCCATTGGTGAATATCTGATTCACATATTAACTTGATGGTACACATTCTTGAAACCTACTAGTAGCTTCACATTAATAGTCTACGGAATTCTTCCCTAAACTAGTCTCATCAAAGCATACAACATAAGTCAACATATAAGTCAAACAAATCAGCAACCAACATGATGACTCAAATATTTTAACCTCATATTAGTGCATAAACACCATACACAGTCAAATATATGAAAGACTAATTAAGGCTATGCACTCGAGGCTTCATCAGAAGTGCCTTCCTCGGCACCCCTAGACTTGAGTGCAAAGAATCGTTGCCTCCTTGGAGCCTCTTCATTTGGGCCATTAGTCTGAACTCTCTTCTTCCCTTGTTCTTGACTTCTCCTATTCGGACAATCCTTCACCATGTGACCCGGTTTTCCACAGTTGTAACAAGCGTTAGAGCCCATCATACACTCTCCTCCATGTTGTCTGCCACACTTCCTGCAAGGTTGCCTTTCTTAAGGTGTATCTACTCCCTTGTTTCTCTTATCTCTGGACTCGGAATCTCTATCATAGCAACCATTAGATGAACTTGACTCCCTTTGGTGGGAGAGTCCCTTCTTAAACCTTGGTTGCTCACGGACGCCAAAGTTGTTTCTGTGGCCTCCATGGCTGGGACCTGCCTGATCTTGAGGCTTAGGCCTCTTAGCATCACGAATACCCCTTTTTCTGCGGCTGTCCTCCACCTGCTGGACATGCAACATCAACCTGGAAAGGTCCATATTATCATGGAGCATCACAGACCGACACTCCTCCTCCAGGTCTCCATTGATTCCTATGAGGAACCTGCTCATCTCATCCCTACTGTTCGAAACCAGGGAAGTAGCATACCTGGATAATTTCAGCAAAGCTCAGTACTCTCCTCATTCTTGCTATTAAATACTAAGGAAAGTAACATACCTTGATAGCTTAACAAACTTCAGGGAATACTCCCTGATCGTCATAGAGCCTTGTTTAAGGTTAATGAACTCCTCAACCTTGGCTTCTCTCATCTCTCTAGGAAGAATCCCTCCAGAAATATTGTCTTGAACAACTCCCAAGTGACTAAAACTCCGCCCAACGCTCGGCTATCCTGCCACATCTTGCACCAAGTCTATGCAACATCCTTGAGCTGATAGGAATCCAGCTCAGCCTTCTCAGTATCTGTGGCCCCCATAGCCATCAGAATCTTATGTACCTCATCCACAAACTCCTGGTGGTCCTCTGAAGTCTTAGACCCTGTGAAAATAAGAGGATTCATCCTCGTGAAGTCTCTCAGCCTATCAGCCATGCTACGAACCGGTGGGTTCTCCCTCTGAACATCCTGCCGGTTGGCCTGGGCAGTCATACCCTGGGCCAGCATAGTAATGGCTTGTGCCATCTGGGCCAGAGATGTCCTCACCTCAGCATCAGTCAACCCAGCTGGGTTAACTGGCACGGCCACTCCATCAGCTGGAGCCTGGGGTGGATCCTGATTACCCCCAGCAGCTGCTCCTCCTCTCCTCTGACCATTAGCTCTCCTAGTGTTCATTCTCTGAAAAACAACAAGGATTGATGTTAGACACGCTCATAACACCAAGAACTCAGACATTAGGAAAAGAATGATAAGATCAAAGGAAGGGTAATTTTCCTATGTATCATGCAGTCTCTAATCCAGGATAGTGGTGCACTTCACTACCATGACTTAGAAACTACTCAATGTGGTTGATGTGAACTTATATCCCACGGAATTTAACCTAGTGCTCTGATACCAACTTTGTCACGACTGGAATCTAGACCCCAGACGAGACCGGCGTCGTTGACCTCTCAGAGGTCGCAGACAAGCCTACTTACGTCATTCTTACTTCATCTAGGTTAATTTTAGCGGAAAATTTGAAACTTTTTGTTTCTTAACATACTTGTTAAACATTCTTATCATTTCATAATTGTTCACCATCAACCATCTAACATTAAGAGATAAGCAACTGAAAGAAATAGTTCAATAAGTAATAGGTGTATAATTGCCAAAATGGCACCAATACAAAGTCTGATTAAAAACAGGAAAGAAACGCTAGTGGAACATGCTCCACTAGCTCAACTCTAAAACTAAGCTAGAATATAAACGGCAGCCTCCTCGAAAGCATGAGGGCCTGCCAAGTCCGGATGAATGCTCGACGTTCGGATAGCTTCAGCGTCAACCTGTAGCTCTAGCGTCCACCTGTGCCTGCACCTAAAATAGTAGAGTTGTATAGGGTTAGTACACACTTATACTAAGTATGGGTATATGCAAGCACACACCAAGGACATGCATGAGAAAGAATAGCTATTCCCTAACAACATGATTTTTGGAAGTCAAATCAGTGGACTTGCCAAATTGAGATTAGGTAAGTTTCCAAATTTGGATTAGGAAAGTCAGCGAGCTTTCCAGATTTGGAATAGGAAAGTTATGCCAAGAGAATAACATACATCATCATACTTTTCGCATTGCACACAACACATAACATTTACACATAGCACATATTAATATAGCACATTTTTGCATGTAGCATATAACTTCTTAATATCATTCATTCATATGCCATGAGACCTTGGAATCATGGACTTAACATTAAGACATCCCAGAAATGAGGGCTCAACAGATGGGACCTCAACTAGGGAGTCTTCATTAGCAAACACAGAGTTTGCTTCGTTCATTCATACGTACTCCATTTAATTTCATTCATAGGCCAGTGTAACCACCAACTATACCTAGGATGTAGTTTAAGACTTTCATTAGGTTCGTTGTGCAATGACCAAGAATGACCTTATGTCATTACTTGAATCTAACTCACCTTTTGATTATCCTATCCTAACACCTTTGGTATCATTCATTTCATTATGTGCATCATTTGAGGCTGGCCTCATTCATTCATTCGGAACTTTAACTTAAACCGACATATATCATGTGAGCATCATGAAATCCATTGTCTCCCCCACACCAAAAAGAGGTGGAATCACCGGCCAAGGTGACCCCAAAAACATGCTAGCGTACATAGGAATTTAACCCCGCCAGATCCCTATATTGGAAGTATAGGTTCGAAGACTAGGAGCTATAAGGAGACCCATACCCGGCAAGCCGGACAGTCTCATCTCATAAGAGTTACGTGAACCTCCGTCCTTCCCTAAAGAAGGCATCACCCCTCATAGCTAGTCTATCGGTGCTCAGTATATAGTTCCATTTCATTCATCTCATACGTCATGGAAGTTGGCTTCTAGTATGAGGACATCATATCTCATTAGATGATTTCTCATCTCATTATTAGTATTAAGTGTGTTAAGCTCAATACTCTCATTAGAGTGTTCATAGAGACTTGTCTCTTCAATATCTTACACTCTTATAGGTGAGTACGTAATGGTAACATTTACTTAGGCTCATTTGAGATTGCTCTCATCATTTACATTAGCCTCATATCATGTTGTCACCACATTAATTATCATTAGCACCTTTGGTTTTCATTGTTACTCACCTCTTATTACGTGAATGTTTATTTCATCATATGCCAATGCACTTGGCCATTTAGTGTGTTTCACACCCTTACTTAACCCTTCTAGGGTTTTATCATTTCATTGTTCATTTCCTCATTTCATTGTTCATCTCATCATATGCCAATGCACTTGGCCATTTAGTGTATCTTACACTCATACTTAACCCTTCTAGGGTTCATTATTTCATTACATACATCTTAGGTTCACTTACTTTTGAACGTATGTTAGACTTATGTGTCTATACATACAAGCCATGAGGCTTCATTCATATTTCGTCTAAGTGATTCATATCTTTCCAAGATTATGTGATACAACACTTATGCATTTTGTATATATGCCAAGATCTTGATTTTGATCTAAGTAGGTGGCATTATTCTTGGATATTTTGTTCACGTATGACTTATGTATAAATACGGAAGTTTGGGCAAGGAAACCCAAGTTTGAATCAGTTGGCTATCATTTACATTTTTCATTGATTTTATTTTTAATATTCATAACATTAGAACTCTAGATTAAATCCTAACATTAACATCGTATCATTAATTTTCTACTTAGTGTTTCTCTTAGGTTGGCCGAAGGGTTGTGGATTCGAACCCCCACAACCCCTTTTTATTTTTCATTAACATCACTTTACTCATTTTCGCCCAAACCAAGAGGTTGTGGGATCAAACCCCCACAGCCTCTTTGATTTTTAGTATTTAATTCGCTGGAATAGGGAGGTTGTGGGTTCGAACCCCCACAGCCTCCTTATTTTTAACTTAATTTCGCTAGAGGCTTGGGAGGTTGTGGGTTTGAACCCCCACAGCCTCCTATCTTATTTTTAAATTAAATCTTCCTTAACTAGGCGCCTTGGCTGTGAGGTTGTGGGATCGAACCCCCACAGCCTCACTTTGTTTCTTAATTAATGTTTGCCTTCTCCTTTTCCAGCCTTGAGGTCGTGGGTTCGATTCCCACGCCTGACATTTTCTTTTCTTTATTTTCTCCCCTTTCGCGCGTGCCTGGAGGTCGTGGGTTCGAATCCCATGCCTCCCATTTATTTGTTTAATTATTTTTCTCCTCTTTCTCCTCCAGTTAGCGAGTTCGATTCCCACAGCCCCCTCTTTTTTTTCCCTTCTCGCGAAATCCATTAGCCAAGGGTGAGGTCACAAGTTCGAATCATGGTGGCCTCACCTCTTTCAAAAGGTATTAAATTTCCAGATCTCTTTGTTAAGCTTTAGTCTAAAATTAATATTACTTAGTTGCTGGAAATTTTGGTCACTTTGCAACCCATTTTTCATCCACGTTTTCACTTGATTCATAGAGTGCATTCACACATCATTTTAACACGTTTTTAGGTGTATCTTTTATAGATTTATTTGGCTAAAAGATTGTTATTCAATCAACAACATTTCATCACAATGAACATCACTTTGTGCATAATTTTAAAACATAAAATACAAGAAATACATGTCTTACACGTCCCCAAAACAGTGGACAAAACACACTGCCAAACGTGCACACATACACACCTCCTTTTTCGATCACACTTTGATTGTCATCTTCATGATTTCACGCACATACACATATTCACTTTCAATACAAAAACATCATACATGCCTAAATCTACCAGCACAAAATACCCAACCTACGAAATCATTTGGGAGCTAGTGACAAGGACATGCAACGGGGAACAACCTTAGTTTAGGAGTGAATATCTTGAATCGTAAGGGGCCTCTTGGGAAAGGGACCAAGATAGAAGAAACCCATACCTTAATTTGCTTGTTCAAACGTGAATTTGCTGCCCAAAATCCTCACCAAAATCAGCCCAAGCTTCCTTAACGTCCACACACGGACAACTTCTCTTTGCCTTAACGTTTTGATTGCTTCGTTTTTATTCCTTAAAAATTCTTGTGAGTTCTTCAAGTGTGAAAAACTTTTAATATTTCTTCAGTTCTTTGTTGTTTTTGGCAGAACTAACGTGAGAGAGAATGAGAAAACGTGAGAGAGATCGTGAGAGATTGAGAGTAGTCAAATAATAGGAGTTTTAGTTTGGGAATTAGTCAAACTAGGACTCCTTATTCATTTAAATAAAAACCTGATTTCATTAGCTTAGTTAAAGGACCATTTTGCCCTTGAAAAAAATAGATTTATAATCAACAATTAAATCCTTAATTTGATGCTTTAGTGGGGCTCGAACCCGAGTGACACCCCATTTGCGAAAATGGGTCACTTCGGGTCGCCCCAACCCGAATTGCTCTTTTTAAATTAATTAATTAATAAATTCCTCAGTGTAATAAAAATATTACCATTGGCCTAGAAAAGACCATTTTACCCCTGGACCCTCAAAACTTTAAATTTCTTCTTTTAAGTCCGGTAAAAACTCTTTCAATTAAATCTTCGTTTTCGAGAGCCTCACATGGTTGGTTCCAACCTTTCCAAGCTCAATTAACTCCCCAAGTTAGTTGGGTTGGTCATAGTAAGGGTTCTGAGGTCTGGTTCTACGCCACCGACCTCAACCAAAACTCACATTTACTATATTTGGCAAATAATTGATGTTCCTTACGGGTTTGCAATACCACCCTCAAATGACCCATATGATCACCCTCGTTCTTTAAATATACCAAGATGTCATCAATAAACACAATAACAAATGAATCTAGGTAATTTTGAAACACCCTATTTATTAGGTCCATAAACGCCGCCGGAGCATTAGTGAGACCGAAAGACATTACCAAGAACTAATAGTGCCCATACCTAGTCCGAAAGGCCGTCTTTGGGACATCCTCACCTCTCACCCTAAGTTGGTGATACCCCAACCTCAAATCTATCTTTGAAAAGTAGCTTGCCCCTTGGAGTTGATCAAATAAATCGTTAATCCAAGGGAGAGGATACTTATTCTTGATAGTAACCTTGTTGAGTTGGCGATAGTCAATACACATTCTGAAGGACCAATCATTCTTATTGACAAATAACACAAGAGCACCCCACGGAGAAATATTAGGCCTTATAAAGCCTTTTTCAAGAAAATCCTTGACTTGATCCTTCAAATCCTTCAATTCGGCCGGAGCCATCCGATATGGAGTAATTGAGATGGAATTTGATTCTGGTAGAAAATCGATATGAAAATTAATTTCCCGTTCGGGAGGCATACCGGGAAGGTCATTAGGAAAGACCTATGGAAATTCACTCACTACAGGGACCGACTCAATAGGAGGAATTTCGGAATCCAAATCTTGGACTCTTACTATGTGATAAAGCCAGCCCTTTGAGATCATTTTACATGCTTTTAGACAAGATATGATGCGACCCCTAGGAATAGAATTCCCACCCTTCCACTCCACAACAGGTTCATTTGGGAAATTAAACCTAACAACCCTTGCCCTACAATCAATAGTGGCAAAACTAGCATGTAACCAATCCATACCCAAAATTATATCAAAATCAAGCATATCTAGTTCAACTAGATCCACATTGGAAACTCTATTGGGCAATGTGATAGGGTAATTTCTATATACCCTTTTTCCAACAACCGACTCACCCACCAGAGTAGACACAAGAAAAGGTTCATGCAAAATATCAGGTAAAGTATAAAACTTTTTAGCCACTAGAGGTGTAGCAAAATACAAGGTAGCACCCGAATCAAGTAAATCATATACATCAATAGTAAAGATTTTTAACATACCGGTCACCACATCGGGAGAGGTCTCTTGCTCACCCCTAAAACTAAGAGCATAGAAACGGTTCTTCTTGGGAGCATCACTAGAACCACTTGGCTGTCCACTTTTATCTTGTACCTTAGCATTAGGGCAATCCTTAAGCTTGTGTCCACTTTTTCCACAACCAAAAGAATTGTCCATTCCCTTAAGGCAATCACCAAAGTGTCTTTTACCACAGCTTGCACAAGTCGGCTTCCTTGTTGGTGAGCTAGTGTTCCCTCCTTTTTGCGAATTAGAGTTGGGCACTCTATCATTCCTAGCCTTAGGGAACTTAGAGGGAACTTGTCTAGAAAACCTCTTTTTGAAATTTGGGCTTGTCTTGGATTTTGAGCCTATTCTTTGTAGCACCACCATCATAAGATCTTGCCCTTTTTGTATCTCTATCCTTCCTCTTAGCTCTAGCCTCCTCAACTCTCCTAGCATGCACCATAAGACAGGAAATATTCATGTTATCGTGAAGCATTGCCGAATGACATTATTTTTGTAAGTCACCCGATACTCCCATCACAAAGCGACTCATTTCGTCTCTAGGATCGGAGACCACAGAAGGAGCATATTTGGACAATTGAATGAACTTCAATGAGTAGTCATGAACACTCATACCTCCTTGGCGGAGGTTGATGAATTCCTCCCTCATCTCTCTAGGGAAAAACCGGTCAAGAAATGCATTCTTGAATGCCTCCCAAGCCACCAGCCCATCCCTAAGAGGCCTATTATCTCTCCATTGCACATACCAAGTTTGAGCCACATCCTTGAGTTGGTATATGGCAAACTCGGCCTTCTCATTTCCTGAAAACACCATGGAGAATAGTATCTTGTAAACCTCATCAATAAATTCTTGAGGGTCTTTATCAACCTAATACCCATAAAATATAGGAGAATTCATCCGAGTGAAGTCTCTAAGTCGGGAAGCCATAGTAGAAACTTGTTGATGAACCCGAGGTGCAACCTCCCGATTGGCTTGAGCCGTCATAGCTTGGGCTTGAACCGTTGCGGCTTGGGCTTGAGTAGTAATGGTTGGGCCATTTAAACAAGATTAGATCTCATCTCACCCTCCGCCAAAGGTGGAGGATTAGCCGGAGCTTGATTATCAGCAACATTCTCTTCAAGTAGAAGGACTTGATTACCACGGGGAGGAACTCCCGCATTAGTAACCTCCTCCTCAAGCCTTCTAGCCACATTCCTACGAGAATTCATTTCCTATAACAAAATACGAGGTTTAGGTGAAATCATATAATAAGTACACTCTAGAGGCATGACATTGGATTTCCAAGAAATGAGTGATTCCTAACATCACATAGATTCCTACTCATAAGTGTGGCGTGCTTCACAATTATGAATACAAACCTACATAGATGTGGTAGAGAGAGACATCAACATAAAAGATATTCAACCTCATGCTCTGATACCAAGTTTGTCACATTCGGGTTTACCCCCTAGACATAACCGGCGTCGTCGTCCTCTTTGAGGACTAGTACTAGCCTCTTAGTCTTACATCATCACATTCATCGATCAAAAATACGAAAGAATTAAAACTTTTCATTATTATCTACTTGGAGGTTTACGTAGACCTCTACATACACACAATAGATATTCATATCGAGTATACATAGAACCTTCGTATAAGAAGGTTAGATAGCCTTCTACTTTTATTGCACATACATATAAATAAGATAAGTCTCAATGATTGTCTCATCTCATACCATCTAAAGATCACAGCAATTTGGGCATAGCCCTACATCAAGGTAAAGAAGCCACATATAGGCTTATACAAATCGTACATCAAACGAAAGTAGAATGAACATAACAGTCTTAGAAAATAAAGCAACTCCATAGCTAGATATCGGCATCGCCCTCGAAAAGTGTGGACCTACCCCTTGGATGATAGAGAATATTCAAGTCTTCTTCAAGTCGTATCAAAGAGCCTTCAACGACCGAAACCTAAAATGGTTGGGGAAAAGGGGGAAAATGGGGTTAGTACGCCACATGTACTAAGTATGAGACCATATGCACATACAACATCAAAACATGCTAAAAAGGGACATTAAATGAAATCATGCCATTTTGCCCCTTTAAGGACTTATGCACAATCAACAAACTATACCAATCATTGAGACATGTTCAACAAGTCAAATAAGACACATGCATATCCACATACTTGCACCCATAATCTCATATAACCTTACCACCCAGCAATAACAGCACAAGCATGAATAAGAGTTCATCATACAAATAGCAAAGTAAGACAACTAATCATAAATCCTCATAAGTCAACCAGTGGAATGACCAAGCCAAACTCCATAACTTTACTTAATCAAGTAACCCAACAAGAATCACAAACAGTATCTCACCTCACCTCACATAATCTTTAATTACACATAAGTTCACATTTAACAATAAAGACCAATTGTATGTTCATAAACATCGAAATCATCATATAAAGTCATTTACATTTATCATCATTTATATACTGTCACGACCCAACCCGATGGGCCGTGACTAGTGTCCGATTTGGACACTCACATACAAACCAGATAAGTATAACCAACTGAAACTAAGACAATAAGAGATTTAATCAAATCAAACCAACTCCAATGCCAAATATAAATAAAGTTAATCTGTCTTATAAAAAGTCATAACCATTCAACCGTAACAACATACGCGAGCCGACAAGGCTGCCACAACACAATTTACAATGATGTACGAAATCCGACAACCCCGTACACGCGGGCATCCCAAACAAACCATGTCCAGACTATTATCCAAAACATACGTACAACCCACATAATGTCTTACAGACCTCTAAGAGTATAGTAGGAAACTCGATGGGACAGGGCCCCGCAGTACCCATAGATAAGCAAAAGACTTCATGGAAAGTTATGTACCAAACGACTGGGCTCCGAAATAGTGGAGCTCTCCAAATCAGCAGAGTAGATATCCTAGGCGAGAGGATCACCGAACTGAGCGTCTACACCTGCGGGCATGAATGAAATGCAGCCCCCCCCCCCCCCGAAGAAAGGGGGTCAGTACGGACAATGTACTGAGTATGTAAAGCATAAGGTAAAGATAACAAGATATCAACATGATAAGTCGAAACAAGATATCGATACACAAGTACATAATAAGTGAAAATCATGCAATCTTTAACATATAAGGTGCCCAGCTTCCCTAATAAGGGACTTGGCAAAATAATCATCATATATATACACATCATACGTACCCGGCCCTCTAGTGAGGGACTCGGTGAAATAGTCATCACATCATCTCCGTCATCAACATCATCATAACCATCCTCATCCCAATCATATATATAATATATACATACCCGGCCCTCTAGTAAGAGACTCGGTGACATATGCAAGAAACTCCGCACGAACATTACCCGGCCCGGGACTCGGTGAAATGATAAAATAACTCTATGCACGAGTAGAGCATTATGAGCAACCATATGCAATTAAAATCATTTCTTATAACTCAATAGGACAATCAACGTGAACCAGCAAGGAGTATTACCAAAGATTAACGTTTTAACAAGATTATGAACCTTTAACATGATATGAAAACGTAAAACCTCAATGAATCTAATAATCACTACCATAGATACGAGAAATCACTATAGCCCTAGACATAGCCAATATCTAGAGGAATAGTTTGTGAAAGCAAGAATATACGTCACCTAGACGCTTTAGAAGTAAGTATCAAACCTGTCCGCCATTTACTCATTTTTAAAAGTCATGCCAAACAAAGAAGAAAGGATAGCGTTACATACCGTATAGTCGAGCTACACGTCCAATATTTACTGCCCAAGCTATTAATCTATAACAAGCAACAATCGTGCCGCAATTAGATAGTCGTCACGCTTTACTACTTATATAAGCTAGCTAATAATCTAAAGAAAATTCGGTAGCACTTCCCCTATATTACTTACTTTGTCCCAATCCGACAACAACCCAAACACTAACACAACACCACAAATAATCCGATTATTATTTCCGCTCATACTTAGCACAATCAATAACTAAAACGAATTTTCTTAAGCTACTGGTCACACCCCCTTTCCTAACGTTAATGGCTAATTAATAGAGACATTCTAAAGAATTAATAAATCAAGCAAAGAGATTACTAACCAAAATTCTTGAAGCTACTGGCCGAGAGTTGCATGGTGGGTTTTCTCCATTTCCATGGATGCCTAAGCTAAGGTGAAGAAGATGAAAATTTTTCTATCATTTCACCACTTCATTCATAATATGAAGTGGAGACAACACCCCACTACACATCCCACTAAGCCTAGCTCCCAAAATGATTCCTTTCACTTTGCCTTGAGTGGTGGGGCCCTCCACTTAATTAATTTATCCCAACAGCCACTAAATAAATTCCCACTTAAAATTAATCCCAATCTGATTTCCTTTAATCACTCGGAACTTAAAATAAAATCTCATTCCCCGGACTTACCTCGACTAGCTCATGACGCGCACTACGTATAAAAATACGAGGCGTAACATCCTTCCCCCCTTAGGAACATTCATCCTCGAATGTTAAATTAGCATAAAAAAGAAATCAGCGAGGTCTCTCTAATAGTTATACATATCAACCTGCATTTCGTAACTTACAGATGCCTCACAGAGTCACAACTTACTGCATAAATTCCGTTTATCAATCAATATAGTCAAGCTAGGAATTGAATTACCTGCAGGTACGGGAAACAAGTAAGGATACTTATTCTTCATATCGTCTTCCGCTTCCTAAGTCATCTCCTCCCTATTATTATTTCGCCACAACACTTTGACGGAAGCCACATCCTTAGTACGTAACCTTTTAACCTGGCGATCAAGTATAGCTACGGGTTTCTCCTCATATGACAACTCCTATGCTACCTGAACATCATCTACAGGGAATACTCTAGAAGGATCACCAATACATTTACATAGCATCGATACATGAAAGACTGGATGTACCGCCTCCAAATTAGATGGTAGATCCAACTCATAGGCAACCTTGCCTATCCTACGAACAATCTGATAAGGCCCAATGTATCTCGGACTGAGCTTTCCCTTCCTGACGAATCTCATCACACCCTTCATGGGTGATACCTTCAGGAATACCCAGTCACCAATCTGAAACTCCAAATCTCGACGCCGATTATCTGCATACTTCTGTCTACTCTGGGCTGCTAGTAACCTTCCCTGAATAAGCTTCACCTTGTCAACTGCTTGCTGAATCATATCCGGGCCTATTAACTTAGTCTCGCCAACATCGAACCAACCAATAGGTGACCTGCACTTCCTCCCATATAAGGCCTCGTACGGTGCCATCTGGATACTAGAATGGTAGCTATTATTATAGGCAAACTCAATGAGCGGCAAGTGGTCATCCCAGCTACCTTTGAAGTCAATAATACAGGCCCGCAACATATCTTCTAATGTCTGAATAGTGCGCTCAGCCTGCCCATCAGTTTGAGGGTGAAATGCTGTGCTAAGGTTCACCTGTGTCCCCAATCCCTTCTGAAATAATCTCCAAAAGTTAGCTGTAAATTGAGCTCCTCTGTCTGATATAATGGACGTGGGAACCATGAAGTCTCCCTATCTCCTTGACATATAACCTCGTATAATCTTCAGCCGAATAAGTAGTCCTGACTGGAAGAAAATGGGCCGATTTCGTCAGCCTATCTACAATAACCCATATAGAGTCATACTTCCGTTGAGTGCGAGGTAAGCCTGTAATGAAGTCCATATTAATCATCTCCCATTTCCAAGTCGGGATGTCGATCTCCTGTAATAATCCACCAGGCTTTTGATGTTCGATCTTGACTTGTTGACAATTCGGGCACTGAGCAACAAACTCCGCTATGTCATTTTTCATGTCATCCCACCAGTATAGGCATCTGAGGTCATGATACATTTTTGTTGACCCTGGGTGAACAGAATAACGGGCAGAGTGTGCCTCTCCCATAACTTGCCATCGTAGCCCCGCAATATCAGGTACACACAATCTGCCTTCATATCGTAACACTCCGTCAGGTGTAACCTTAAATAGGGTCTTTTCCTTTTGAAGAGTTGCATCTCTATACCGTGCAAGAATAGGATCCTCGTACTGGTGTCTCTTTACCTCATCTATGATTGAGGACTCAGCAACCTCTCGAATAGAAACTCCACTATCTTCTGAATTAGCCAGATGGACTCCAAGGCTGGATAGCCGCTGAATCTCCCGAACCATCTCCCTCTTTTCTGGTTGTACATCTGTCAAGCTACCCATGGACTTACGGCTAAGAGCATCTGCTACAACATTTGCTTTCCCTGGATGATATAAAATGTCAACATCATAATCCTTTAGCAACTCTAACCACCGCCTCTGTCGTAAGTTCAGCTCCTTCTGTTTAAAGATATATTGGAGACTCTTATGATCTGTATAGATGTCCACATGTACACCATATAAATAATGCCTCCATATCTTCAATGCATGAACCACGACTGCTAACTCCAGATCGTGAGTAGGATAATTCTTTTCATGCTTCCTAAGCTGTCGGGAGGCATAAGCTATAACTTTGCCATGTTGCATCAATACACATCCTAGCCCAACACCCGAAGCATCACAATAAATAACATAGCCGTCTGGTCCCTCCGGAAGAGTTAGGACTGGAGCTGTAGTCAATTTGTCTTTCAATAGCTGGAAGCTTCGCTCACAAGCATCAGTCCACTGGAACTTGGCTCCCTTTTGAGTTAGCCTTATCAAAGGCGCTGAAATTGAGGCAAACTTTTCTACGAATCTCCTGTAATATCCTGCTAACCCCAGAAAGCTGCGTACCTCAGTAGGTGTCGTAGGTCTGGGCCAAGTCTTTACTGCCTCAATCTTCTGTGTGTCTACCCGAATACCATCAGCTCCAACAATATGCCCCAAGAATGCCACTGAAGTCAACCAGAACTCGCACTTGGAGAACTTAGCATACAATTTCTGGTGCTGAAGCACCTTAAGTACCGTCCTTAAATGGTCTGCATGCTCCTCTTCTGAACGTGAATAGACCAGAATATCGTCTATAAATACAATAACAAACATATCAAGGAATGGTTTAAACACTCGATTCATTAAATCCATAAACACCGCTGGAGCATTAGTCAGCCCAAAAGACAGCACTCTAAACTCATAATGCCCATATCGGGTCCAGAATGCCGTCTTTGGAATATCTGTCTCCCTTACCCGCACCTGATGATAACCTGACCGCAAGTCTATCTTTGAAAAACACTTAGCACCCTGCAACTGGTCAAATAGATCGTCAATCCTTGGGAGGGGATACCTGTTCTTTACTGTTACTTTGTTCAGCTGCCTATAATCAATACACATCCGCAGCGACCCATCCTTTTTCCTCACAAACAGTACCGGTGCTCCCCAAGGTGACGTGCTAGGCCTGATGAAGCCCTTTTCTAGCAAATCTCTCAATTGCTCTTTCAACTCTTTCAACTCAGCAGGTGCCATTCTATAAGGAGGTATAAATATAGGCTGGGTATCTGGCAGTACATCTATAGTAAACTCTATCTCTCATTCTGGAGGAAGGCCTGGAAGGTCCTCTGGGAATACATCGGGAAATTCATTAACTACCGGGACTGATTGAAGAGTCGGTGCCTCTGCCTTTATGTCATGCACTCGAACCAGATGATAAATATAGCCTTTTCTAACCATCTTCCTGGCCTTAAGGTATGAAATAAATTTACCTTTCGACAATACTGTACTCTCCTTCTACTCTATAATCGGTTCTCCTGGAAATTGAAATCGAACTATCTTTCCTCTGCAATCAACATTTGCATAACAAGCAGCCAACCAATCCATGCCCATGATAATATCAAACTCAATCATATTTAACTCTATTAGATCTGCTACGGTACGACGACTATATATAACCACTGAACAACTCTTATATACTCGCGTAGCTATGACAGAATCTCCTACAGGTGTAGCTACCTCAAATGGTTCTATCAACTCAGATTCTATTCCGATCCTACTAGCAACGAAGGGGGATATAAATGATAAGGTGGAACCTGGGTCTATCAATGCATACACACTTCGGGAGAATAGTGATAATATACCTGTGATCACATTAGGTGACGCCTCCTGATCCTGCCTACTAGTCAAAGCATATATGTGGTTTGAGGGACCGCTAGAACTGGAAGCTCCACCACGACCTCTACCACGGCCTGCTGGCGCCTGAATACCCTGCCCCATAGGGCGCATAGCCACAGAAGAAGATGAACCAGCAACGGACCCAGTAGGCTGTGCCATACCCCCTGCACTACCCCTAAAGGGACACTCCCTCATAGTATGACCTTGACGGCCGCAAGAAAAACACGCACCTGTAACCCAATGACATTCCCCAGGATGGGACCTACCACAGCGAGAACACCGCAGCAAAGGTGGCCTCGACTGGCTCAAACCCCTGCCCATCTGTGACCCTGACGCCATAGAGCTCTGACCATCTTCCGAATATCTCGCACGATCAAACCCCCTACCCATGAAACGTGGGGGTGCACTCTGTGCTTGCTGGGACGAAAATCTAACATGCTGTTGAGACTGCCCGCCTCGAAACTCGTCAGAATAACCTGCTGATCTAACCCTCTTATGTTGGCCTCTATTAAAATCTCTATCTGGTTGATGTCCCCGGTGTCGATCCTCTACCCCCTGTGCATATGCTTGCACCCGAGCAATGTCCATACCTGGCTGAAGAGTCATTGCCATACAACCGTCAATCAGATAACGATCCAATCCCATCACGTAACGATGTACCATGTCTGCCATATCAGCCACAATAGTAGGCGCATGCCTAGCCAAGAATCAAACTCGAGACTATACTCTCGAACGCTCCTGCCATTCTGCCTCAAACGCAAGAATCTATCGACTCTAGCTTGCTTCATCTCTGGAGGCAGGAAGTGGCCTTGGAAAGCCTCCACAAATTCATCCCATAACGCTGGAGGAGCACCCTCACCCCTAGATAATTCCCAAGACTCATACCAATTAATAGCTACATCCCGCAAACGATACGTAGCCAACTCAACAGACTCAGTCTCCGAAGCCTTGATTATCCTCAATGTACGCTGCATCTGACGAATAAACTCTTGCGGATCATCCTGGGGCCTTGATCCAAAGAACTCTGGAGGATTACAACTTAAAAAGTCACGAGCCCTTAAGCTATCAGATCTGTCCGCATGATCAACTCCTAGTCCATGCCTGCGAGCCTTACCTGCCACTAATCTAGTCAGCAACTGAACCGCATCTCTCATGGCCCTATCTTCCGCCCCTGGCTGAGGAGCTGGAGGTTCAGGTGTTGGGGCCTCGAGGGCTGGTGGTGGTGTAGCAGAGCTCTCCGACTGGAGCACAATACCAGGCATAGACTGGGCACGGGCCTTAGTGACTCTACGGATCTGACTAGCACCTTCTGCTACCGATTTGCCCTTCTGGGTGGCTGTAGCTTTCTTTGGAGGCATATCTGAAAACACGAGGATTCGTTAGGGAGGGATTATCCTGTTAATATAGCTCTATCGCACGATCTAGAATAAGAAGAAAGGATGACATCCTAAATGTCCTGTAGCTTCCTGTTTATAGATGTGGTGCACTACACACCGATAAACAAGACTCTACTAGACACGGTCTGTAGACACTTCCGAGGAAGAACCGCTCTGATACCACTTTTGTCACGACCCAACCCGATGGGCCGTGACTAGTGTCCGATTTGGACACTCACATACAAACCAGATAAGTATAACCAACTGAAACTAAGACAATAAGAGATTTAATCAAATCAAACCAACTCCAACGCCAAATATAAATAAAGTTAATCTGTCTTATAAAAAGTCATAACCATTCAACCGTAACAACATACGCGAGCCGACAAGGCTGCCACAACACAATTTACAATGATGTACGAAATCCGACAACCCCGTACACGCGGGCATCCCAAACAAACCATGTCCAGACTATTATCCAAAACATACGTACAACCCACATAATGTCTTACAGACCTCTAAGAGTATAGTAGGAAACTCGATGGGACAGGGCCCTGCAGTACCCATAGATAAGCAAAAGACTTCATGGAAAGTTATGTACCAAACGACTGGGCTCCGAAATAGTGGAGCTCTCCAAATCAGCAGAGTAGATATCCTAGGCGAGAGGATCACCGAACTGAGCGTCTACACCTGCGGGCATGAATGAAATGCAGCCCCCCCCCCCCCCGAAGAAAGGGGGTCAGTACGGACAATGTACTGAGTATGTAAAGCATAAGGTAAAGATAACAAGATATCAACATGGTAAGTCGAAACAAGATATCGATACACAAGTACATAATAAGTGAAAATCATGCAATCTTTAACATATAAGGTGCCCAGCTTCCCTAATAAGGGACTTGGCAAAATAATCATCATATATATACACATCATACGTACCCGGCCCTCTAGTGAGGGACTCGGTGAAATAGTCATCACATCATCTCCGTCATCAACATCATCATAACCATCCTCATCCCAATCATATATATAATATATACATACCCGGCCCTCTAGTAAGAGACTCGGTGACATATGCAAGAAACTCCGCACGAACATTACCCGGCCCGGGACTCGGTGAAATGATAAAATAACTCTATGCACGAGTAGAGCATTATGAGCAACCATATGCAATTAAAATCATTTCTTATAACTCAATAGGACAATCAACGTGAACCAGCAAGGAGTATTACCAAAGATTAACGTTTTAACAAGATTATGAACCTTTAACATGATATGAAAACGTAAAACCTCAATGAATCTAATAATCACTACCATAGATACGAGAAATCACTATAGCCCTAGACATAGCCAATATCTAGAGGAATAGTTTGTGAAAGCAAGAATATACGTCACCTAGACGCTTTAGAAGTAAGTATCAAACCTGTCCGCCATTTACTCATTTTTAAAAGTCATGCCAAACAAAGAAGAAAGGATAGCGTTACATACCGTATAGTCGAGCTACACGTCCAATATTTACTGCCCAAGCTATTAATCTATAACAAGCAACAATCGTGCCGCAATTAGATAGTCGTCACGCTTTACTACTTATATAAGCTAGCTAATAATCTAAAGAAAATTCGGCAGCACTTCCCCTATATTCCTTACTTTGTCCCAATCCGACAACAACCCAAACACTAACACAACACCACAAATAATCCGATTATTATTTCCGCTCATACTTAGCACAATCAATAACTAAAACGAATTTTCTTAAGCTACTGGTCACACCGCCTTTCCTAACATTAATGGCTAATTAATAGAGACATTATAAAGAATTAATAAATCAAGCAAAGAGATTACTAACCAAAATTCTTGAAGCTACTGGCCGAGAGTTGCATGGTGGGTTTTCTCCATTTCCATGGCTGCCTAAGCTAAGGTGAAGAAGATGAAAATTTTGCTATCATTTCACCACTTCATTCATAATATGAAGTGGAGACAACACCCCACTACACATCCCACTAAGCCTAGCTCCCAAAATGATTCCTTTCACTTTGCCTTGAGTGGTGGGGCCCTCCACTTAATTAATTTAATCCCAACAGCCACTAAATAAATTCCCACTTAAAATTAATCCCAATCTGATTTTCTTTAATCACTCGGAACTTAAAATAAAATCTCATTCCCCGGACTTACCTCGACTAGCTCATGACGCGCACTACATATAAAAATACGAGGCATAACATATACATAATATTAACTTCCTAAAGCTCCTTTCAAGGAAAACTAGTGCAAGGCATAGGTAGAGTCTCGTACCCCTACCTAAGCTAAGTCAAAACCCTCAAGTCACTTTAGTTAGTTTATACTACAGTACTTCATTTTAGTTTAGGGAACACTTGCCTTAGCCCACATAGACCACGAGAGCTAAGTGTGGAATCCGGTTTCATGAAAACCCTACACCGAAAGAAGGAGGACTACTTGCCAAAGTAGTACCTAAAACATGAACATAGCAACTACGTGGATCCACTAGCTAGTATTCCTATGGGGGAAACATAGTTTAAGAACTAGGAGATATAGTTTGGACGCTCTTTATGCGACATGCATTATGATCTCCAATCTCAAGAGTATATCAGTGATCCTACCCTCTCTATGTGGGAGAGGTCACTACTAAATCAAGTTCACTCGGTGCTAAGTCCTTTTATTGAAATGTCTTTAAATATTCAGTAACAATCATAACTTAGTTTAGGTCATAGGGTCTAGCCCTTGTATAAAAATCATCATCATAGATCAACAAGAATTGCATGAGTAATAGTCCTTTTATCACAATTCATATAAGTGAGTTTAACACATTACATATCACACTATAATAGGGCACATTGATACACATCACCATCCTTATAACATGTATACCCTAAGCAACCTCACTACCAAAGCTAAGACATTTCAATTCAATCATCATATCATCCTATCAATCCTAGATAAGGCACACTCCAACACAACATCATGACTTAATCACAATTTAACCACAAGTGGAAGTAAGAGATAGGAATTACAAGACTTACCAAGCGTCCTCCATAGTTCATCATAAGGGCCTTACCATCAACCCACAACTCAACCCAATTAGGTCATCCCATCAATGTAATTTAATAACCAACATGATAATAGAGTTAGAAGAGTCACTACACCATAATTCAATACTAAACCAAAGCTTTGAAACAAGATACTTAGGCCAATCTTCTTAACCTAGATCCCTACTCAAGAATTAGTATGAAAGACTACAATTTATCAAAACTTGTGTGTACATTGGTCAACATATGAGAACTATCACTTTCCTTAGAAATAGATAATGATGCATATGAGAACTATCACTTTCCTTAGTCATCACGGATCTATCCTACTCATAGATATGCATGAAATGTGTGTACATTGGTCAACATGATCTCATAATGGCTATCACATAGTATTAAGGAAGCCACCCTCTAAAGACCACAACACATGTACAACATTCTTCAAGTCTCAAGTCATACAAACATATAGAGTATTATGGACTACATACTAAAGACACTTACATTAAACCATAGGAGGCAAATACATATTCAACCATAGAATAGATGACTCCGAGCTTACTTTGGGCACACACTCATATAGGGTTCATAAGGGTAGGGGATGCTATAAGGATATTCTTCATCATTACCCATATACAGCACACCTAAACCTTAAATGATCATCACACACATATATATAACATCATCTCCACACCTAGATTAAACAAGTAGAGTAGAAGACTATACACATAACATCTTATATCGTCAATTCACTTAGACATGATATTAGAATCATGACTAAATCCTTCAACTTCCTAAACTTGGAATTTATCATATAAATTCATCTTGCATCTATTGCGTTCAAGTCCATGATCATAAAACATAAACGTGTACAAGAATGCAAACACCACCACCATAAGTAGGCCATACCAATCAACACAATTCAATATACATTCTAAGCTAATTAGAGGAAATAGGTCAACTTACCAATCTCCAAGCTAATGATCATATTTAATCATTCCTCCACAATTCATATTCAATTGATATAGAAAGTAATAGCAATAAGCAATTCAACACAATCTAATCACAATTCTATAAACATAAGGTCAATATCACAAGACCCACATTATAGGCTAATTTAAGAAATTAGGAGGATCATGGGTTCTTCATAAAATTGGATAGCAATTTATCATAAAATCAGTAAATAAACATATATTCATCTTTAGAATGCTTTTGAAATGAATTTGTGAATGAACCCAAGGCTATATTGAAAAATAGGATTTTTGACTTAGAATTCATTTTTAGAAAACCTTTGAAAGGACTCCATAGATGATTTGTTATCTATGGATGAAGGATCACCATAACTTATACATTAAAAAGCCCATGAAAATCTGAGCTGAAATTTCCAAGAATCCAACTCCATAGCTTGTTCTTGAGCTTGGTCTTTAATGGAAGTTTTGGGGGTTTTGGAAGAGAAGAGAACTTTGGGAATTTGATTTGTTAATGGGTGTTTGGTTTTTTGGCATGAGAAATTGTTTTAAGAGGTCTTTAAAATAGTTAATAAAACATACCCCAAGTTACAAAAACATCCCCACACGAATTGGGACTCTTATACATGTCAAAATTGACTTAAAAACGACGCAACCAGATCTGGGAGTGGGCTGCGCGTCTCGGAGCAGCCTCCCAATTCTGCCACAAATAATTTTAAGGCAGTGAGGTGCGTGCTAGGCATGCATTAAGAGAGCAAGGTCCAAATCTTGCTCCTGTACGCTACCTTGGGAAGCCTCTTGTCCAAGGTTTGGGTCCTTCTTGGGGGCACTTCGGGTGGTCCCCGAGGAGTCATACCCAGACGTTTTGACCCTTAACATGTCTATTAGGGTAATAGGGTAAACTAAAATGCTTCTCAACTTCAATCAACACAAAAAATCAAGCCAAACGTACAAGGACTCGCTAGCACGTCTAAAGACCAACTATTGAACGTCTTGGACGTTCTTGGACGTTTGACGTCCAAAGAACTTCAAATCAAGTATGCATAGTATAAAACACTTAATTAATATGTTATTAACCTTTTCAGGCAAATGTGATGCTCTAGCTACCTTAGTTCTTTTTTAGGTCATGTCATTTACATTAAATGAAAATACATAATAAGTCTTAAAACTAAAATCTATGAAATATAACTATGCCCTCTATATGAGGACATACTTAGTCTTGAAAAAGTCGATTCCCAAAATTTCTTTCTAGTATACAACTTGCCTCCAACCTATACTTATTAAGTATAGAAAAGTATGGCGTTAGTAGAAAACAATGTACTAAGTATGACATATGCAAAAACATGTAAAAAGGGACATTTTAGTAAAATAAGATCTCATGCCAAATAAATAAAATCTTCATGATTATAGAGTTTAAATAGTATAGGAATCATCATTAATCACATAAAACAGAAATCTCATAATTTTAGAACCAAAAGATACTTTACACTAAGCCAAACAACTTTACTGTGAAAAAGTGAAACATTACAGTATGAAACCTTACAGTGAGCTATTCATCCCAAGCATAGTGAACTCATTTCCTTTGAGGTTTTCCTTATCAAGTTATCCTAAGACTCTCTAAGGCAAGACAAGAAAGTAACAGCCATACACCCCCTTCAAGACACACCAATGCGATCCTTAAGACTACCAACCATAGGCTTACCTCGCACGAGAAACAAGTCCACACTCTTGGTTAGACAATTGAAGGACATTCATACATTAAGGACTTCATGTAAGTAACCTTCTCAAATAGGACTTATATGTCACACTATGTTCAATGTGAGAGTAGCATCCCATTCTACTACTCCCACTTAGTTCTCCTTTAGGATTCCCTTGAATTAAGAACTCTACATTAGTCATTCATAACTTCATCACATAAAACATAATTTGCTTCCTTAACATTATACATTAAGTCAACTAACTTCATTTACAACTCATGATAACTCATACATATACTTCATATAGAACACACCTAGAATCCCCTTTTGGAAGGTGTACTTAGTGCAATGGATAGATAGTGTCCCATACCACCACCTACCCTAAGTTTTAACACCCTAAAATGAACTAAGGTGAACTAGAGCTTTGTGAATGTTTCATGAGTTATTTTTGTGTTCAAGTGAGTTATAATGATGTTCTAGGCAGTGTGTGAAGTTTTGTGACGTTTGGAGGTCAACCGTCCATGACGTTCGGAAGGTCTGCCATACAAAGTGCTTATGTGTTCTCATGTGTTTTAGTGAATTTTACGTGTTCATTTAAAACAAAATTGGTGCGAAATGTTCCTAAGACCTAGACGACTTTGTATAGGGGTTTAACGTTTGGGTACAACCCCATCTAGGAACCACGAGGTGCCCTAGAAAAGGACCCCATCCATTTGGCAGGAGGCTGCCAACCAGTGACCAACGATGGCCACAAGGGATGGACCGTTGTTCAACCAACGGCCCTTCGACCTTGGGAGTCGATTGACCCTGCAAGTCTGTCCAAGCCTTAACAAGTTATAGTTTCAGTCCCAATCGACGGACCGCATCAAAGAGGCGTCAATTGGGAGAAGGTCCCTTTGTTGGGTGGGCATAGGTGGTGCTGCAAAAAGCTGGCATTTTTCTGCCAAGGCTTGGGATGTTTTGTAAATTTACCCCAAGTATTTTATAAACCTAGGAAGATTTTTTAGGGTCTTTTAGGTATATTAAGAGTTTTCAAATACTTAGGCCTAATTTTAGACTTCATTTCCTAAAACCCAAAACCCTCTCTCAAGAAAGACTCTCTCTAAAACAAAATAGAAGCTTGGAATCAAGAAGGGCTTGGAGGGCTGGGGGTGGATGTGTTTGTTCATAAAAATCAGTGGGCTGGGTTTCCTTCTCTTTGAGGTATGGTAGTCATCCTTGAACCCTCTACATTCAAGGTCTTTTTCTAAAAGATTTCAAAAACGGTTTTCAAACTCTATCTTCTTCTAGTTTTGATTCTAAGCATGGGTCTTCATGTAAACGAGTATTAATGATTCAAATATGTTTTTTATCGTATTAATTGATATTTTTCATATAAAAACCCTAATGAACTCATGGTTATGCATCTTTCCAACTTTTATCTTAAGAAATGGGGGGTTAAATGAACATGTTTGTGTAGGGTATGAACTTTGATTTCCTTATGTTGTTATTATGATTTAGTTACTGCCCTAAGAGCCTTAGTATGATTAAATATTGAGGAATTGGTTATAGGTGGTGAAGGCTTGGTTAACTGGTGAGTTCCTTATATTGTTAAACACTTATTATAAATTGCTTTTGAGTGGTATAGTCCACCTTCTTGGTGGCGCTGTTTACTTGATGTATTTCAATATTTTTGGTATCTATTGTGAGCATGGCTTTGAAGGCCTAATGTGTGATATAAATGGATAATGATGATGGTTCTTGTTGATATGCATTATGAAGCTTGAATTGTATGTCTTATTTATATTATGCCAAAATGAAGTATGTGTATATGTTGAGCATGCTAGTGTGCAAGAAGATGATGAATGAAGGTGTAAGCATGTCTGGAATTCAATATTAATTAAATGTTGATTATGTTTAAGGTGTGATCACATGTACATACACTCACACATAAATGGATGAATGAAGTTCGTAAATGTGATTAAGCGGACTCTTCGGGTGAACACACTTCGTTAGTTGAGATGAAGTGTTTAGTAGCAACCTCACTATCTTTCAAGAGCTTTCTAAGATAGGTCGTACAATTTGTGCCCTTGGTGAGTTGAGATGTGGTGCCTACTAGTTGTCCGTAACCTATAGTATATAATGTTGAGAATCCATGGGTATTATGCTTAGCACCGAGAGGATAAGAAGAAGGGGTGGTTACACTTCGTAAGTTGAGATGTTGTATTCCAATGTACCTCTTGAGATGAGTACTCCTCGTTAGTAGATAATGAATTACTTAGTAGCAATATCCTTATCCCTTAACTAAGCACACGCATAGGTGTAGCTATTGGATAATCCATGTAAAATCTAAGAGAATGACAATACCCTAGGCAAGTGGGGATCCCTCATCCGATAAGGGTAGTTTCGGGATTCCATAGCTAGATCTCTTGGTCTGTGTCAGTTAAGGCTAATTCCCCAAAAGGAATGAAATAACTAAGTCTCCTAAAAGAATGTACTACTTATGGTAGGTGGTGTTATGGCACTTCATCTATCCATTGCCCTAAGTAGACCTTCTGAAAGGGGATTCTTGGTGTCTCTTATATGAGTTGTACCAATGAGTTCTCATGTGCGGTAAATGAGGCTAGATGACTTAAATTCTAATTTTAAGGAAACAAGTTAAAGTTAAGTTTCACATAATGGATGTTAAAAGGAATTGATGTAGTGTACTTAGTCCAAGAGAATCCTCAAGGTTCACTAAGTGGGAGTGGTAGTATGGGATGCTACTCTCACATTATACTTAGTGAAACTTACCTAGTTTCTTTGGAGTGGGGCACTCTGTGAAGTCTGTAAAGTATGAATGTTCTTGTAATATCTAGCCAGGAGTGCGAAATTGTTTCTCGTGGGAGGTAAGCCTATGGTTGGTAGACTTAAGGATCACCTTGGTTTGTATTGAAGGGGGTGTATGGGAGTTTCATTCATGTCCTGCCTTAGTGAGTCTTAGGATAACTTTGTTAGGGAAACCTCAAGGGGAATGAGTTCACTATGCTTTGGTCGAATTGTTCACTGTAAAGTTCACTGTAATGTTGCTTGATGTTACTGTAAAGTATGTTTTGGTTCTAAAATTATGAGAGTTCTATTTTAAGTGATAAATAATGATTCTTATACAATTTTAACTTTATAATCATGAAGGTTTTACATATTTTGCATGAAAGCTTATTTTACAAAAATGTCCCTTTTTACATATTTTTGCATATGCCATACTTAGTACATTGTTTTGTACTAACCCCATACATTTCTATACTTAATAAGTATAGGTTGGAAGTGTTTCGAAGACTAGAAGGCAAAGCTTGGGAATATAATCTCTCAATACTAAGTATGTCCTCATATATTCGAGGCATAGTCATATTTTTTAGATTCTAGTTTTAAGACTTATTATGTATCTTCATTTAATGTAAAGGGCCGTGTCCCTAAGATTATTATGTAGTGTCTTAAGATGGATTGTGACGATAATACTTCTCCTTAGCTTTTATGAAAGATGTTTCTTTTATTACTTTAATTGTGAAAAGTTTTAAATTCCGCACTACTTTTCGTGTATTGTGTAATGAATGGTAGCTAAAGCTTGTACAAGACCTCCGAAAGGTTAAGCACACAATTGTTCCAACCTAAGGGTTCTTCCTTCTTCTAGGAGGTTCTCTCGGGTCATTACAAAAGTAGTACGTTCTTTTAGGAGATTAGCTTATACACTTCATATAAAACACACAAAGACTTCCCTTTCGGAAGGTCTACTTAGTGCAATGGATATATAGGATCCCATACCACCACCTACCCTAACTAGTACATTCTTTTAGGATACATAGTTCATTCATTCTTTTGTGGGGGAATATCTTTAACCGATATAGAACATGAGAGCTAGACATGGAATCTCGATACTACCCTTATCGGATGAGGGTTCCCCACTTGCCTAGGGTGGGGTCTTTCTCTCAGCTTTTACATGGCTTTTCCAATATCTACACCTATGTGGGCGCATAGTTAAGGGATAAGGAGATTTCTACTAAGTATCTCACTCTCTACTCACTAGGAGTACTCATTTCAAGAGGTAAATTGGGTACAACATCTCTACTCACAATGTGCAACTACCCCTTCTTCAAATCCTCTCGGTGCTAAGCATAATTCCCCACGGAGTCAAACATTATTTACTATAATCTAAGGGATAGCTATTTAGCACAACATCTCAACTCACGAAGGGTACTTATCCGAGGTTACATTGGAATACCAAAACTCCCATTTTCATTCACATTCTTTAACTTCATTCATTCATTCATTCAAAGTGTGAGTATGTGTGTACATGTGAGCACACCTTTCACATAAATCATCACTTCCATAACATTGGCATTCTAAACATGCTTACATCTTCATTCATCATATTTCACACTTGAACATGCATCACATAATCATAAAGTTCCTTTTGACATTATCTCTTGCATAATTCACATAACAAGCTTCATAAAACACATCAACAAGACAACATCATTTTCATTCACATAATATGCATTCATAAAGCACATCAACAAGAATAACATCATTTTCATCATACTTTACATAATATGCCTTCATGGCCTCATTCATAATACACAAGTAGATTCACATTTATATATTTCATGTGAACAATGCCACCAAAGGTGGACCATACCACTCAAGAGAATTTTATAATAAGAGTTAAGCAATGTAACCAACTTACCATTAATCAAAGATTTTACCACCTATAATCTATACCTCAATAATACTTCATAAAATATCCCTTAGGGCAGTAACTATGTCATAATACAACCATAAAGAAACTCTAACTTTAACATTATGAAATCATATTCATTAGACATATTTCATAAGTCAAAAGTTGATAAAAACCAATAATATAGTTTCATTGATGTTTTAGCATTAAAATCTCCAGATAACATTATAAATAGCATATTTGCATCCTTTGAAACGTTTTCATGCAAGACCCATACTTAGAGTCCAAGATAGAATAAGTTAGGGCTTAGAAACCTCTTTTGAAATTCCTTAGAAATGACTCCTTGAATGGAAGAGAGTTCAAGTATGACTCCATAACTTAATGAGAAGAAAACCCATGAATTTGATGGAGAACATGACCAGCAACAACCCCTCCAAGCCCATCCTTGAGTCCAAGCTTCTATTTAGTTTTGAGAGAGTCTTTCTAGATAAAGGGTTTTATGGTTTTAGGAAATGAAGTCTAAAATTAGGTCTTTGCGTTTGAAACCTCTTAAAATACCTAAAATACCCTAAAATAATCATCCATGGTTCATAAAAGACTTGGGGTGAATTTACCAAACACCCCAAGCCAAGGCAGGAAATTGATGCTTTTGGCAAGTACCACCCAGTCCCACTCACAGACGGACCGTTTCCCAATGGACGCCCCTTAGATGGAGTCCGTCGATTAGTACTGAATCTATAACATGTGCAGGATTGGCTAGACTTACAGGGCCATTCGACGCCCAAGGTTGACGGGCCATTGGTTAACCAACGGTCCGTCCCTTGTCACCGTCGTTGGTCACTGCTTGGCACCCTCCTGCCAAACGGATGGGGTCCTCTTCTAGGGCCCATCGTGGGTCCTACGTGGGGTCGTACCCGGATGTTAAACCCTTATTCAAAGTCTTCTAGGTCATTGGAACATTCCACATTAATTTTGATACACGTAAAACACATGAAGACACATAAGCACTTTCTATGGCACACCCTCCAAACGTCATGGACGTTCTTGGACGTTTGACCTCCAAACATAAAACACTGCCTATGAACATCATTTTAAATTATTTTAACAAAAAATTAACTCATGAAACATTCACGAAGCTCTAGTTCACCTTAGTTCGTTTTAGAGTGTTACAAAGATCCCCAATACTTCATTGATGAAGTTTACAAGATTCCTTATGCTATGGGGTTGATTTCAAATGAAAAGGCCGATCTAGATTCCTACCAACTCAAAGATGTACCCCAAACATTGTACACCCAATTGAGAGATAATAGGGAATTGAGAGCGGGTCATATCACTTGGGAGGTGTTTAGAAAGGCTTTCGTTGATAGTTTCTTTCCTAGAGAGAAAAGGGAGGCGAAAGTGAAAGAATTCATCAACCTTCGTAAAGGAGGTATGAGTGTGAAAGAATACTCCTTGAAGTTTATGAAGTTGTTCATATATGATCCTTCTTTGTTGTCTAACCAAAGGGATGAGATGATTAAGGGAGTTTCTGATGATTTGGTTGACGAGTGTCTTTCGGCAATGCTCCATCATAATATGGACATTTATAGGTTGAGGGTTCATCCACAACAAGTTTAAGAGACAAGGTAGGCTTGAGATTAAAGACAAGCCTAGGTTCAAGAAGAGGGTTTCCAACCAAGTTCCTTCAAACTTTTCCAAGGTTAAAAGGATAGGTTGTTTAATCCTAAGTCCAAAAAGGCAATAAGTGGAAATTCACATAGCAAGAAATCAACTTGTTCCAAGTGTGGTAAGAAACATTGGAGTGAGTGTCTAGTTGGGAAAGAGAATTGCTTTAGGTGTGGAAAGAGTGGCCACAAGGTTAGATATTTCCCTAACATAAGGAGTCAAGAGAAGGAAGTGGTCAATCCAAACTTAGTTCTACTAGTTCTGAAGCTCCAAAGAGGAACCACTTTTATGCTCTCCGGTCTAGAGGTGAGCAGAAGGAGTATCCCAATATGGTGATTGGTATGTTACAATTATTCTCTATTGATGTTTATGCTTTAATTGATCCCGGTGCTATATTGTCATTTGTAACCCTTGTAGTAGCTAAATAGTTTTATGTTCTACCCAATATTTTTATTGAAACATTTTCAGTTACAACCGTAGTGGATTACTCCGTTGTGGCTAGAAGAGTCCTTAGGAGTTGTCCAATATATTGGCCCAATAGAGTTACATGGGTGGATTTGGTAGAACTTTACATGTTTGATTTTGATCTTATTTTGGGAACGGATTGGTTTCATGTTTGTTTTGCTTCCATTGACTGTCGGACTAGAGTAGTCAAGTTTAATTTTTCTAATGAACCTGTCTTAGAGTGGAAAGAGGGTAATTCAATTCCTAGAGGTCGTAAGATCTCTTCTTAAAATCTTGCAAAATTATCTTTAAAGGGTGTCTTTACCATATCCTAAGAGTCAAAGATCTTTTAACCGACATCCCACCTATTGAGTCGGTCCCCACAGTGAGAGAATTCCGAAAGTATTTTTGGATGACTTGCCCAGAATTCCTCCAGAATGAGAAGTTGACTTTGGTATTGACTTATTACTAGATAAAAATCCCATTTTAGTTCCACCATATCATATGGCTCCGGTATTGTTTGTTAAGAAGAAGTATGGGTCCATTAGGATGTGTATAGACTATCGTCCACTCAATAAAGTCACCATTAATAACAAGTATCCTCTCCCTCGGATTGACGACTTGTTTGATCAACTCCAAGGGGAAAGCTACTTTTCTAAGATTGACTTGAGATCAGGGTATCACCAACTTAGGGTGAGAGGTGAGGGTGTACCTAAAATGACATTTCAAACTAGGTATGGTCACTATGAGTTCCTAGTAATGTCCTTTTGTCTCACTAATGCCCTGGTGGATTTTATAGACCTCATGAATAAGGTGTTTTAAAATTACCTAGATTCATTTGTCATTGTGTTCATTGACGACATCATGGTATATTCGGAGAATGAGGGTAAAGACAAGGGTCTTATGAGAGTGTTGTTACCAGTTCTTGAGGAACACCAACTATTTCCCAAGTAGAACAAGTGTGAGTTTTGCTTGATATCGGTGGCGTTTCATGGTCATTTCATCTCAAGTGAGGGTATAGAGGTCTATCCAAAGAAAACCAAGCGGTTAATTGGCCTAGACCATTGACTCCAATCGACATTACGAGTTTCTTGGGTTTAGCCGGGTACTATAGGAGGTTTGTGGATTGGTTTGCATCCATTGGTTCTTCGTTGACCCAAAAATGGATAAGGTAAGAGTTGGATGTTGAAAAGAAAAGCTTACGTGAGAAAAATATGTGATTATGTGAAATTATCATTTGATTGAAAAAGAAAAGAATAATAAAAGAAAAGAAAGAAAAGAGTTTTAAAGAGAAACTGATGCAAAAGAAGTAAATGTCACATCCAAAAGGGAGAAAAGCAAAGAAGAAAAGAGAAGAAAAATACGGTGTCAAAGGCAATGAAAAGAGGTAGGAAGCTTAGTGGTGATGTCAAGGGGGGAAAAAGTCACTAAAAATGTACCCAATTGTACCACACCTGAACCTGAGCTTACGTTACAAGCCAAGAAAGTCCTACAGTGATAATAGAGTTTAGTGTGGTGAACCTAAGAACTGAAAATAAGGGCAAGCCTATGGCAAAGCGTACTAACTGTATTTGAACTTGTACTTGAGCGCCAGTGTTTAACAAAGATCCTTGTACCCAAATTCATAATCACTGTGTGAAAAATAAGGATTTCTATTGAAGTGAGGGCTCTAGTTGCGGTATTAGAAAGTTGGTACCTTGGTGAAAGGCAAAACAGTGTGTTTGTTGCATGGTGAGTTTGGGTCATGATATGATTTGCATGAGTTAGCTTGTCAGTCCTGAGAGCGTAAGCCAGCACTAAATCAAACAAAGAGTCGATATTGATAGACACGTGATTACGAAAGCTTAAAAGAGTATACTTTTGTGCAAATATTGTTTTGAGTCATAATGTTTCGCTTGAGGACAAACAAACACTATAAGTTGAGGGTGTTGATATATCGTGGCATCACGGTATTTTCAATGAATTGTACTTAAGAGTTGTGTCTGTCTAGAGTCTTTTTGTAGTATTTTTTAACAAGTTTTGTGTTATATTTTGCAGGAAAGATGTCCAGGTTTAAAACACATAAGACAACTGAAAAAAGTGTAGAAGTCGACCTACGAAGGAAATCGATGGCCTATCGTTCAATGGACAGCCCGTAGGTGGTGACCGTCAATGGGAAGTTCAAGCTATGGGAGAAGATCAGGGGAATATGACCAAGTGTGGAACCACGAGAGCAAACGACAGTCTATCGTTTGATCGATGGACCATACTAGTTAACTATCGATTGGTTTCAGAGAAGGTTCCAGTACCTGACTTTTCAAGATTTGAAGTATGGAGCAACGGAGAAGCATCGACGGACCATAGATGGATCGATGCATCGTACTGTTGGTTCATCTTTGATTGAGATAAGGTGTTATCCGGTGGAGCAAAAATAATTCTAAGTATGGACTGACAGAGGCAGTCAACGGACCATCGATTGGTTTGTCAGTGATGTCGTCGATTGAAGCGTCGTTTCTGGACAAAACTTTTCTTAT
The DNA here is from genome assembly GCA_016801875.1 of Solanum sitiens. Classification (NCBI taxonomy): domain Eukaryota; kingdom Viridiplantae; phylum Streptophyta; class Magnoliopsida; order Solanales; family Solanaceae; genus Solanum; species Solanum sitiens. The sequence goes on from JABWTJ010000587.1 coordinate 465,601, forward strand.
TTCAATTTTTTTTCATTAGGACTATGTTTTCTATATATAGGGTATTAAAACCTCATTTTTGGGTTTAGCTACTATTATTATTGCTCTATTTTTAGTTGGAGATTGTTGGTTGCAAACTTTGGGCAACTAATCAATTTCCAGATTTGGTTTGAAGGTTTTTCTTTCAATTTAAAGTTTAATTTGTGGGTTTGTTTTTATTGTTAAGTATGTTGAAGAATTCTTTCTTCAAAACCATGAATTGTGATCTTTCTTGCATGGGTAACTAAATGCACAACTAGGGCTGTGGGAATCCTGGGTGTAACACTTCAAAAATCCAAGACGTGTCATAAAGCCTAACATAGGTGTTATGAGGTCTAGACACTCTTTTTAAGTCTATTCTAATGAATAATGGTCATTTAGGAAGTTTAGAAACTAAAACGTCCAAGAACATCCATGACGTCCGGAAGTTGGTTCAAAGAGGTACTAGCGTGCCTTAGCCTATTTGACTAGGTTTTAAGAGTCAAAAATTCATGAAATTTAGTAAAAAGGTGTATAACATATATTTATGTTGTTTCATGGTCGAAACGTCTGGGTACGACTCCCCAAGGACCAAACAAGGGCCCTTTAAGAATACCCTTGCAAGTTGATGCCAACACTGCCTGAGCAGTGTGCATCGACGAGATGCATGCTACGATCCGTATGTGGTTTGATGGGGCGTCGTTGCCAACTGTCATACCACACTTAGCCAACATGGGGAATACCTATCTTGCACAAGTATCTGACCAAAACAATGAGTGTGCAGGACGGAGGAGGGCCAAGTCGTCGACTCATAGAAGGCCCGTCGATCGGGGTTTCGTCTGTGAGTGTCAAGTTTTCCTGCATATTTTTAAGTTGGTTCATTTAATTAGTTAACGGGTTAGGTAGTTAATTAGTGGATTAGGGGATTCTAATTAGGTTAATTAACCCTCCATATAAAGACCCCAACCCCCATTAGTCTTAACACAACTCACAAAATAAACTATCTTGCTTCTCTCTTCTTTCTCTCCCTATTGGAAGACACCATTGAAGACTAAACTAAGGAAGGCTTTTGGGGGATATAAAGGGACGATTTCATCTCCTAATCTTCATCAAAATGTTAAGGTATGGTATCTATTCACCTTTGAGATCTTTTTCCTCAAAGGGTTCCTTCAATGTGTTTCAAAAACTTGAGTTTTCAAGTGGGTTTCATCTAATCTCGAAATTGAAGTTATGAATTGAGTTGTTGATGGTTTCGTTAGGTTATAATGGATATATTAACATGTATTTTAACTTGATCATGATAATTGTTGATTGTTTAGTCTACATTGTAGAACATGACCCTATACCTTTAACCCTAGGTTTGATCTTGATATGAATTAGGTTGTAATTAGTTCAATTGACTTGGTTATAGGTTGAATTGCTATTAGTTGATGTTGTTACACTGATCATGAACAAATTAGAATGATTTTTTGTCTATCATGCTAGTTCTTGAGAAGTAATCTAGGTTATGATGAATTAATCTAATCTTAAGCTTTGACCTAGTATTGAATTGTGATGTAGAGATTTGTTTAGCATTGTAATCATGTTGGTTATTGAATTATGATGACTTGATGACCTAATTGAGTTGAACTAAGGGTTGATGGTAAGACCTTGGTGATGAATTGTGAAGGAGACTTGGTAAATCTTATGATCCCTATATTTTACTTCAATTTATGGTGAATTGTGATTAAGCCATGATGTTGTATTTGAGTGTGCCTTGATTTGGTTTGATATGGTGGTATGTTGTTGAATTGAAATGTCTTATCTATGGTTGTAAGGTTGATTTTAAGGTAAAATTTTATGAGTGTGTTGATAACTACCAATGTGCCTTATTATGAATGAATATGTAAATGTGTTGACCTTACTTACATGGATTGTGATGAGAGTATTATATTCATGCAATTCCTATTGAGCTATTATGATGATTATTATACAAGGGCTAGACCCTATGACCTAAACTAAGTTATGATTGATAAATAAAGACATTAAAGACATTTCAAGAAGGGACCTAGCTTAGCAACGAGTGATCTTGTGTGTAAGGGGGTGAAACTTTCCCACATAGGGAAGGTAGGGTTCACTACGATCCTCACGGGGTGAATAGCCTCATGACCCAAATAGGTTGTAGAGTTACGTTTCCAAGACGGCCCCAAGTACCTTAACTATGTTACCCTCATAGGAATACTAGCTAGTGGATCCACCTAGATTCTATGTTTCATGTTAGATTCTATCTTGGCCGGTAGACCACCTTCCATCGGTGTAAGGTTTTACAACACCGGATTCCACATTTAGCTCTTGTGGTCTATGTAGGTTAAGGCAAGGGTTCCCTAATTTAAAATGAAGTAATAAAGTATAAACTAACTAGGGTGACTTAAGAGGTTTGACTTATCTTGGGTAGGGGTATGAGACTCTACCTATGCCTTGCACTAGTTTGCCTTGAAGGGATCTTTAGGAAGTTGATATTTTATATGTATATGCTAATGATGTAGATGATGATAGTGTGTTGACTTTACATGTAAATGATATTATATGGTGATGGTTATGCTTATGAACATATATTTGGTCTATATTGTTAAGATATGACGTTATGTATCATTAAGGGTCATATTGTGTAATGTTGGGCATTGGTTATGGATTTCTTGTTGGGTTACTTGATTAAGTAAGGTTATGGGGCTTTGCTTAGTTATTGCACTTGTTGACTTGATAGGGATTCGTGAGTAATTTGTTTGCTTATTATGCTATGATAAACTATTATTCATGCTTGTGATGTTATTCCTTGATGATAGGGTTGTAGTAGATAATGGGTTCTCGTATGATGGTATGCATATTATTTACTTTGCTTAAATGAATATGTCATTGTTGCTCGGTATTTCTTGTTTTATTATGCATAAGATTTTCAAAGACTAAAAATGGCATGATTTAACTAAATGTCCTTTTTAGCATGATTTGATATTATATGTGCATACGGTCTCATACTTAGTACAAGTGGCGTACTAATCCCATTTTCTTCCTTTTCCCAAACATTTTAGGTTTCGGTCGTTGAAGGCTCATTAGAGACGACTTAAAGAAGACTTGGATATCCTCTACCATCCAAGTGGGTACGACCTCACTTTCCGAGGGAGATACCGATATCTAGCTTATGGAGTTGCTTTACCTTTTTTAGATTCTTATGTTCATTCTATTAATTCGAGTATGATTTATACAAGCCTATATGTGGCTTCTCGGTATTGATGTAGGGTTATGCCAAAATTGCTATGATTGTTTTAGATGGTTATGAGATGAGACAACATATATATATATATGTGTGTGTGTGTATGTGTGTGTGTGTGTGTGCGCGCGCGCAATAAAAGTAGAAGACTATGTAATCTTCTTATACGAAGGGTCTATGTATACTCGATATAATTATATGTATGTGTATGTAGAGGTCTATGTAAATTTCAATGTAGAATTATTAAAAGTTTTAAATTCTTCCGTATTTTTTACTTATGAATGCAATGATATAAACTAAGAGGCTAGTCTTAGTCCTCAAAGCAGATAATGACGTCAGTTACGTCTAGAGGTTAAACTCGGATGTGGCAAACTTGGTATCAGAGCATGAGGTTGAATATCCTTTATGTTTACGTATCTCCCAACCACGTCTATGTAGATTCGTGTTCATAATTTTGAAGTGCGCCACACTTATGGATAGGAATCTATATGATGCTTAGGAATCTCTCTCTTTTCTTGGAAATCCAATATTGTGCCTTTAGAGTAACTATTTTGTGCTTTTACCTAAACCTTGTATTTTGGTTATATGCAATTAATACTCGGAGGAATGCGGCTCGAAGACTTGAGGAAGAGGTTGCTAATGTGGGAGCTCTTCCGCGTGGTGATCAAGATCCTCCTCTTGAAGAAGAAGCTAGTGTTGAACAAGTTCCGTCCAATCCTTTACCTTTGGCGGAAGGTGAAATAAGGGCTATCCTAATCCAAATGGCCCAAGCCTCTACTACTAAAGCTCAAACCGCTACTATTCAAGCCCAAGATATGACGACCCAAGCTAATCGGTAGGCCTTACCCCGAGCTCATCAACAAGTCACTACCATGGTATCCTGTCTAAGGGACTTCACTAGGATGAATAGTCCCACTTTCTACGGGTCTAAGGTTGAAGAAGACCCCCAAGAGTTTATTGACGAAGTCTACAAGATACTCTTTGCTATGGGGTTGTCTACTAGTGAGAAGGCCGAGTTGGCCACTTATCAACTCAAATATGTGGCTCAAGCTTGGTATGTTCAATGGAGGGACAATAGGCCTCCTAGGGGTGGACCGGTGACTTGGGAGATCTTCAAGAAGGCTTTTCTTGTTCGGTTCTTTCCTAGAGAGATGAGGTAAGCTAAAGTGGTGGAGTTCATTAACCTTCATCAAGGAGGTATGAGTGTGCTTGAATACTCCATGAAATTTACTCAATTGTCAAAATATACTCGTTCTTTGGTTTTCGATCCTAAAGATGAAAAGAACTGCTTTATGATGGGGGTGTCGGAAGACTTGCAAGAGGAGTGTTATTCGGCTATGCTACATGAAAACATGAACATTTCCCGTCTTATGGTGCATGCTAGGCAAGTGGAGGAGGCAAGGGCTAGGAGGAAAAGTAGAGATGCAAAAAGGGCAAGATCTTATGATGGTATTTCTTCAAAGAATAGGCTTGAGATACAAGACAAGCCTAGGTTCAAAAAGAGGTGTTTATTGTTTACTTGATCCGGGAGCTACTTTATCATTTGTTACACCTCTTGTAGCTAAAAAGTTTGATACTTTACCCCTTTTTAGTATCTACTCCGGTGGGTGAGTCGGTAGTTGCAAAGAGGGTATATAGAAATTGTCCTATCGTGTTGCCCAATAGAGTTTCATTTCTTGTTTAAAGGCATGTAAAATAATCTCAAAGGGTTGTCTTTATCACATAGTAAGAGTCCAAGATTTGGACTCCGAAATTCCTCCCATTTAGTCGGTCCCCATAGTGAGTGAATTTCCGGAGGTCATTCCTAATGACCTTCCCGGTATTTCTCCCAAACGGGAAATTGATTTTTGTATTGATTTTCTAACGGAAAAAATTCTCATTTCAATTCCACCTTATCGAATGGCTCCACACGAATACAAGGAGTTGAAGGAAAAACTCAAGGATTCAAGGGTTTCATAAGGTCTAGTATATCGCCATTGGGTGCTCCGGTTTTGTTTGAGAACAAGAAGGATGGGTCCTTGTGAATGTGTATTGATTACAGCCAACTCAACAAAGTCACAATCAATAATAAGTATCTTATTGTAACGGCCTGTATTTTTGTATGTGGTAGTTCTATTCATGTTATACTTGACATATACTTATAGTGTAGGTGAGGGATCATGTTTCTTACATGATTAGTGTTGGTTTAAACTAGCTTGGAAGGTGATGTAATGCCTTGCACGTTTTAGCATATGTATTGCAAGTTAACTCCGATGGAAAGTATTTAAGTAATTATAGTAAGGTGGTAATTGAGCTAGCAGCTGCATCACCTACTTGATCTATATTATAGTTAAAGGGACCAAGTTTGATTGACCAGATTTAGGCTTATATTTAGGGGCTCATTTGAAGCCCAAACCTATTAAAGAAAATGTGAATGAAAGAAGGCCCAACAGCCAAATCTGCCAATTGGCCATTATGGATAAAGCCCAAGTGAAACTAAGTAAGTACATGACCTCCTAAGATTTGTTTTACCATGTTATTGGGCCAAGTGTGTACCACCTACTTGCACTAATCTGTCCCAAGCTGATTAAAAGAACAAAAGGAAAAATGGACAGCCAAGGTCCAATAATATTAAGTCCAAAAGGGCCCAAGTTAAAAGGACAAGCAGGTGGGGCACCTACTTGACATTATATGGCCCAAAATTGGTCAAGAGTGTCGGCCATAACACCTCCTTTTTCAAAGGATAAGGATCAAGTCTTATTCTCCATTTTGAACTTGCAAAATTTCAGATTTTCTTAAGTTTCTTTCTTGGTCTCTCTTGGCTTCAATAAGCAGCCCTAAAACACCTTAGGGATTCTTGAGTGCTGTCTCATTTTTCAAGTAAGAAGTTTGAAGGAGAGTTGAATTCTTTGAAGTACAAGTTTAGAGGATAAATTTCCAGAATTAAGGTAAGACTTCAACCCATTTGTTTTCCTCTCTTTGATCATGTTTGGATTGGAGAATTTTGTATATATTTATCAAGAATTCATGGATAATGATAAATCTTTGAGTCAATTTTCTCCTATTATGCTGAAAGATTTGAGATTGATAGTGGCTGCCTTATGAATATTGTTGTTGAGGGCAGTTTGAGTATCTTGGAAGATGATGTATGAAGTTGTATTAATGTGTGGAGGAAGGGTGTGGTGGTTCACCATTTATGTAGGGGTTGTATGGGCCTGATTTCCATCAAATATTTTTAGCTACTGTTTTGGAGAACCTTATTGTGATTAGCTGCTGATGTTAGCTTAATCATGACTTATGTTGTAGATTAGCACCCAATAAGGAAGGCGAATCGGGGATAGTGGTATGGCAAAATAGAAGAGTATGTAGGCTATCGATGCTATATCCTTTTGGACATGAAATCGGCCACCTGCAATTAATATCAATGAAGTGGATTCTCATAAGTTCTATTTCGAGAAAAGAAGCATGGTGGCCAGCGTACTATCTCCAAAATAGTAACAATATGTCTTTCCCCAGGCTAAGTACATGACTACGGCATTATATTTTCACTACTCTATACTTGTGTAATTTCCCCTTGTGCTATTATAGAAATGGTATTTGCAAAAGAAAGTTTGATGAATCCTTCTCCTAAGCCAATTGAAGTCAATTGTGCCATTAAGGTCTTAAAGTAAGGTGTTGATGTTTCATAGCTCCTTATGTCATTGTTACTGCCTCAAAGTATTGTTTTCATGTATTCCACTACTGTTTCGTAATTTCATGTCTCCAAGATGATTATGACCACCAAATCAACATCTCAAAGTGTTACGATTATCCAAAATAACATCTCAAAAGAGTTATGAACTGATTAACAATAATCTCAAAGATTAAAGAATCGAAGTGAAGAAATCTATATAATTAAGGGTGGCAGCTCAGGGGCGAAAGCCTAGCATGGGCCGATCCCTATTGGTATAGAAGGGTGGCAGCTCAGGGGCGAAAGCCTAGCATGGGCCGATCCCAAGTTGTGTAATTATGAGGACCGCATCCCAAGGGTTAATACGCCTAGCATGGGTCATCCTCTTCTACCACTGATCAGCTGGTCACTTGTGTCACATGCCCAACAAATATTATAACATACAAAGAAGGTAAAGAAAAGAATGTAGCTTACTTGATTCCACAAGAGTAAGCCAAGGTGGTCTTCTCTCCTAATCTATGCACTCATATGTTGCTACTTGATTTCATTTGAGCCTTGTATTACATATACTATTTGCCTTACATATTCAGTACATTTTTCGTACTGACGTCCCGTATTGGGACGCTGCATTTCATGCTGCAGGCTCAGGTACTCCAGCTAGTAGACCTCCTCAGTAGGAGCACTCGAAATTCTGCTACTTTTGGTGAGCTCCAAGTTGATTCAGAGCTTTATTGAGTCCTTGGTAAATTCATTTGGTATTGTATCATAGTTAAGGGTAAGGCGGGGTCTGTCCCGACCTACTCTAGTCTTCTATCTTTTAGAGGCTTTGTAGACGTATGTACATGGTTCAGTTGTGTCTTAAGGAGTTGTGGCCTAAACGGCCAAGTCTTGTATATAACTTTTGGATCTACTTACATTGGTTTGTATCGCTGCATCCAAAGTTAACTTGTCTCAATTGTTATAGTATATGCTCAGTAAGAACAGATTGTAGGTTGGTTCTCTCGGGCCTTTAGGGCATCGGGTGCCTGTCCGTCTTAATGGGTTTTGAGGCGTGACACTTTCAGATGGACATAGCATATGTATTAGCACTATCTAGTTAAGGATACACTTGAGCACACCTTTCAAGGCTCCTTTATTGACTATACCACCATTCATTTGTGTGTGTGTATACATATATGTGAGCAAACCTTTCACATAACACATTAAGACCAGACATGACCATACATTCATTTGCATGCACATAGAAACCAAACCTAGGAACTATCCTATCAAGGTACACATGTACAATCCATAGACAAGGTCCCATACCCTTGCCCATACTAGTATACCTATCAAGTCATCCTAGCAAGGAAATACATATCATACTTCACATACATATACTATACATGCATAGTAGTAGACACTAGTGAATATGAGAACAACCTTTCATTAGACACTATAAACATTTACTACATTGTAAGCATGCATAATGTGTGAGTGTGTGTGTACATTAGTCAACATGATCATATAATGTCTATCAACAACTCATTGAGGCAGACACCCTCTTAGACCACATTACACTTTCAAGTATAGACCACACAATTTAGCATAGGAGACAATACAATCTTCATATCGTACTTTAAGGCTCCTAACATTAGCTATTCACACATTCACATAGGGGTACATGGGTAGGGGTCATAAATCTTTAACACTTCATTAATGGCAGCACCTAAACATTTTATTACATAACCCTTTACATTCTCATAATAATAGTAGCTTAACCTAGATTTACAACTCAAGTAGAAGACTAGGCACAAGTTACACATAAGGTGATCATCATAACCACTCATTCATATAATCATCAATTTGCCTTAAAGGCCATGGTCAACACATTATAATGACAATAAAGTAAACACCGCTACCATAAGTGGACCATACCACGAAATGACATACAATGCCATACAAGGCTTTATCAACATTACTGTAAAGAAGTAGAGAAGTAGAAAAGTAGAGCAATTCTTATCCATTCTTTAGCCTTTGGTCATCATTGACCTTTACTACTCTTTCATCAATAATTCAATTATAGGCAGTAGCTAAAACATAATAATCATATAGGAAATCATGAATAAGCTACTACAAGGCCATGCTACAAACTAGTACAACATATCATTAACATGCTAGAATGTAGAAGGACATAGACCATCAACCAATTTCACTTACATGGATTACAGATCATATTTCATCAATAATATCAATCAAAGGCAGTAGCTAATCTTACACTTAGTCATAACGAAATCATGCTTAAAGCACTTTAAGATCAAGTTTCCAACGTAGGCATTAGGCTTATTAATTCGCTAGAATAGAGAAGAATTAGCCAATACTATTGATTCTCTAAAGCCTTGATCATCAATCATATTTTAACAATAATGTAAATGTTAGGTAATATTTAATTAAATCATCACTCAAAGAAATCATGCTTAACATAATCTAAGAATATAGATCACATCACATATATAGTATCATCAATCGATAGATTAGAAGAACTAGATCAATTCATGCAAATCATTCTTTATTTTGATCATAAGAGATTCCTACCCATAATTCAATCATTATATAACCTAAAACATTAGCTACCAGCAGCAACTTAACATAATCCAAAGTCTTACAACATTTGACATAAAGCCAACCTTACAATGAATACATGATTGTAAGACCTCGAAAATGACTTAGGTTATCTAGAGCCTAACAAGTTGGTAATGATTTTCTAAGGTCCTTAATAAGTTTATTATGTGGTTTAGAGGCAGTATCTATAGTATTAGGTGTGTTGGAAGTCAAACGTCAAAGAACGACTAAGACGTTCGACGACTAAGTCACCTAAATGTCACTTAGGTGGTTTATGTGTGTTTAATGATGTTTTAAGGTTCTTAATTGAGCTAATATATCATGTATAGGCAGTGTTTAAAGTTTTGTGAAGTTTGAAGTTCAAACGACCAAGAACGTCCAAGGCGTTCGAAAGATATGCCTTGAATCGACCTTGTGTGTCTAAGCGTGTTTCGTTGAGTTTTACGTGTTCGTTTTGGATGAAATTTATGCGAGAGGTGTTAAACTCATATATCATCATGTTTGGGTTAGAAACGTTCGGGAAATTATCCCCAAGGACCATCTAAGGGTCCTTGAGGAAAGACCCAAAACGGAGCAGTATGGAAGTGAATAAGTACCTAATCTAGAGTTGCTTATGGATTCTTTAGTTAAATTGTGAAGAGGGCATAAATGATGATCTCTTCATAGCTTATCTTTGAATGTCTTGAGGATGAATCTAGTTAGGGAAGATGTTTGGTGTTGTTGACATGATCTAAGCCTTAGGTAGTCTCAAGGACTATTTAGGTAATCTTGAAGAGGTCAATCATGGACGTCATCTTCTTGATTTACTTAAGTAGGTCTTTTGGATAGCCTTTGGAAGGAGAATGTCCTATCATCTATGCGTTGGTGTGTTTAGCGAGAATGATTCTATCCTAGGGAGTCTATTGGATCTCTTGAGTGTGTGTGCAAGAGATTGTATGGGCGGTTGCTTCACAACTCACTCTAGTGAGACTTAGAGTCACCTTTGGTAGAAGAATCTTACCTTGATGTTTAAGGAGCTTTGTATGTGTGTATGTGTCTAATTATGAGTGATCTTAAGGGTCATTTAGGCATATCTAAAGAGGGTGTATGGGCGGTTTCTCTTTGTGTGACTTAAGTGAATCTTAGGATGACTTTTAAGTGAGGAAATTACATGCTAGAAGTCGTTAAAAGGAGAAGTGAAAGTATTTCACTGTAACAGTGAAGAATTCACTGTACAGTAAATATAGTTCACTGTAATGTGTTCTTTAAAATTGATATTTTTGGTTTAATGTTATCGTATGTGTTTCTATGTTGATAATTGATGTTGTTATGATTAAAACATGATTTATAAAATGAAAAGATGCATATTTCCAATAAAGTCCGTTTTCATGATTATTATGCATAATGCCATACTTAGTACATGTGGTTGTACTAATTCCATGCTTTATTTTCTATCTATAGTTCTTAATAGGTGAAGAGCTTTGGGAAGAAGACTTGGACAAGGAGATCGTTCAAGAAGAGTTGAAGTATGTCCTCATTTGACTCGAGGGCATATATGTAATTTTATGTTTCTTTAATAAAGTTTTGTAATAGACTATTAGTAGTATGTTTTAAATTCGTATGGGCCGTGTCCCAAGTATTGTCGTGTCTTAAGATGATGATCGAGACTTAGTGTTTTCCTATTTCTACTTATATGAAAGAGTTTAAAGACTTCTCTATTGTTTTACGAAAAGTTTTAATTCTGCACTACTTTTCGCTATGTATATGCGATGAAAGATACGAGAGGCTTGTATGAGACCTCTGAGAGATTGAATACGCCGGTCGCAATCCAAGATTGCACCCTAACTTCTAGGGTGTGGTTTCGGGATGTGACAAGCTTGGTATCAGAGCATAGGTTAATGAATGTAGTCTTAGGTATCAAGAAGTCTCAAAAAGTCACGTCTAGTAGATTCTTGACCATCGGTGTGAGTCGCGACACATCTATGGGTGAGAGGCTATAGGACTATAGTGTTTCCCTTCATTTCTTCTCCTATGTTCGTGCGGTAGAGTTATGCTATGAGTATCCTTCTAAATGTGTTTCCTTGTTTTCTAGGAGATGAATACTAGAAGGATGGCCGCTAGAAGGATGGAAGAGGGAAGGGTGAATGAGGAAGCTCCTCCTCAAGTTGAGCAAGTGATTCAAGATGGGCAAGGTGTCCAAGGTACTCAAGTGCCTCCTCAATGTGATCGTGCCCCTAATGTGGAAGTAGGTGATGAGGTGCCGGAGTTGTCTAATAGGATGATTGGAGAGGCTTTGCTTGCTTTAGCCCGAGCCGTAACGGCTCAAGCTAACTTGAGTATGGTGCCTAGGGGTAATGCTATGGAGAGCACTATGTCATCTAGGTTGAGAGACTTTGTGAGGTTGAATCCTCCAATCTTTCTTGGATCTAAGGTGAATGAGGATCCCCAAGAATTTCTTTATGGTCTGTACAAAGTTTTGAGTGCTATGGGGGTTACATCTAGGGAGAAGGCGGAGTTGGCTTCTTATCAATTGAGAGATGTGTCTCAAATTTGGTACACTCAATGGAAGGACAATAGGCCGGTGGAGTCGGGTCCTATTGAGTGGGGAGAATTCAAGGAAGCTTTTCTTGGCAAGTACTTTCCCCGTGAGAGGAGGGAAGAGAAAGTAGAAGAGTTTATCAATCTCAAACAAGGCAATATGAGTGTTGAGGAATACCTTTTAAAGTTCTTAACTTTGTCTAGGTATGCACCTTCCCTAGTGTCTAATTCAAGGGATGAAATGAGTCACTTTGTGACGGGGGTAGCCGACTTAGTGGTGGAAGAATGCCGTACGACTATGTTGCATGATGATATGACTTTGTCTAGACTCATGGTGTAAGAAAAATCAATTGAAGAGTCTAAACTTAGGAGGATGTCAAGGAACTTGAAAAGGAGTGTTGCTAGTGACCAAGTGCAACCTAGGTTCAAAAAGAGGGTTCAAAATCAAGATGGACCTAGTGTGCCTAAGAAGAAGTTTGAGAAAGGAGGTGGTCCTACATGTGCCATTTGTGGTAAGAGACATTATGGTGAGTTTCTAATTGGTACGGGTAATTGCTTTGGATGTGGAAAAGATGGGCACAGAGTGAGAGATTGTCCAAACATTGCTTCTAGGAAGGAGGGTAAGAAAGTTGAGCCTAGTGTTCCAAAGGAAGATGCTCCAACTAGGAGGCATTTCTATGCTCTCCGGACTAGATTTGGGAAGCCAGTTGATGGTGATGATGATGTTGGTAAGTTCTTGTTTCTCTTTTGATAGTATGAGTTCCTTCTAAGTGGGGGAGTATGGTTAGAATTGTGCTAGAAGTGTTGCATGTGCATGATGTTTAGAAGTTTGGTTGAAATTGAATTTCATTAACTTCTTTGCATTTTGTGTTTTATTGAGTTATGAGCATGTTGTGAGATGTGTTTATATTATGTTACCTTGCATATTATCATGTTTATATCATGGATTGCATAAGAGTTGCATGTTTGAAAAAATTTGCCAAAATTCACTATTGCATTAAGATAGTTTACTGTAATATTTTTGTAAAAATAACTATTTGATTAATTGGTATAAAATTATTTTAATGTGGTTAGAACTGATGTGTATGAGTATAATATTGAATATAAAATGAGTTTTTGCTATTTTGGATTGAAGCATGTGAGTTTTAAGGCATAATGAGTTATAGAATTGTTTTCTAGTTTTTTGTTGTGTTGTGAATCTCTTGACTATAGTAAATTTATGTTTTCTTCTTGGTTATGTGTTGTATGGTTTAGTTATGTGTTGTTAAGTTGATTCTCTAATCTTGAAAATGTTCGGAGAGTGGCAAGTGTCATTCGAGGACGAATGTTGTCCAAGTGGGGGAGAATGTAAGACCTCGAAAATGACTTAGGTTATATAGAGCCTAAAATGTTGTTAATGGTGGTATAAGGTCCATAATAAGTTTATTATGAGGTTTAGAGGCAGTAGCTATAGTATTAGGTGTGTTGGCAGTCAAACGTCAAGGGACGACTAAGACGTTCGACGACTAAGTCACCTAAATGTCTCTTAGGTGGTTCGATGTGTTTATATGTGTTTCATGATGTTTTAAGGTTCTTAATTGAGTTAATATATCATGTATAGGCAGTGTTTAAAGTTTCGTGAAGTTTGAAGGTCAAACGACCAAGAACGTCCAAGGCGTTCGAAAGATATGCCTTGAATCGACCTTGTGTGTCTAAGCGTGTTTCGTTGAGTTTTACGTGTTAGTTTTGGATGAAATTTATGTGAGAGTTGTTAAACTCATAGACGATCATTTTTGGGGTGGAAATGTCTGGGAAATTATCCCCAAGGACCATTTAAGGGTCCTTGACGAAGGACCAAAACTGTTGCCAAAACAGTCCAGGCAGGCCCCAAACGACGGAGCAGTCGATGGCTCGTAGGCCTGTTGACTCCCCGTCAAAGGGTGTCGCCGTGGGGGAATTGGCCATGTGTAATGAGGTATGCTTTGGTAAGCCACTACAACCAGCGACGGTGGCCAGTGACGGCCCGTCATGGTGGTGACGCCCCGTCAAGGGCAAGTCGTCAGTGATGCTGTTTTTCTGCGCAGGTGTTGCTCCCAAGCCAAGGGGTGAATTGTAAATTAACCCCACTTCTAAATTAATTCATGGACGGTTTTTAAGGGTTTATTGGGTATTTTAATTAACTATATAAGTAGTTAACACCTTAAAGACTTCATCCTTCTAAATTGACAACCCAAAACTCTTAGAATTCTCTCAAAGACTCCATTGAAGTCCAAATTGAAGAAACAGCTTGGTGTGGCGTTTTGATTGGAAATTCTTCATCAAAGTGAAGAATTGTCATCCTTAAGGTATGGCTTTTGATCCTTGAAACTGGTTTCATCAAAGAGCCCAACTTTCAAAGATGTTTTCAAAGTTTAAAAAGAGGAATTGTCCAATTTCATAATTCTTCCATGGGTTCTTGCATTAAAGGTTTTCAAACGTCTATTATGGATTAGATTGATGTTGTATTAATGATTTTAACCTAAATTACCTATGCAATATAATTGATGAACCTAAGATTTTGACTAAATTATGGGTTACTTGATATTGGCTTAATGTTAATGAATTCATGTGTAGTTTCTTATGGGCTTTCTATTGATGTAAGAATTGTGTTCAGTTGTTATCAAATTGGTATTGGATTGTTGAATCTATATTGAATCGGGTTAAATTTCATTGATTTCTATAATTGTGTATTGAATTGGTGTTCATGGCCTTGGGTAAGGGTCTTGTGTCATCAAATTGAGTAAGTTGACTTGAATTGAAGTGTTGATGATGGAATGGAGGTATGCTGCCCCATTTTCTTTATTTTGAGGTTAATTATACTTCAATTAGGTTATGATTGGTTTGGTCCACCTTTGGTGGCGGTGTTATGTGAATTGATGTGGCCTTGTCGGCATTACTTTCTAGTACATTGATGATCATGGCCTTGTCGGCACTACTTTAACCTATGTGGATATTTGTGTAGTTGAGTTGATGATGTATAATCATATCTATCTATATGTGGAAGTATGTGCTAGACTATTGATACTATCTAGGAAATCATGTTATGCTTTGACTATGTGTTAAGTGTGTAGTCTTAGAGTTGATACATGGTTATTCCTAAATTGGTTAGATGAGTCTAAAATGGTTAAATTGATGGTGTTAAGGTATTTAATATATTGACTTGATAAGGTTAAGGGTTATTCCTAAGAGTCTAAAGGAAGATAGGCTATATGTGATAAATGGAGGTATGTTGTGTCTTGTTTAGGTAGACTTATGTCCCTTACTTGATGCTTTTGTGAATATGTGATGTCTTGACTTAGGAACCTAAAGGGTCTTAGTCTTGAATAAATGAATATAGGTGAGACCTTGCATGATAATACGAAGGTCATTTATGTGGAACCTTGAACTAAGTGGTAAGGTTATGAATTGTGAAGTAGTTAGCCGTAATGGTATCCTTCATGTAATGAGTGATGGGCTTAAGGTTGATTGGCTGGAACGACATCATATCAAACCTTAGAAAAGTCGCGATGAGCTTCTTGTCGCCATGGTGAGATATGCCCTAGTGGACCTTGCTATGGTAGGGTAAATGTAATTGGGTCATGAACATGATATGGGACCCATGTGTATGAACCTTAATGTGAATTGATCTATGAGAACTATGGATAGCACCGAGTGAGTATGGTAAAGGGAAGTAGTTCTAGTTAAGAATGAGACTAGAATACAAAGCACTCCCTTCATATTCCTTAACCATGTGCCTACATGGGATCTTTATGTTCTACCATTGGCAAGTAGAACACCTCATCGAAGTAGGATAGAACTTCAGATTCCATGCTTTGCTACCATGGTCTATGTCGGTTATTGCCTATTCTCATCATGTGGAATACCTATTAGCATTAGAGAAGTTTATGAGGTTTAAGTGGTGGTATGAGACGCTACTTAGACATTGCACAATAGACTTTGATGGTGTTATTTGGAGTTCCTAGGTCTTGTCTAAGACCATTACTTGAATGTCCTTATGTATTGTATGAGTTTCTTAATGAATTAATGGATTAATGACCTAATGAACTAATGACTTACGTTATGGAGTATGTAAGTGAATAAGTACCTAATCTAGAGTGGCTTATGGATTCTTTAGTTAAATTGTGAAGAGGGCATAAAGGATGATCTCTTCATAGCTTTGGAAGTCTTGAGGATGACTCTAGTTAGGGAAGATGTTTGGTGTTGTTGACATGATCTAAGACTTAGGTCTCATGGACTATTTAGGTAATCTTGAAGAGGTCAATCATGGATGTTATCTTCTTGATTTACTTAAGTAGGTCTTTTGGATAGCCTTTGGAAGGACAATGTCCTATCATCTATGCGTTGGTGTGTTTAGTGAGAATGATTCTATCCTAGGGAGTCTGTTGGATCTCTTGAGTGTGCGTGGAAGAGATTGTATGGGTGGTTTCTTCACAACTCACTCAAGTGAGACTTAGAGTCACCTTTGGTAGAAGAATCTTACCTTGATGTTTAAGGTGCTTTGTATGTGTGTATGTGTCTCATTATGAGTGATCTTAAGGGTCGTTTAGGCACATCTAGAGAGGGTGTATGGGCGGTCTCTCTTTGTGTGACTTAAGTAAATCTTAGGATGACTTTAAGTGAGGAAATTACATGCTAGAAGTCGTTAAAAGGAGAAGTGAAAGTATTTCAGTGTAACAGTGAAAAATTCACTGTACAGTGAATATAGTTCACTGTAATGTGTTCTTTAAAATTGATATTTTTGGTTTAATGTTATCGTATGTGTTTCTATGTTGATAGTTGATGTTGTTATGATTAAAACATGATTTATAAAATGAAAAGATGCATATTTCCAATAAAGTCCATTTTCATGATTTTTATGCATAATGCCATGCTTAGTACATGTGGTTGTACTAATTCCATGCTTTATTTTCTATCTATTGTTCTTAATAGGTGAAGAGATTTGGGAAGAAGACTTGGACAAGGACATCGTTCAAGAAGAGTTGAAGTATGTCCTCA
The DNA here is from genome assembly GCA_016801875.1 of Solanum sitiens. Taxonomy (NCBI): domain Eukaryota; kingdom Viridiplantae; phylum Streptophyta; class Magnoliopsida; order Solanales; family Solanaceae; genus Solanum; species Solanum sitiens. Next base: position 482,622 of record JABWTJ010000587.1, read on the forward strand.
TTTGACTCGAGGGCATATACGTCATTTTATGTTTCTTTACTGAAGTTTTGTAATAGACTATTAGTAGTATGTTTTAAATTCGTATGGACCGTGTCCCAAGTATTGTCGTGTCTTAAGATAATGATCGAGACTTAGTGTTTTCCTATTTCTACTTATATGAAAGAGTTTAAAGACTTCTATATTGTTTTACAAAAAATTTTAATTCCGCACTACTTTTCGTTATGTATATGCGATGAAAGATACGAGAGGCTTGTATGAGACCTCTGAGAGATCGAATACGCCGGTCGCAATCCAAGATTGCACCCTAACTTCTAGGGTGTGGTTTCGGGATGTGACAAGCTTGGTATCAGAGCAT
>JABWTJ010000587.1:482986-567695 GCA_016801875.1 Solanum sitiens
GAATTTACTTATAACAATAGCTACCATTCGAGCATTAAACTGGAACATTATGAAGCTTTATATGGTCGAAAGTGTAGATCACCAATTGGCTGGTTCGAAACAGGTGAAACTGCCTTATTTGGGCCACATCTGGTTCATCAAGCTATGGAAAAAGTCAAAGTGATACAGCAGCGGCTAGAAACAGCTCAAAGTCGACATAAATCATATGCAGATATTAGAAGGAGAGGACTAGAATTTTCTATAGGGGATTGGGTGTTCTTTAAGGTGTCTCCGATGAAAGGGGTAATGAGGTTTGGTAAAAAGGGAAAGCTGAGTCCACGCTATATAGGGCCATATAAGATTATCCGAAAATTTGGCCAAGTAGCCTATGAGTTAGAGCTACCACAAGAGCTTTCATCAGTTCATCCGGTGTTCCATGTCTCAATGCTACGGAAATGCGTAGGTGACCCATTTCGTATTACTCCTACTGAAGACGTACAGGTTACATGAGATCTCACTTATGAAGAAGTACCCATTGCTATTCTGGATCGACAAGTTAGGAAGTTAAGGAATAAAGAAGTAGCTTCTGTAAAAGTTCTATGGAGAAACCAACAAGTAGAAGAAGTTACATGGGAAGCAGAAGAAGCAATGAAATTGAAGTATCCTCACCTCTTCCACACTGGTGGGAATGATCAAAATGTTAGTGGAGGCATGGACAAGTAAGTATAAGTCTATATGTTCAATGTGATTAATAGTAGTACTAGCTTAGGCTTGAACTTGTTTAGGCCGCCCACAAACCATGCATAACATTCAGGCGAATTTCCAAGGGGGGAAGATGTAACGGGCCTGTATTTTTGTATGTGGTAGTTCTATTCCTGTTTACTTGATATACTTATAGTTAGTTGAGGGATCATGTTTCTTACATGATTAGTGTTGGTTTAAACTAGCTTGGAAGGTGATGTAATGCCTTGCACGTTTTAGCATATGTATTGCAAGTTAAATCCGATGGAAAGTATTTAAGTAATTATAGTAAGGTGGTAATTGAGCTAGCAGTTGCATCACCTACTTGATCTATATTATAGTTAAAGGGCCCAAGTTTGATTGACCAGATTTAGGCTTATATTTAGGGGCTCATTTGAAGCCCAAACCTATTAAAGAAAATGTGAATGAAAGAAGGTCCAACAGCCAAATCTGCCAATTGGCCATTATGGATAAAGCCCAAGTGAAACTAAGTAAGTACATGACCTCCTAAGATTTGTTTTACCATGTTATTGGGCCAAGTGTGTACCACCTACTTGCACTAATCTGTCCCAAGTTGATTAAAAGAACAAAGGAAAAATGGTCAGCCAAGGTCCAATAATATTAAGTCCAAAAGGGCCCAAGTTAAAAGGACAAGCAGGTGGGGCACCTACTTGACATTATATGGCCCAAAATTGGTCAAGAGTGTCGGCCATAACACCTCCTTTTTCAAAGGATAAGGATCAAGTCTTATTCTCCATTTTGAACTTGCAAAAATTTCAGATTTCCTAAGTTCTTTCTTGGTCTCTCTTGGCTTCAATTAGCAGCCCTAAAACACCTTAGAGTTCTTGAGTGCTGTCTAATTTTTCAAGTAAGAGTTTGAAGGAGAGTTTGAATTCTTGAAGTACAAGTTTAGAGGATAAATTTTCAGAATTAAGGTAAGACTTCAACCCATTTGTTTCCTCTCTTTGATAATGTTTGGAGTGGAGAATTTTGTATATGATTATCAAGAATTCATGGATTGTGATAAATCTTTGAGTCAATATTCTCCTATTATGCTGAAAGATTTGAGATTGTTAGTGGCTGCCTTATGAATATTGTTGTTGAGGGCTGTTTGGGTATCTCTGGAAATGATGTTTGAAGTTGTATTAATGTGTAGAGGAAGGGTGTGGTGGTTCACCATTTATGTAAGGGTTATATGGGCCTGATTTCCATCAAATATTTTTAGCTACTGTTTTGGAGAACCTTATTGTGATTAGCTGCTGATGTTAGCTTAATCATGACTTATGTTGTAGATTAGCACCCAATAAGGAAGGCTGAATCGTGATAGTGGTATTGGTCATAAATATAAGGTATGTAAGGCTATTCGATTCTATATCCTTTTGGCATGAAATCTGGCACTTGCAATTAATATCAATGAAGTGATTCTCATAAGGTCTATTTCTAGAAAAGGAAGCATAGTGGTAGCGTACTATCTCCAAATAGCTAACAATATTTCTTTCCCCATTCTAAGTACATGGAACTACTTCATTATATGTTCACTACTCTATACTTGTATAATTTCCCCTTGTGCTGTTATAGAAATGGTATTTGCAAAAGAAAGTTTGATGAATCCTTCTCCTAAGCCAATTGAAGTCAATTGTGCCATTAAGGTCTTAAAGTAAGGTGTTGATGTTTCATAGCTCCTTATGTCATTGTTACTGCCTCAAAGTATTGTTTTCATGTATTCCACTACTGTTCCGTAATTTCATGTCTCCAAGATGATTATGACCACCAAATCAACATCTCAAAATGTTACGATTATCCAAAATAACATCTCAAAAGAGTTATGAACTGATTAACAATAATCTCAAAGATTAAAAAATCTAAGTGAAGAAATCTATTTAATTAAGGGTGGCAGCTTAGGGGCGAAAGCCTAGCATGGGCCGATCCCTATTGGTATAGAAGGGTGGCAGCTCAGGGGCGAAAGCCTAGCATGGGCCGATCCCAAGTTGTGTAATTATGAGGACCGCATCCCAGGGGTTAATACGCCTAGCATGGGTCATCCTCTTCTACCACTGATCAGCTGGTCACTTGTATCACATGCACAACAAAGATTATAACATACAAAGAAGGTAAAGAAAAGAATGTAGCTTACTTGATTCCACAAGAGTAAGCAAAGGTGGTCTTCTCTCCTAATCTATGCACTCATATGTTGCTACTTGATTTCATTTGTGCCTTGTATTACATATACTTTTTGCCTTACATATTCAGTACATTTTTCGTACTGACGTCCCGTATTGGGGACGCTGCATTTCATGCTGCAGGCTCAGGTACTCCAGCTAGTAGACCTCCTCAGTAGAAGCACTCAAAATTCTGCTACTTTTGGTGAGCTCCAAGTTGATTCGGAGCTTTATTAAGTCCTTGGTATTGTATCGTAGTTAAGGGTAAGGTGGGGTCTGTCCCGACCTACTCTAGTCTTCTATCTTTTGGAGGCTTTGTAGACGTATGTACATACATGGTTCAGTTGTGTCTTAAGGAGTTGTGGCCTAAACGGCCAAGTCTTGTATATAACTTTTGGATCTACTTACGTTGGTTTGTATCGTTGCATCCAAAGTTAACTTATCTCAATTGTTATAGTATATGCTTAGTAAGAACAGGTTGTAGGTTGGTTCTCTCGGGCCTTTAGGGCATCGGGTGCCTGTCCGTCTTAATGGGTTTTGAGGCGTGACACTTATCTCAAAGATTGATGTCTTGTTTGATCAACATTAAGGGGCAAGCTATTTTTCTAAGATTGACTTGAGGCTGGGATATCACCAACTTAGGGTGATAGGTGAGGACATGCCAAAGAGGGCGTTTCAAACTAGATATGGTCATTATGAGTTCCTAGTAATGTCTTTTTGTCTCACTAATGCTCCGGCGGCATTTATGGACCTAGTGAGTCGGGTGTTTTGAAGTTACCTAGATTCATTTGTCATTGTCTTCATTAACGATATCTTGCTATATTTGAAAAATGAGATTGATCACATGGGTCATTTGAAAGTGGTATTGAAAATCCTCAAAGAACTGTTTGCCAAGTATAATAAATGTGAGTTTTGATTGAGGTCGGTAACATTTCTTGGTCACATCATCTCTAGTGAAGGAGTTGAGGTAGATCTAAGGAAAATGGAAGCGGTGAGAAGTTGGCCTAGACCATTGACTCCAACCGACATTAAAAGCTTCTTGGGTCTAGTGGATTACTATCGGAGGTTTGTGGATGGTTTTGCGTCCATTGCATCTCCCTTAACTACTTTGACCCAAAAGGGTAAGAAGTTTCAATGGTCGGAGGAATGTCGAAAGAGTTTCCAAACCTTGAAAGATAGGCTTACCTCCGCTCCGGTGTTGACCTTACCGGAGAGTACAAAGGGTATTGTAGTGTATTGTGATGCATCCCGAGTGGGTTTGGGGTGTGTGCTTATGCAACATGTGAAGGTGATAGCCTATGCTTCTAGGCAACTTAAGGTGCATGAGACAAACTATCCAACACATGACCTTGAGTTGGCGGCCATGGTATTTGCCTTAAAAAGATGAAGGCATTACTTGTATGGTATCCATGTCGATGTCTTCACCGACCATAAGAGTCTCCAATATGTGTATACCCAAAGGGAGTTGAATCTCCGACAAATAAGGTGGTTATAATTGTTTAAAGATTACGACATGAGTGTCCTCTATCACCCCTGCAAGGCCAATATGGTTGCGGATCCCCTAAGTCGTACGACTATGGGTAGTATGTCTCACATAGATGAATCCCAGAAAGACCTAGTGAAAGATGTATATAGGTTGGCTAGGTTGAGTGTAAGGTTGGAAGATTCTGTGAATGGTGGTGTGTTAGTTCAACATAACTCTGACTCATCTTTGGTGGTAGAGGTGAAGTCGAAACAACACCTTGATCAACCATTGATGGAATTGAAAGAGTCGGTTCATGGTAAGCTAAATGAATCATTCTCCTTTGGGGGGGATGGTGTTTTGAGGTACCAAGGGAGATTGTGTGTTCCCAAGGTAGATGGGTTGAGGGACCGGATCCTTGAGGAAGACCATGTGTCCCGCTACTCCATTCATCCGGGTGACACAAAGATGTACCATGACATGACCTTAAGGAAACTTATTTGTGGGAAGGTTTGAAGAAAGACTAAGCGGAATTTGTTGCTAATTGTCCAAATTGCCAACAAGTGAAGGCTAAACATCTAAACAAGGGTGGATTACTACAAAAAACCAAATTCCTACTTGGAAGTGGGACGACATCATTATGGATTTTGTGGTAGGTTTGCCTAAGATGTAAAAACAATATGACCCCATATGGGTGGTGGTTGATTGGTTGACCAAGTTTGCTCATTTTATTCCTGTCAAATCTACTTATTCGGCGAAAGACTATGCAAAGATCTTCATAGATGAGATTGTGTGCTGCCATGGTATTCTATTATCCATCATATCGGATAGGGGTTCACAATTCACATCTAGGTTTTAAAGGTCATTTCAAGAAGGGTTAGGTACTAAGGTGAAGTTCAGTACCACTTTTCATCCCCAAATGGATGGCAAAGGGGAGCGTACTATTCAAACCCTTTAAGATATGCTTAGAACTTGTGCCATTGATTTCAAGGGAAGTTATGATAAGCACTTTCCTTTTGTGGAGTTTGATTATAATTATAGATTTCATTCATCCATGTCCATGGCTCCCTATGAAGCCTTGTATTGTAGGACGTGTAGGTCTACTATTGGGTGGTTTGAAGTTGGTGAGTCTTCAATTCTTTGTCCTGGTTTGATTTATAAGAGTTTGGAGAAAGTTCATATTATAAGGAATCGCTTGCAAACGGCCTATAGTCCGCAAAAGTCTTATGCCGATCATAGGAGAAGGGATCTAGAGTTTGAAGAAGGTGATAAGGTGTACTTGAAAATTTCACCTATGAATGGGGTGGTTAGATTTGGCAAGAAAGGGAAGTTAAGTCCTTGTTATGTTGGTCCCTATAAAATCTTGCAAAGAGTTGGAAAGGTTGCCTATGAGTTGAGGTTGCCTAGTGAATTTGCTTCAGTTCATCCGGTTTTCCATGTTTCTATGCTAAAGATGTGTGCCGGTGATCACGAGTTCATTCTTTCTATTGAGGGTCTTAGTGTGAAGGATAATCTCTCCTATGAGGAGGTTCCGATTCAAATCCTTGATAGGCAAGTAAAGAGGTTGAGGATCAAATAGGTGGTTGCCGTAAAAGTGTTATGGAAAAATCACCTAGTTGAGGGTGCAACATAGGAGGCCGAGGCCGACAAGAAGTCCCATTGCCCTCATATTTTTAATAACTAAGGTTAGACATTCTTTTTAATAATATAAAGATGACTAGAAAATGAAGTTTCATGATTTTTGGTGAAATTTTGCAAAAAGGTGCATTTTTTAATTTAAAAATACAGTGAGGTTACAGTGAATAAGTGCATTAAAACATGAAATTTTTCTTTTACTTGTTTTGAGTTATGTTGTGCATTTTGACAAGGTGAGTCTTAGTGAAAAGTTATGTGACATGTTCATAAGTTGAACTTTGTGTTAATTGACTCTTGCAATTGATGTACCGTGGTTATACGGTACTTTCAATGCTTTTTCCTAAAGTTTAGTTTGTGTTTAAGGCCTCTTTGAAGTAGTTTTAATATATTTTTCTTTGTGTTTGCAGGAAAACTGTCCAAAACAAAAACGCTGAAGACTGTGTGCTGAAATTTGCAGAAGTGATGACCTACAGAGCCATCAATGGTTCGTCGACTCATCGACGGTCCGTCGACTCATCGATGGTCCATAGGTGGCAACCGTTGTTTGAAGATTTATGCTGCTAAGGAAAGATCGGGGAATTCTGACTATGTGTGGGGCTACGGAATGGATGACGGTCCGTTGTCTCATCGACGGACCATCCTGGCAAACCGTTGGTGTTAACAGAAGGTAGCCCCAGTACCTGATTTTGAAAAGATTTTTAAGTATGGAGCAACGAAGGCCATCGACGGACCGTAGGTCCATTGACGAACCGTCGTTTGGGTCCGTTGATGGTAACATAATGATGGAGAAGATAGCAGCTGAAAAAAGAGTTGAAGTATGGACCGACGGAGGCGTCGACGGTCCGTCGGTGTGGTCGTCGACCCGAGGCGCGTTTTGGACAGAAGTTTTCCTTATTTAGGTTTCCCTTTATTTTTAGGACTCTTTTATTATAAATAGGACTAAAAACCTCATTTCTGGGGTTAGACTTTTTGGTGATTTTCAGATTTGCATTGTTGGTTGTTGAACTTTGGATTTTGGAAAATACTTCACTTTTCCGGAATCGATTTTTACAATATTTTAATTAATTCAAGTGATTTTCTGGATTTTCTTCAAACTTGTTAAAGTAAGTACATGAATTCTTGTCTAATGAATATGAATTATGTAATTCCTAACATGGGTAATTAAATCTACAACTAGGGTTGTGGGAACCATGGGAAATTAACAAAGTAGAACTAGCTAAAATAACAATTCTAGAACGGTGTCTTGCATGTATCGGTAATTTGTTTGTTTAAAAGTCTTTTTAACGGTGGCGAACGTTAGAACTCGCCTTGTTGCTACCTGCCGGACCAAGGAGGTAGATAATAAGAAAAGAATTATCAACGTAGATTTAGTATATACTATCTAATAGGCTAGTGTCGATTGGTGCTAAGTAATAACTTAGCCATACATCGATTATGATGCTTAATATGAGGTAAAAGGTAAGGTTTAGTAAAGTACACACACGTAGCCGGATCAAGGTGCGGATGAAATTCACTAGTTGCCAAACCAAGGAATTACGGATACATAACTTACCAGTTTGCATGCAAGATACTAGGAAAGAGTTGTTATAGCTAGGGTTACTACGTTATGAAACTATGGGGAACACTTACACCCTAGTTTCTCTCATCACTTGATAAACATCAAATATTTGAACTTGCTACTTGTTTACTTAGACTTAATTAATTACTTTTGTTAAAAAAAAAAACCACCCCTTTAATTGTTTGTTTTCGGAAAGGACTTGACTAAATAGAAGTAATTGTAGATTAAAGTTAAGTCTAAACCATTTTCCTTGTGGGATCGACCCCAACATAACATTTGGGTTCTGTACTTGATACAACCGCTTATACTTCTTTAGGAAAGTATAATTTGAGCGTATCAAATTTTGGTGCCACTGCCGGGGAAAGTGGATTTTAGATTAACTTTATGCACATTACCAAATTTTAGTCAATAATTTCCTGATTTTACTTTTTCTTTTGTTTTTGTCTCTCGCAGGTCTAGCTTTAGTGTATGCCAAGTACACGGAGTCGAGGAGAACCAATACTTTCACTGGATCCAAAACTAAATCGTACACTTCGCAGAATGAACAATCAAAACAATCTTGCTTATATCGAGGATGAGATCAATCCTCAACCTCCCCCGCCGGTTGATGCTCATAATCAAGTGATGGTTGATAACCCTGGTGAAGGTAATCCGAGGAGGCAACCTCCTGCCCCACGCCCTCAAGAGTACTATATGGGAAATGTTAACATCACTGACTCTGATGGGACACTTGTCCTACCTACTTTACCACATGGTCATACTTTCGAGGTAACTAGTAGCTTGATGCAGATGCTCACCGCTACAGGTCTATTTTTGGGGCTACCATCTGAGGATCCACATGCTCACATCGCCAAACTGAGGTCGGTGTGTAAGAGTAGTGTAGGGAGGCCTGACTTGGAAATGTACGTCATTGGGTTAAGAGTGTTCCCTCTCTCACTGACGGGAGAGGCCGCAATCTGGTTTACTGAGTTTCCCTACAATTCAATATATACTTGGGAGCAGTTGAAGGATGTGTTCCAAGTAAGGTATTACCCGGTTTTTAAAAAGCTCAACCACAAAGATAGGGTGAACAATTTTGTGGCATTAACAGGTTAATCAGTAAGCAGTTCTTGGGATAGGTTCACCTCATTCTTAAGAAGTGTCCCAAACCACCGCATTGATGATGAGTCGCTGAAAGAGTACTTCTATCGGGGGCAGATGATAACAATAAGGTGGTGCTTGATACTATTGAGGGTGGTTCCTATGGGGAGTGTACTTATACAGAGATCGCTGAGAAGTTAGAGAAAATCTCCCGAAATAATAAAGCTTGGAGCAATAGGAAATCAGATACTGGGAGAAACACTTTTGCGGTGAAATCTACACACAACCCGGCCGCAGATGAGATTCGTGAAGAAATGGCTCAAATGAGAACTGAGCTTGGGTTAGTGTTGAAACATGTCACTGGAGGTGCAAAGAAAGTGAATGCGGTGAATTATTTGACTAAGCCACCACCGCCGATAGATGAGTTTTACTATGAGGAGGATTCTTATGCAGTGAATGAGCAGACGGGGGGGTTTCGACTGAACGCCCAAGGCTCCAATCAGGAGAATTAACTCCAAGGTAAAGGAAATCAAGGTCGTAACTATGGGAATTACAACCGAGAGGGTCACTATGTTTGTGAAGGAAACTACAACCGCGACAACAACTTCAACCGGAGTAACTATGGAAACAGAAATTATCGAAGTGGGCCCTATGTTCCACCTCAAAATCGGGAAGTTTCTCCTAGGGATGGTGGAGGTAGTATGGTGCGAGTTGAAGACATGTTGCAAAAGATGAGGAGGAGGTTTGACGCAAGTGATGAACACGCCAAGGAATTGAGAGGTGATTTGGATAACATTGGGCAAAAAGTGGATGCACATGTAGTCTCAATCAAGCATTTTGAGATGCAAATGGCCCAATTGTCGTCTAGTGTGAACCCTCGTCAACCGGGTACTTTTCATAGCAATACTATTCAAAATCCGAAGAATGATGGACATTGTATGGCAGTCACTACTCGAGGTGGTAAGCAAACCATAGATCCACCTATGCCGTCTGGTGTAGAATATAAGATGAGAAGAGAAAATGAGGTAGTAGAAGCTAGTGGTGAGTTGGTAGATGAAGCGGTAAAAGAAGCAGAGAAGCCCCAAAAGGTGACTCCCATTCAAAGACCACCACCACCATTTCCGCAAAGGTTGGTGAAAAAGACCGAGGATGGTAAATACCGGCGTTTTATTAATATGTTGAAACAACTTTCCATCAATGTTCCTTTGATAGAAGCTCTTGAACAAATGCCCGGTTACGCCAAGTTCATGAAAGATATGGTCACTAAGAAGAGATCGGTTAGTTTTGAGGATGATGATAGGATGCAACACTGTAGTGTTATTGCTACAAGGTCTCTCGTGCAAAAGAAAGAAGATCCGGGTGCTTTCGCTATTCCATGTAAAATTGGGTTGTTACACTTCGCCAAAGCATTATGTGATCTTGCGGCAAGCATAAATCTCATGCCTCTATCCATCTACAAAAAGTTGGGTTTGGGTGATCCAAAGCCCACTGCGATGCGGCTACTGATGGCCGGTCGAACTGTGAAGAGGCCTATTAGGATACTCCACGATGTGTTAGTGAAGGTGGAGTCATTCATTTTTCCGACCGATTTTGTGATTCTTGACTTTGAGGTGGATTTTGAGGTGCCTATTATTCTTGGGAGGCCATTTCTTGCTATCGGTCGCACCCTGGTTGATATGGAAAAAGGGCAGATGAAGTTTCGGTTAAGCAATGAAGAAGTGACTTTCAATATTTATAGGTCCATGAGGCAGAGTGGTGAACTCCAATAGGTATCTGCGATATCCTACAGAGTTGAGAATTCGTCACAGGTCCAAATAGAAGAACGTCTTGGTGTTGAGGCACTAGCAGCAATGATTATGAACTTTGAGAGTGATGGTATTGCAGAGTATGGGTCATTGGTTGCGGCACTAAATCGAGGTGATGTTCGATTCAACTGAAGAAATTAGAGTTAGATATGATGCATCGCGAGTCTCCACCCGCAAAACAATCTATTGAGGAGGCTCCAAAATTAGAGCTTAAGGCTCTACCATCTCATCTGAGGTACGTATTCTTGGGGAAAAATAACACTTTGCTGGTTATTATTTCGTCAGATTTTAAGGTGCATCAAGTAGAGTGTTTGCTTGAAGTGTTGAAGAGGTTCAAAAGAGCTATTGGGTGGACTATTGCGGATATTATTGGGATCCCTCCCGGTATTTGTTCACACAAATCCAACTCATGCCTGATCATAAGCCAAGTATTGAGCACCAGCGACGCTTAAATCCACATATGCAACAGGTAGTGAAGAAGGAAATCATTAAGTGGTTGGATGTTGGAGTCATATCTCCGATCGCTGATAGTATTTGGGTATGCCCTGTTTAGTGTGTGCCCAAGAAAGGGGGAATTATTGTGGTCCCTATTGAGAAAAATGAGCTTGTTTCGATAAGGCCGGTGACCGGATGGAGAGTGTGTATGGATTACCGGAAACTAAATGCATGGACTGAGAAAGACCATTTTCCTATGCCCTTCATGGATTAGATGTTGGATAAACTTGCAGGTAAAGGGTGGTACTGTTTTCTTGATGGCTATTCGGGTTACAATCAAATCTCTATTGCACCGGAAGATCAAGAGAAAACCACTTTTACTTGCCCTTATGGAACTTTCCCGTTCAAGAGGATGCCCTTTGGGTTGTGTAATGCACCGGCTACTTTTCAGAGATGTATGATGTCCATATTTTCTGATATGGTAGAGGACACCATTGAGGTATTTATGGATGATTTTTCTGTTGTTGGTGATTCGTTTGATCATTGTTTGAGTCACTTGTCTGAAGTTCTCAAAAGATGCGAAGAGTGCAACCTTGTGCTAAACAGGGAAAAATGTCACTTTATGGTGAAAGAGGGTATCTATTGGGCCACCGCATCTCAGAAAGGGTATAGAGGTTGATCGATCTAAAGTCGAGGTTATAGAGAGACTTCCTCTACCCATCTCTGTAAAAGGTGTGAGGAGCTTCCTTGGGCATGCGGGTTTCTACTGGAGGTTTATCAAAGATTTCTCAAAAATTGTACATCCTCTGGGCAAGATGCTTGAGAAAGAGTGTAATTTTTTTTGGATGAATCCTGTTTGAAGGCATTGAGAGAGTTGAAAGAGAAGTTAGTATTATTTGCGCCCATCATTATTTCTCCGGATTGGAACAAGCCATTTGAGGTGATGTGTGATGCTAGTGGGGTTGAACTAAACCGTGACTGAACAAAAGAACTAAACCGTGACTGAACAAGAGCTCCTTGCAGTGGTCTTTGATTTCGAGAAATTTCGCTCCTATTTGCTTGGCACTAGAGTTATAATGCATACTGATCATTCTGACTAGAGATATTTGATGGCAAAGAAGGATGCGAAACCGAGGATGATTCGTTGGGTTTTACTATTGCAAGAATTTGACTTTGAAGTGAAAGATAGAAAAGGGACCGAAAATCAAGTGGCCGATCACTTGTCCCGATTAGAAGATGAAGCAATGCGAGAGTTAGGTGAAAAAGCTTAAATTGATGATACTGTCACGACCGAAATCTAGACCCCAGACGAGACCGGCGTCGTTGACCTCTCAGAGGTCGCAGATAAGCCTACATACGTCATTCTTACTTCATCTAGGTTAATTTTAGCGGAAAATTTGAACTTTTTGTTTTCTTATTTCATGCTAAACATTTTAAACTTAACATCATAGGTGGTTCACAAATCAACCATCTAATATAAGGATAATCAAATGAAAGAAGCAGTTCATAATTGCATTAAGAGTATTTTTGCCAAAACGGCACCAATACAAAGTCTGAAATGAAGGTGGAAAGAAACACTAGTGGAACATGCTCCACTAGCTAAAGTCTACATCTAAGCTAGATAATAATGGTAGAAATCCTCGAAAGCATGAGGTCCTACCAAGTCCGAATGAAAGCTCCACGTCCGGATATCTGCAACGTCAACCTGTAAGCTCTAGCGTCCACCTGTGCCTGCACCTAAAAATATATAGTTGTATGGGATTAGTACACACTTGTACTAAGTATGGGTATATGCAAGCACACACCAAGGACATGCATGAGTAAGAATAGTTCTTTCCTAACAACGTGATTATGGAAAGTCAAGTCAGTGGACTTGCCAAATTGGGATTAGGAATGTTATTGAACTTTCCAAATTTGGATTAGGAAAGTCAGTGAGCTTTCCAAATTTGGATTAGGAAAGTCAGTGACTTTCCAAATTTGGTTTAGGAAAGTCATGCCATGAGAGTAACATGCATCATCATACTTATCATATTGGATATAGCACATATCATATTGCATATAACACATAACATCTTTCATATTATTCATTCATATGCCATGAGACCTTGTAATCATGGACTTGAAATTAAGACTTCCCAAAATGAGGGCTCAACATATGGGACCTCAACTAGGGAGTCTTCCTTAGCAAACACAGAGTCTGCTTCATTCATTCATACTTACTTCATTTCATTCATTCATAAGCTAGTGTAAACACCAGCTATACCTAGGATGTAGTTTAAGACTCTCATCGGGTTGGATGTGCAATGATCAAGAATAACCTAGTGTCATTACTTGAGTCTAGCTCACCTCTTGATTATCCAATCCTAACACCTTTGGTATCGTTCATTTCATTATGTGCATCATTTGAGGCTGGCCTCATTCATTCATTGGTAACTTTAACCGACATAGATCATGTGAGCATCATGAAATCCAGTGTCTCCCCCACACCGAAAAGAGGTGGAATCACCGCCCAAAGTGACCCAAAACATGCTAGCGTACATGGGAATTTAACCCCGCCAGATCCCTATATTTGCAGTATAGTTTCGAAGACTAGGAGATATAAGGAAACCCATACCCGGCATGCTGGACAGTCTCATCTCATGAGAGTTACGTGAACCTCCGCCCTTCTCGAAAGAAGGCATCACCGCTCATAGCTAGTCTATCGGTGCTCAGTATAAAGTTCCATTTCATTCAACTCATACGTCATGGAAGCTGGCTTCTAGTATGAGGACATCATAGCTCAATAGATGATTTCTCATCTCATCATTAGTATTAAGTATACATTATTCTCAATACTTTCATTAGAGTGTTCATAGAGACTGGTCTCTTCATTAACTTTACACTCTCGTAGGTGAGTACGTTTTGGTAACAATTACTTAGGCTCATTTGAGATTGTTCTCATCTGTTACATTAACCTTATATCATGTTGTCACCACATTCATTAACATTAGCACAATTGCTCTTCATAACTACTCACCCTATTTTACGTAAATATTCATTTTATCATATGCCAATGCACTTTGTTATTTGTGTGTTTCACACTCTTACTTAACCATTCTAGGTTTTCATCATTTCATTACATAATAATCATTTCATCGTATGCCAATGCACTTGGCAATTTAGTGTATTTTACACTCGTACTTAACCCTCCTTAGGGTTATTTTATTTCATTACATACATCTTAAGTTCACTTATTTTTAAACGTATGCTAGACTTATGGGTCTATACATACAAGCCATGAGGCTTCATTGATAGTTCATTTAAGTGATTCATATCTTCCTAAGATTATGTGGTATAAGACTTATGCATTTTGTAAGTATATAGAAGTCTCAATTTAATTCTTATAGACAACATTCGTTAATTATTTAAATCACGTGAGACTTATGTGTCAATACGAAAGTTGGGCAAAGGAACCCGGTTTCGAATCCCTTGAACAACACTTAGCCATTTTCCTTAACTTTTAATTTTTGTGTCCCTTGGCTTGGGGATCTAGGTTCGATCCCCAATGGCCACATTAATTTTTCCCTTCTTTTTTCTTCTCTTTTAAATTGCTGCAGCTTACTGAGGGGCGTGGTATCGATTCCCCACGACCCCAAAGTTTTTAATGAAGTTTTCTACCTTCTCATATGCTCCTATTTTGCTACTGACCAAGGGGTTGTGGGATCGATCCCCCACAGCCCCCTTTTTTTTTTTTTAAATTTACTGCAGTTGCTGAGGGGCGTGGGATCGATTCCCCACGACCCCCCTGTTTTTATTATTATTTTTGCATTCACTGAGGGGCGTGGGATCGATTCCCCACGACCCATATATTTTTTTAAATAAATTGGGGTCTTCTATGTCGTGGGATCGAAACCCCGCAACAACTTTTTATTTTTATTCCCTTTTGCCCTGGCAAATTACGGTGACCACAACCCCAGTTCGAGCCCCATCTAACACCTTTTTATTATTTTTTTTATTAGGGTAAGCCTTAGTGAGGTCTTGGGTTCGATCCCTGCAGACCTCACTTTTTTTTAATTTTTTTTGACGTCCAAAATTTCCAGATTCTTACTAAAGCCTATTTTCAGATTCTGGAAATTTATTCCACGATTTTTCTGCACCTTTTTCATCAAATTACACATTAGTTCTTAGGGAAATTTCATAGTTCATTTATAACGTTTTAGGTGCATTTTCATGGATTCGTTTAGCCAAAAGATTGTTTCTTAAATCAGCCACATTTCATCTTATATGAACATCACGATTTACATAGGCTTATACACGTAAAATAACAACCATAATGTTACACATTTTGGAGCATCAAACAGAGAACATTAGTCATAGTCACATTCTTGCACACACATGCACATAGTTTCAAAAACACATAGGTTGTCCTTCATACGATTTCAAATACACAAACATAAATATATTCATCACGAAAACACAACATACACCTAAATCTACCAGCAAACATACCCAACCTACGAATCATTGGGAGCTAGTGACAGGGACATGCAATGCGGAACAACCCTAGTTTTCGGACTAAATAATCTGAACCTTAAGGGGTCTCTTGGGAAAGGGACCAAGAGAGAAGAGAACCCATACCTTTTTGACGTTCAAACCTCGACTTGCTGCCCAGAGAACTCCTCCAAACACATGTCCAACACCAAAAGTTCAACACCAAACTCGACGGAAAACCTTCTCTTTGCCTACGTGATTGATTAGTTGTTTGTTTATAATTTTCGTTGTGAGTTCTTCAAGTGTGAAGAACTTTGGTTTACCAACTGTTCTTGTACTTTATTTGGCAGAGAGAACGTGAATATGAAAAGAGAATGATCGTGTGTTGAGAGATAGGCGTGAGAGGAGAGAGGTATATTAGGCTTAGGAGTCTAGTTTAGGACTTAGTCAAATAAGGTTTAGTTAATTATTAAAAATTAGATTTTATTTTATTTTAAATCAGATAATAAATAATAAATATAAATTAATTATATTAATTTACCAACTTAAATTAAAAACAATTTTAATTCACTCCACCTAGGTTCGAACCCGGGTGGAGCAAGACTTCACTTCAAGAGCCAATTTTCGGCCCTCTCTCCCCAAATTGCCCCTCCACCTTATTAATTAAATAATTAATTATATATTTAGGTTAATTATGATACTACCCTTATCCTGGAAAAAGACCATTTTACCCCTAGACCCTCCAAACCTAAGATTTCCCCTTTTTAAGTCCGGTAAAGACTCCTTCGAGTAAATCTTCGTATTCGAAAGCCCTACATGGTTGGACCCAACCTTTACAAGCTCAACTAACTCCCCAAGTTAGTTGGCTTGGCTGTAGCAAGGGTTCCGAGGTCTAGTTCTGCGCGCATCAATCCGTGTGAACCCTGGTCTAATCGTAGGCATTCTAGACACATTAAGCATTACTTATCATATCCATTTTTAGGGTTGTTACAGATACTTTCCCTGATGAGCATGTATTGGCTGCTTCTCAAGACTTGATTCCATGGTTCGCAGATTTTGCGAATTACTTGGCTAGTGATATTGTCCCATCGGGCTTGTCCTTTCATCAAAGGAAAAAGTTAACGCATGATGTAAAAAAGTTCTTTTGGGATGATCCATATCTATATAGGAGTTGTGCCGATGGGCTTATTTGGCGTTGTGTACCGGAAGTTGAGATGTTGAGTTATTTGGAGGCATGCCACTCCTCTCCTATGGGTGGGCATCATAGTGGTATCCGGACAGCCCATAAAATCTTGCAATGTGGCTACTATTGGCCAACGATCCACCAAGATGAACATTAGTTTGCCAAGGCATGTGATAGGTGCCAAAGAGATGGCAGTATTTCTAGAAGGCAAGAGCTCCCTTTAAATCCCATTCTTGTGATCGAATTGTTTGTTGTGTGGGGCATTGACTTTATGGGACCTTTTGTGAGTTCTCATGGGATGAATTACATTCTTGTGGCGGTTGATTATGTGTCAAAATGGGTGGAAGCCATAGCACTTGCAAATAATGAAGAGTGTCACCGCATTCTTGAAAAAGAACATATTTTCCAGATTTTGCACACCAAGGGCCATTATTAGTGATGGGGGATCCCACTTTTGCAAAAATTTATTCAAAGGATTGTTGGAGAAATATGGGGTTCTCCACAATGTGGCCACTCCATACCATCCTCAAACTAGTGGGCAAGTTGAGGTGTCAAATAGAGAAATCAAGCAGATTCTGGCAAAAACGGTGAATGCGAATAGAACGGATTGGTCAAGG
The DNA here is from genome assembly GCA_016801875.1 of Solanum sitiens. Taxonomy (NCBI): domain Eukaryota; kingdom Viridiplantae; phylum Streptophyta; class Magnoliopsida; order Solanales; family Solanaceae; genus Solanum; species Solanum sitiens. Next base: position 500,111 of record JABWTJ010000587.1, read on the forward strand.
AGGCTTGATGAAGCTCTGTGGTCCTACCGGACAGCATACAAGACTATCATAGGTATGTCCCCATACCAACTTGTATATGGGAAATCTTGTCACTTGCCGCTTGAGTTAGAGCATAAGGCCATGTGGGCAATGAAGAAACTGAAAATGGATTGGAATGAGGCTATGGAACAAAGGTTAAATGGGTTGAATGATCTTGATTAATTTTGAATAAAGGCATATGAAAGTTCAGCCCTCTACAAAGAAAAGATGAAGAAGTACCATGACCAAAAGATTGAGAAGCGCGATTTTGTGGTTGGGGATTTGGTGCTTTTGTTCAAATCTAGGTTGCGATTGTTTTGGGCAAACTCAAGTCCAAATGGACTGGTCCATTTTTGATCACCCAAGTTTTCCCTCATGGAGCGATTGAGTTGGAGAATAAGGAGGGTGTAAGGTTCAAGGTGAACGGGCAACAAATAAAAATCTACCTTGGGCATGCTAAAATGGCGAATGAAGTGATCGAGTCATACAATCTTGACGAAGTCTGAGTAATCAAGAATTATTCCTCATGCCGCGATGTTAAATCAAGCACTGATTGGGAGGAAACCCAATATGTATCCTCTAGCCAACAATAGGTTTTTCGTGATTTTATAGGCGTAGTTGCATTATTTATGTTTTTCTCACTTAATGTCATGTATGAATTTTATTTTATTTTTTAGAAGTGTTGGCTAAAGAGTAAACAAGGGTCCGTGTCTAAAAAGTGTCCAAAAAATACAAAAATATTAGCTTATTGGGTGTTCAATGTGCAGGGACCAAATCCCTAGAAATCTGCAGAAAATTGGTCTGGTGCACTGATCGACAGACCAATCGACGGACCGTCGGTAGGGTCCGTAGATCCAAGGTTTGTTTCTTTAATTTTTCTAAGTTAGAGCACAGTCGACGAAGCAGTAGACGGACCGTCGACTGACTTACTGTCCGTCGACGGGGAATAGTCGGTTCCTCCGACCCACTAACCCTACCTGACCCGACCGGCTATATATTAAAAATTTAAACTTTTCAGTTACCCACCCTTTAAAATACCCTCCCCAAACCATTTCCCTCCCTTTTTCTCTTCACTTTCCCCACTCACTCACCCATTAACTCCCACTCCCTTCAATCTGATTTCCCATCTCCCCATCATCTCCATCATTTCCCAAAGCATTTCTCTCCCCAACTTGTCATTTTTCCGGTCGGTGTTCGAGGTCGCTCTTTGGTGAGATTACTTGCAAGAATCCATCCCCTCCTTCCCACCACTACAGTCTACAGGTATGTATCCCTCTTCTGACTTTGATTCCATGTTATTTGTGTGGAAACTTCATTGTTAGCATGAAAAATTGACTGCCTTAGTAAGTGGATCTTGACTTAGGGACGAAATTGAATGCTTAATCTATAAAAATTGTGTCCTTAGTCCCGTAGAATGATGGCAAGTGACTGGGTTGGGGGTGTTAGTGTCTACTGTACTCTTAGGTTAATAGGTTTTCGACTTAGGGCTTGTTGGGTATTTGAGAATCTACGTTAAACTTGTGCTAACCGAAGCCCTAGGAAGGAAGAAATAGTGTGTCCCATGTTACATGATCTTGTTGTGTATAGTTTTGCTTAAAAAATATTCTCTGGGTGGGCAACAATGGCTTCCACAGGTTGACTCTGACCTGCAGTACGATACCCCAATCGACGGACCGTCGATGTGTCTGTCATCAGCCACTCCCCACACTTGTCTAACTCTGGAACGACGGATGTCGACGATGGGCCATCGACTGATCGACGGACTGCCCTGCAGGTCTGTCGACGATAACAGAACCTTATTTACTGTAACGGCCTGTATTTTTGTATGTGGTAGTTCTATTCATGTTATACTTGACTTATACTTATAGTGTAGGTGAGGGATCATGTTTCTTACATGATTAGTGTTGGTTTAAACTAGCTTGGAAGGTGATGCAATGCCTTGCACGTTTTAGCATATGTATTGCAAGTTAACTCCGATTGAAAGTATTTAAGTAATTATAGTAAGGTGGTAATTGAGCTAGCTGCTGCATCACCTACTTGATCTATATTATAGTTAAAGGGCCCAAGTTTGATTGACCAGATTTAGGCTTATAGTTAGGGGCTCATTTGAAGCCCAAACCTATTAAAGAAAATGTGAATGAAAGAAGGCCCAACAGCCAAATCTGCCAATTGGTCATTATGGATAAAGCCCAAGTGAAACTAAGTAAGTACATGACCTCCTAAGATTTGTTTTACCATGTTATTGGGCCAAGTGTGTACCACCTACTTGCACTAATCTGTCCCAAGCTGATTAAAAGAACAAAAAGGAAAAATGGACAGCCAAGGTCCAATAATATTAAGTCCAAAAGGGCCCAAGTTAAAAGGACAAGCAGGTGGGGCACCTACTTGACATTATATGGCCCAAAATTGGTCAAGAGTGTCGGCCATAACACCTCCTTTTTCAAAGGATAAGGATCAAGTCTTATTCTCCATTTTGAACTTGCAAAGTTTCAGATTTTCTTAAGTTTCTTTCTTGGTCTCTCTTGGCTTCAATAAGCAGCCCTAAAACACCTTAGGGATTCTTGAGTGCTGTCTCATTTTTAAGTAAGAAGTTTGAAGGAGAGTTTGAATTCTTGAAGTACAAGTTTAGAGGATAAATTTTCAGAATTAAGGTAAGACTTCAACCCATTGGTTTTCCTCTCTTTGATAATGTTTGGAGTGGAGAATTTTGTATATGATTATCAAGAATTCATGGATTGTGATAAATCTTTGAGTCAATATTCTCCTATTATGCTGAAAGATTTGAGATAAGATTTGAGATTGTTAGTGGCTGCCTTATGAATATTGTTGTTGAGGGCTGTTTGGGTATCTCTGGAAATGATGTTTGAAGTTGTATTAATGTGTAGAGGAAGGGTGTGGTGGTTCACCATTTATGTAAGGGTTGTATGGGCCTGATTTCCATCAAATATTTTTAGCTACTGTTTTGGAGAACCTTATTGTGATTAGCTGCTGATGTTAGCTTAATCATGACTTATGTTGTAGATTAGCACCCATTAAGGAAGGCTGAATCGTGATAGTGGTATTGGTCATAAATATAAGGTATGTAAGGCTATTCGATTATATATCCTTTTGGCATTAAATCTGCCACCTGCAATTAATATCAATGAAGTGATTCTCATAAGTTCTATTTCTAGAAAAGAAAGCATGGTGGCAGCGTACTATCTCCAAATAGCTAACAATATTTCTTTCCCCATTCTACGTACATGGAACTACTTCATTATATGTTCACTACTCTATACTTGTGTAATTTTCCCTTGTGCTGTTATAGAAATGGTATTTGCAAAAGAAAGTTTGAGGAATCCTTCTCCTAAGCCAATTGAAGTAATTGTGCCATTAAGGTCTTTAAAGTAAGGTGTTTGATTTTCATAGTCCTTATGTCATTGTGACTGCCTTCAAAGTATTGTTTTCATGTATTCCACTTTACTGTTCCATTTAATTTCATGTCTCCAAGATGATTATGACCACCAAATCAACATCTCAAATGTTACGATTATCCAAAATAACATCTCAAAAGAGTTATGAACTGATTAACAATAATCTCAAAGATTAAAGAATCTAAGTGAAGAAATCTATTTAATTAAGTGTGGCAGCTTAGGGGCGAAAGCCTAGCATGGGCCGATCCCTATTGGTATAGAAGGGTGGCAGCTCAGGGGCGAAAGCCTAGCATGGGCCGATCCTAAGTTGTGTAATTATGAGGACCGCATCCCAGGGGTTAATACGCCTAGCATGGGTCATCCTCTTCTACCACTGATCAGCTGGTCACTTGTATCACATGCCCAACAAAGATTATAGCATACAAAGAAGGTAAAGAAAAGAATGTAGCTTACTTGATTCCACAAGAGTAAGCAAAGGTGGTCTTCTCTCCTAATCTATGCACTCATATGTTGCTACTTGATTTATTTGTTGCCTGTATTACATTATACTTTTTGCCTTACATATATCAGTACATTTTTCGTACTGACTTCCCGTATGGGGGACTGCATTTCAATTTGCTGGCAGGCTCAGTACTCCAGCTAGTAAAACCTCCTCAGTAGGGAGCACTCGAAATTCTGCTTACTTTTGGTGAGCTGCCAAGTTGATTCGGAGCNAGACGTACAGGTTACAGGAGATCTCACTTATGAAGAAGTACCCATTGCTATTCTGGATCGACAAGTTAGGAAGTTAAGAAATAAAGAAGTAGCTTCTGTAAAAGTTCTATGGAGAAACCAACAAGTAGAAGAAGTTACATGGGAAGCAGAAGAAGCAATGAAATTGAAGTATCCTCACCTCTTCCACACTGGTGGGAATGATCAAAATGTTAGTGGAGGCATTGACAAGTAAGTATAAGTCTATATGTTCAATGTGATTAATAGTAGTACTAGCTTAGGCTTGAACTTGTTTAGGCCGCACAACCATGCTAACATTCGAGGACGAATGTTCCAAGGGGGGAAGGATGTAACGGCCTGTATTTTTGTATGTGGTAGTTCTATTCATGTTATACTTGACATATACTTATAGTGTAGGTGAGGGATCATGTTTCTTACATGATTAGTGTTGGTTTAAACTAGCTTGGAAGGTGATGTAATGCCTTGCACGTTTTAGCATATGTATTGCAAGTTAACTCCGATGGAAAGTATTTAAGTAATTATAGTAAGGTGGTAATTGAGCTAGCAGTTGCATCACCTACTTGATCTATATTATAGTTAAAGGGCCCAAGTTTGATTGACCAGATTTAGGCTTATATTTAGGGGCTCATTTGAAGCCCAAACCTATTAAAGAAAATGTGAATGAAAGAAGGCCCAACAGCCAAATCTGCCAATTGGCCATTATGGATAAAGCCCAAGTGAAACTAAGTAAGTACATGACCTCCTAAGATTTGTTTTACCATGTTATTGGGCCAAGTGTGTACCACCTACTTGCACTAATCTGTCCCAAGCTGATTAAAAGAACAAAGGAAAAATGGACAGCCAAGGTCCAATAATATTAAGTCCAAAAGGGCCCAAGTTAAAAGGACAAGCAGGTGGGGCACCTACTTGACATTATATGGACCAAAATTGGTCAAGAGTGTCGGCCATAACACCTCCTTTTTCAAAGGATAAGGATCAAGTCTTATTCTCCATTTTGAACTTGCAAAATTTCAGATTTTCTTAAGTTTCTTTCTTGGTCTCTCTTGGCTTCAATAAGCAGCCCTAAAACACCTTAGGGATTTTTGAGTGCTGTCTCATTTTCAAGTAAGAAGTTTGAAGGAGAGTTTGAATTCTTGAAATACAAGTTTAGAGGATAAATTTCTAGAATTAAGGTAAGACTTCAACCCATTTGTTTTCCTCTCTTTGATCATGTTTGGATTGGAGAATTTCGTATATATTTATCAAGAATTCATGGATGATGATAAATCTTTGAGTCAATATTCTCCTATTATGCTGAAAGATTTGAGATTATTAGTGGCTGCCTTATGAATATTGTTGTTGAGGGCTGTTTGGGTATCTCTGGAAATGATGTTTGAAGTTGTATTAATGTGTAGAGGAAGGGTGTGGTGGTTCACCATTTATGTAAGGGTTGTATGGGCCTGATTTCCATCAAATATTTTTAGCTACTGTTTTGGAGAACCTTATTGTGATTAGCTGCTGATGTTAGCTTAATCATGACTTATGTTGTAGATTAGCACCCAATAAGGAAGGCTGAATCGTGATAGTGGTATTGGTCATAAATATAAGGTATGTAAGGCTATTCGATTATATATCCTTTTGGCATGAAATCTGCCACCTGCAATTAATATCAATGAAGTGATTCTCATAAGTTCTATTTCTAGAAAAGAAAGCATGGTGGCAGCGTACTATCTCCAAATAGCTAACAATATTTCTTTCCCCATTCTAAGTACATGGAACTACTTCATTATATGTTCACTACTCTATACTTGTGTGATTTTCCCTTGTGCTGTTATAGAAATGGTATTTGCAAAAGAAAGTTTGATGAATCCTTCTCCTAAGCCAATTGAAGTCAATTGTGCCATTAAGGTCTTAAAGTAAGGTGTTGATGTTTCTTAGCTCCTTATGTCATTGTTACTGCCTCAAAATATTGTTTTCATGTATTCCACTACTGTTCCATAATTTCATGTCTCCAAGATGATTATGACCTCCAAATCAACATCTCAAAATGTTACGATTATCCAAAATAACATCTCAAAAGAGTTATGAACTGACTAACAATAATCTCAAAGATTAAAGAATCTAAGTGAAGGAATCTATTTAATTAAGGGTGGCAGCTTAGGGGCGAAAGCCTAGCATGGGCCGATCCCTATTGGTATAGAAGGGTGGCAGCTCAGGGGCGAAAGCCTAGCATGGGCCGATCCCAAGTTGTGTAATTATGAGGACCGCATCCCAGGGGTTAGTACGCCTAGCATGGGTCATCCTCTTCTACCACTGATCAGCTGGTCACTTGTATCACAAGCCCAACAAAGATTATAACATACAAAAAAGGTAAAGAAAAGAATGTAGCTTACTTGATTCCATAAGAGTAAGCAAAGGTGGTCTTCTCTCCTAATCTATGCACTCATATGTTGCTACTTGATTTCATTTGTGCCTTGTATTACATATACTTTTTGCCTTACATATTCAATATATTTTTCGTACTGACGTCCCGTATTGGGGACGCTGCATTTCATGCTGCAGGCTCAGGTACTCCAGCTAGTAGACCTCCTCAGTAGGAGCACTCGAAATTCTGCTACTTTTGGTGAGCTCCAAGTTGATTCGGAGCTTTATTAAGTCCTTGGTAAATTCGTTTGGTATTGTATCGTAGTTAAGGGTAAGGCGGGGTCTGTCCTGACCTACTCTAGTCTTCTATCTTTTAGAGGCTTTGTAGACGTATGTACATGGTTCAGTTGTGTCTTAAGGAATTGTGGTCTAAACGGCCAAGTCTTGTATATAACTTTTGGACCTACTTACGTTGGTTTGTATCGCTGCATCCAAAGTTAACTTGTCTCAATTGTTATGGTATATGCTCAGTAAGAACAGGTTGTAGGTTGGTTCTCTCGGGCCTTTAGGGCATCGGGTGCCTGTCCGTCTTAATGGGTTTTGAGGTGTGACAGTTATTCTAGGAAGAATGTTCCCAAGTGGGGGAGTATTATTACACCCTCAAAATATACTAGGTCGAACTAGAGATTCGCATGTGTTTCATAAGTTAATAATGAGTTAAAATGATTTATTTTAGCATTAGAAATAAGTTGGTGAAGTTTGGAAGTCAAACGTGCAAGAATGTCCATGACGTTTGGAAAATGTGCCTTAGAATGTGCTAGTGTGTCCTTGATTTTTGAGCATGTTTTAAGGTAGTGTTTGATGTTTAAAACAAGTGGGGATGACCTTAGCACCTAGAGGGATAGACCAAGGGTCAAAACGTTCGAGTACGACTCCTGGAGGACAACCCTAATGGTCCCCAAGGAGGACCAATACATTGGACAAGGGAGCTACCCAAGGCAGCATGCAGGGCATAGATTTGAAGTCCACCTCGCGTCGCGCGCCTGTCACTGAAGTAACATGTGCGTCGCACGAGTGGTAGGGTCTCACCAACTCAAAATTCTGAAAGTCAAGAATCAGTAGCTCCCTCCGCGACGTGCAACCAAGTCAAAGATTTTGGCGCATCATTTCTAAGTCATATTAGAATTCGTAAAAGGGTCCAAATAGTGTAGGGGTCTTTTGGGAACATTGGGGATCATATCTGGACTATTTTAGGTCACTTTAAAACTCCTTTCACCCATCAATTCAAACCCTAAAGCTAAAATAAAAAATCATTCCAAAACTCTTCCTCCAAAATCCTCCATTGAAGAAGCTTCAAGATCCAAGGAAGAGGTTATTCACGTTATCTTCATCAAAAATCTCGTGAGTTCCTTCTCATTGAGGTATGGTAGTCATCCTTGAACCTTCTTCCATTCAATGAGTCATTCCAAAGATATTTCAAAAAGAGTTTCAAACTTCAAACTTCTTTATTCCTTGACTCTAATTATGGGTCTTTGCATTAAAATGTTTAAATGATTAAAATGAGTTGTTCTTAATTAAAATTACGATTTTAATGTCAAAACCCTAATGGAATCGTGTTTATAATTTTATCAACTTTTAGCTTATGAAGTGGGTTTAAGGGCTATTTTATGATGAATTATGTGATAAATTGTGAATAGGTGGTGAAAGCTTGGACGAGTGATAAGTGAGTTATGCTGTCTAGTTCTTATTATGAAATGTTCTTGAGTGGTATGCCCAACTTTGGTGGTGGTGCTTATTTGAAGTATATGAATGTGAATTTACTTGTGTATTGAATAAGGCCATGCAGGCATATTTTGTGAAATAAGATGATAATGATGTTGTTCTTGTTGATGTGCTTTATGAAGCTTGTAATGTGAAGTATGCTAGAGATTATGTCTTATTGAACGATATGTTTCTGTGAAGCATGTTAAAGTGTGTAATATGATAAATGAACATGTAAGCATGTTTAGAATTCAATGTTGATGAAATGGTGATTATGTGAAAGGTGTGCTCATATGTACACTCATACACTCACACTTGAATGAATGAATGAAGGAGTTTTGAGGTGAACACTCTTCATGAGTTGAGATAAAGTGTTTAGTAGCAACCTCAATATCTCCCAAGAGCTTTCTAAAATAGGTCGGAGGATGGATACCCTTCTTTAGTTGAGATGTGGTGTCTACTAGTTATCCTTAACATATAGTTTATAATGTTGAGACTCCGTGGGGGATTTATGCTTAACACTTAGAGGATTTGAAGAAGGGGTGGGTACACATTGTGAGTAGAGATGTTGTACCCAATGTACCTCTTGAGATGAGTATTTCTCGTTAGTAGAGAATGAGTTACTTAGAATGAATCTCCTTATCCCTTAATTATGTGCCCGTATAGGTGTAGCTATTGGACAATCCATGTAAAGGCTTAGAGAATGAACCTACCCTACGCAAGTGGGGATCCCTCATCTGATAGGGGTTAATATCGGGAGTCCATGTATATCTCTCATGGTCTATGTCGGTTAAAGCTATTCCCCACGAAAGCATGTAATGAACTAAGTCTCCTAATGAGTATACTACTTAGGGTAGTGGTGGTATGGGACACTATTTATACATTGCAAAAGTAGACATTTGAAAGGGGAGTCTTTGTGTGTCTTTATCTTTAATGTATGAATGTAATGAAATGAAGATATGTGGCTTAATGTCTAATGTTAAGAAAACATGTTATGACTATGTCTTGTATAAGGATGTTATGAATGATGAATGTAGTGTACATAACCTCATGGAATCCTCAAGGATCAGAAAGTTGAAGTAGTAGTATGTGATGCTATTCTCACATTGAACTTTGTGTAACTTACAAGTCCACTTGAGGAAAGGTACAGATGTGAAGTTCTAGATGCAAGCATGTTTCTCTAATGTTTAGTTATAGGAGTGTGGACTTGTTACCCGTGCGAAGTAAGCCTATAATGGGTAGCCTTGAGGATCACTTAGGTGCGTATTGGAGGATTGTATAGGCGGTTCCCTCATGTTTACCTTTGTGTGTCTTAGGATAACCTTTGTTAGGGAAACTTCGAGGGAAATGAGTTCACTGTGAAGTTATATGAGTTCACTGTTATTCTCTTGAATTGACTGTAAAGTTCCTCTTTGTGTTAAATTCTTGAAATTCTTTCCTATGTTCTAATTGATGAGTTATTTGTTATTTCATTTCTATATTCATGAAAGTTTACTCAATTGACATGAAATCTTATTTATACTAAAACGTCCCTTTTTGCATGTTTTCGCATATGTCATACTTAGTACATTGTCTTGTACTAACCCCAAATTTTTCTATACTTTATAAGTATACGTTGGAGGCAAGTTGAAGGATAGAGCTAGCTTGGGAATCGACTCTCTCAAGACTGAGTATGTCCTCATATATCCGAGGGCATAGTTCTATTTATTGGTTTCTACTATTAAGACTTATTATGTATTTTCATTCAATATAAAGGGTCGTGTCCCTAAGATGTTTATGTCGTGTCTTTAAGTTGGCTTGGGACGATGAGACTATCCTCTAGTATTTATAAAAGATGTTTTCTTTATTATTATTTATCCTAAAAAGTTTTAATTCCGCACTACTTTTCATGTCTTACATAGTGAATAATAGCTAATGGCTAGTACAAGACCTTCGAAAGTTCAAGTGCGCCTTGTTCCGACCTAATGGTTGCCCTAACTTCTATGATGTACTTGCGGGTCGTAACTACGAGTCTTCACTTTTCGGTCCCAAATTGATTTATAAGACTTTGGAGAAAGTTCATATTAGAAGGAACCGCTTGAAAACAACCTATAGCCGGAAAAAATTTATGCCGACCATAGGAGAAGAGACTTAGAATTTGAAGAAGGTGATAAGGTGTATCTAAAAATTTCAGCTAGGAAAGGGGTGGTGGATTTTGCAAGAAAGGGAAGTTGAGTCCTCGTTATGTGGGTCTTTATGAATTTTTTCAAAGGGTTGGCAATGTTGCATATGTGTTGAGGTTACCTAGTGAATTGGCTTCGGTTCATCCGATGTTCCATGTCTCCATGCTTAAAAAGTGTATCGCTGATCTCAAGTCCATTATTCCTATTGAGGGTCTAGGTCTGCAAGATAACCTCTCATATGAGGAGGTTTCGGTTGAAATCATTTATAGACAAGTAAAGAAGTTAAGGAACAAGGAGGTCGCTTCTGTAAAGGTGTTATGGAAGAACCACCTAGATGAGGGTGCAACATGGGAGGCCGAGGCCGACATGAAGTCCCGTTACCCTCATCTTATTAATAACTAAGGTTAGTTGTTCCTATTTGTAGTGAAAATAATGAGTTTATTTGAAGTTGCCTTGATTTTTGGTTAAATAGTGAATTATATGCATTGTTACAGTGAATTACAGTGATTTGTGCCTATTGAAATGAAAAGTTTTCAAGAAAATGCTCTTTTACTTGATTTGAACTTATGTTGTGTATTTTGCTATATTGTACATTCATGCGTTGTATTGATCATGTTGATACGTGTTAAAGAAAGCTTTGGCATAAGTGAATACTCTTGTAATGAATGTTGAACTCTTATGATTTGAAAATGATGTTTTGAGTTGAATTGTATAAAAGGTCATGTGGTTATGTTTATTTGAGTTGTAAATCATGTTTTGGTATGTTTTTATTTTGTTGGGATGCTAGTTATGAGTCTATCCCTTCCTTTCAAAGAATTTTTGTGTCATTCGGGGACAAATGTTCCTAAGGGGGGATCATGTAATACACCGAAAGTCTAAAGCCTAATATAGAGCCTAACATGATAGTCTAAGATTTGTAGCACTGTTTTAATATGAAATATAATGTAGATAAGTCAGTTAGTAAGTTTTAAAAACAAATCGTCAAGGAACGTCCATGACGTCCGGAAACTAGTTCAAGAGTGTGCTAGCTTGCCTTAGTCTATTTGACAAGGTTTTAAGAGTCGGAAAATGATGAAATTTGGTAAAAAGGTGTCTAACACATATTAGAGTTTGTTTGTAGTCGAAATTTCTGGATACGACTCCCCAAGCACCAACCAAAGGGTCCGTGAGGAGGACCCTTCCTTGTTGTCTAAAAAGTTGTCATGGACAGAGTAAACCAACGAGGGCCAACGTCGGGCGTGGTCCAATCGACGGGGTGTCGATGGCCACCATCGTTGGACACTTAGCCATTATGACAAAGATTCCATTTTGGACACTCTCTTACCAAAATGATGGTTTTGCAGGACGGTCGGTCAAAGGTATCGTCGACTGACATACGGCCCGTAAGTCGGGGTCTCGTAGGTTAAATCACTATTTTGCTGCCACGTTTTAAGTTAATTAATTTAATTAATTAGGTGGTTAGTTAATTCGTTAGGATTTAAGAGAGGTCTAATTAATTTAGTTAATGACTTATATAAAGACCCCAATCCTAATAAAAATAACCTAACTCTCATAATTCCCAAAACCCAATTGCTCTTCCTTCTCTCTTCTTTCACTTTCCCAAAATAGAAGAACTCCATTGAAGGGTAGGTCAAGGTCTAAAGGTAGAATAAGGGGGGGGGGGGGGGGGGGGGGGGGGGGTTCTCCATCATTCTTCATTAATTAGCAAGGTATGGTATTATTTCCCCAAAGGGCTCTTCCAAATATTGATTTCGAAAGATGAATTTCAAGTGGGTTTCCTTCGAATTTGATCTTCTAAATTTCTTTGTTTATGATTTCCTTAGATTATTATAATTAGATTATGATGTATTATGATTCAATTATGCTAGTTTTTTTATAATTAACCTAGTTTGTGAAGTAGATCATGAATTTGACACAAATCCCTAACCCTAGGCTATGAACTAGTGATGAATTGTTGTGTAATGATTCAATTAACTTCATTATTTTGTTGATTACTATTGTGTGATGATATTACACCCATTCTTGGGTTGAACTGGCTGGTTGATGGTAAAACCTAATTGATGGCTTGTGAAGGAGATTGGTGTAAGCCTTGTGAACTCAATCCTTTATTTGAATTATGATTACTTGTGTTTAGTGATGAAGCTATATTGAAGTCTACCTTATGATAAGATTGATTAAGTTTGGTATGATGTTTAATTGGAATGTCTTGAATTATCACTTTTGAGTTGTTGGCTAAGATGTAATAATATAAGGATGGTGATGACTTAGCTATGTGCCTTATCATAATGTGATTATGTAAATTATCTAACCTCACATATGTGAATTGTAATGAAAGGACAAAACTCATGCAATTGCTATTTAGCTATGATGATGACTATATAAGGGTTAGATCCTATGACCTAAACTAAGCTATGATGATCAATAAAGGCTTAAAGACATTTCAGAAAGGGACTTAGCATAGCACCGAGTGAACTAGAGGTGATGAGTGTTCCTTCTCACATAGGGAATGTAGGACCACTAATGTACTCATGATACTACATCTCCTAGTTCTTGAACTATGTTGCACCCATAGGAATACTAGCTAGTGGATCCACATAGATGCTATGTTCATGTTTTTGTACGACCTTTCCATGTAGTCTGCCTTCTTTTGGTGAAGGGTTGCATGACACCGGAATCCACATTAGCTCACGTGTTTTATGTCGGTTAAGGCAAGATGTTCCCAAAATGTAAAATGAAGTGAACTCTAACTAAATGACCTAAGGGGTTTGGCTTAGTGTAGGTAGGGGTATGGGACTCTACCTATACATTTCACTAGTTAGCCTTGAGGGAAGTCTTAAAAGGATGTTCTAATGTGTGTATATGCTTATAAACGTAAATAATATATATAAAAGGATCTTATATTTTAATGACACCATGTGATATTGGCTTCACTTATGAACATGTGGTTGGTCTCTATTGCTAAAGTATGATGATGTTTAACCTTAATGATATAGTATGTGAAGTTGGGCTTTGCTTATGGTTCATATTGGGTTTACTTGATTTAGTGAGGTTATGGGGCCTTACTTAGTCATTGCACTTGTTGACTTAATGTGGATGTAACTTTGGTTATGATGTTATAAACTCTTATACATGCTTGTTGATATTATAACTTGTGATAGAGTTGTCTTGATTATGTACTCAATTATGTTGATATGCATGTTGACTTGACTAGACTTGGTATTGTTGGTCTTGTGATGTACATGGTCTTGACTTAAGGAATATGTGCTTATTGAATTATATTGGTTCTTAAATGTGCATAAGGTTTTCCAAAGTAAATTACATGCCTTAATGAAATGTCCCTTTTTAGCATGATTTCTATGTTGTATTTGCATCTAATTTCATACTTAGTACAAGTGATGTGCTAACCCCATCTCTCCCTTTTTCCCAACATTTTAGTTTCCGGTCGTTGAAGGGTTCGTGAAGACTTTGAAGGAAGGGTTGGAATCATTCTCCAAGAATGGGTATGCCCTCATGTTCCGAGGATGATGCCTTTCTACCACTCTACCTATGTTACATTTTTTAGTCTAAAGACGATCTTTTCATTCATGATGTTTCAAGATATTGTTTTAAGACCTAAGTGTCAATTTTACATTGTGTAAGGGCTTATGCCCATTATTGATTTCACTCCGTTTAGATTGTTTAATATGACAAATCACTTTTAAGACTATGCTACATATATATATATATATATATATATATATATATATATATATATATATATATATATATATCATAAAAGTAGAAGACTATGTAATCTTCTTATACGATGGTCTATGTATAATCAATATGAATATATTATGTGTAAGCGAGAGGTCTAATTAAACCTCATAAAGTAGTGTAGATGAAAAGTTTTAAATATTTCCGCATTTTTAACCTATGAATGTTATGATGGATGCTAGAGGCTAGTCCTAGTCCTCTCCGAGGATGACGACTTCAGTTACATCTAGGGGTTGCTCCTCGGATATGACAATAAGTGTTTTTAATAATATCATAATGTAACAAGTCTTATAAAGTGTAGCATATACCACTAAAGAATACAGTTTGTAAGTGTTTTCAATATTACTGAAGTGAAAGGCTAAAAACGTAGGCTACACTTTAAAAGCGTACTAAAAAATATTTTAGCCAACACTTTACAAGTGTTGTCAAGATGTAATGTGGCCGTAGGCCTAAAATTGTGTAGTGTCTCTACTCAAGAAGTGTTTCAACCCTAAAACTCCCCATTCACATTAATTAACTTCATTCATTCAAAGAGTGTGTGTGAGTACATGTGAACACATCTTTCACATAATCACCATTTTCATAACATTGACTTCTAAACATGCTTACACATTTATTCATCACGTATCACACACTAGCATGCTTAACATATGCATATACTTAACATAGACATAATCTCTACAAAACATACGATACAAGCTTCATAAAGCATCTCAATCATGAACATCATCACTATCGACTTACTTCACATATTAAGCCTTCAAGGCCATACTCACATTACACATATAATTACATATTCATATACTTCAAATAAACACCATCACCAAAGGTGGACTATACGACTCAAGAGTTATTTCAATGGAAACTACGCAAGATAGAACAACTTACACTTCATCCAAGCTATCACAACCTTTTATCAATATTTTAATAGCATAAATATGCATATATAGGCAGTAGCTAACCCATAATACAACATGAGTAACTCAACCATAACAATATCTAGTTAAAAATCAACAAATCCACTTCATAAGACAAACTTTCATAATAAGTATAAGCATGGTTTCATTGAAGTTTTGACATTAAAATAACCAACTAACACTAATAACAACATAATTGAATATTTAAAATGTTTAAATGCAAAGACCCATGCTTAGACTCATGATTAGAAGAAGTTAGAGTTTGAAAACCCTTTTAAAATCTCTTTGAAGTGATTCCCTGAATGAAAGAAATTTCAAGGATGAACTACTATACCTTAAAGTGAAGAAACTCACTAAATTTTGTGAAGAAACTTGAAGAAATGACCTCTATGATTCCGAAAATGACTTAGGTGAAGCCAGAGCCTAACGTGGTTGTCATTATGGTCTAAGGTTCTAAATTGGTCTAAAATGTGGTATAGAGGCAGTGTCTAAGAGTTTAGGTGCATTGGAAGTCAAACGTCAAGGGACGACCAAGACGTTCAACGACTAAGTAACCTATGTGCCTCGTATATGATTTTATGTGTTTATGTGTGATTCATGAGGTTATGAAGTCCTTAAATGAGTTTTATGGTGTATATAGGCAGTGTGCCAAGTTTCGTAAAGTTTGGAGGTCAAACGCTCAAGAACGTCCATGACGTTTGAATGATGTGCGTTGAAATGACCTTTTGTGTCTAAGCATGTTTCGTAGAGTGTTACGTGTTCGTTTTGGATGAAAATCATGCGGGAGGTACTAAACTCGTCTACGAACATATTTGGGTTGGAAACGTCCGGGTACGACTCCATGTAGTACCCACAAGGGGCCCTAAAGTAGGACCCCAACTTGGAGCTCAACACTGCAAAGTAGTGGCAATCGACTGACCCAAACGACGGCTAGTATACCAGGCGAAGGCCCGTCGATGGGTCTCGTCGATGGAACCATGTATTCTTCAGGTTGAGGATTTGCAGGAGCAACCAATGAGACCCCATCGACGGGGCGTGGTCTCTCACACGGACCGTCGATGGTAGGGCGTCGATGGTGTTGTCAGTTGCTGCCAGTTTTTCTGTGAAGGCTTGGGGTTTTTGAGAAATTCACCCCAAGTATTATAAAATATGAGGACGTTTGTTTTGAGTTTTTACGGGTATTTTAAGAGTATATAAGTCATTAAACACTCATTTAAACCCTAACACCTAAATAAAAACACATTCCCTCCTAAAGTTTCTCCAATAAAACCTCCATGAGAGCTCAAGATGAAGATGGAGCTTGAAGATGGGTATTCAATGGAGTTTATAATTCAATTATCATTGGGTTCTTCTAATGATGTATGGGAGTTCTTCATCTAAGGCTTGATATCACCTTAGAGCTAATTTCAAAGATGATTTTCAAAGATTTCAAAAAGATGAAAAGTCCAATTTCTACTCTAAGTCTTGGGTTCTTGCATGAAACATTTTCAAACCTTAAGATATGATGTTATTGATGTATAATTGAAGTTTTCTAATGAAATATCCATGAACCCTTGACCTTCTCAAATCTCTCAATTTGGTTAAAAAATATGGGTTATGTGATCATGCTTTGATATTGATTAATTCATGTGTAGATTGTTATGGGATTTTGATTCATGAATAGATTATGATTGTATGGTTTATAGGCTGTTTCAATTTGATCAATTGAGTAATGAATATTCTTAGATCTATTGAATGTTAAGCCTATTGATTTGATATTGACTTAATGCTTATAATTTCTAGTGTAGTTTTCTATGGGCTATTCAATGATGTAAGAATTGTATTCAATTGATGTTTAGGGTGTATTAGATTAATAAATATATATTGAATTAACCTAGATTCATTGAGTATTATGGTTATTGAATGAAATTGATGTTCATGGCCATGAGTAAGGGCCTTATGGTGTCGAATTGGATAAATTAGCTTTGGATTAAAGTGTTGAGATCAAATGGGTGGTATGCTGCCCTAAGTACTTTCATGTTATGTATATCTATTGTAATTTAAATCTTGAATTATGTGTGATTTGTATGGTCCACTTATGGTGGCGGTGTTATGTGATTGATGTGGCATTGTCGGCTAATTATATTAAGTATTATGATGATCATGGCCTTGTCGGCACTACTTGAAGTAAGATGATGATTTGTGTAGTTGATTATGTGAAGTATGATCATATCTACCGATATGTGAAGTAGTGTGAAAGTATGTGTTTCTTCTATTGATGCTATTTAGGAAATCATGTTAGAATATGACTATGTGTTCTGGTGTGTAGTCTTTAAGTTGATGCATGATTGTTCCTACTTGGCTATATGAGTCTATGATGGTTATATTGTTGATGATATAGTAGTGTATAGGATGATTTAAATATGATAATGGTTGTTACTATGTGCTTCTAGAATGACATGTAATATGTGCTAAAGTGAAGCATGTTATGTCTTGTCTTGGTTGACTTGTGTCCCTTACTTGATGCATGTATGATAGTGAATATGTGATACCTTGACTTATGAAGCTAAAGAGTCTTAGTCTTGAATGCATAAATGTAATGTGAAACCTTGAATGATTATAAGAAGGTCCTTTATGTGAAACCTTGAACCTAGTGGTAAGGTTATGAAACTTGAAGTCAAAAGCCGTAATGGCATCCATCATGTAATGAATGATGGAATTAAGGTTGATTGTCTGGAATGGTATCATATCAATACTTAGGAAAGTCATGATGAGCTTCTTGTCTCCATTGTAAGGCATCCCCTAGAGGACCTCTTTGGTAGGGTAAATGTAATTGGGTTATGAACTTGATATGGAACCCCTTTGTATGAACCTTAATGTGAATTACTCTATGAGAACAAAGGCTAGCACCGAGTAAGTATGGCAAGGGAAGTATCTCTAGTTAAAAGATAAGGCTAGAGTACAAAGTAAGCCCTTCATATTCCTTAACCATATGCCTACATGGGATATGACCAAGTTCTACCATTGGCAAGTAGAACAACCTCATCGAAAGAGGATAGAACTCCGGATTCCATGATTTGCTACGATGGTCTATGTCGGTTATTGTCTATTCTCATCATGTGCGATACCCATTAGCATTATAGAAGTTCTATGAAGTTTAGGCGGTAGTATGAGACGCTATCTAGACATTGCACAATAGGCTTTGAAGACGTGAGAGTCCCTAGGTCTTCTCTCAAATCATTACATGAATGTCCTTATGTGATGAATGTATATTAAATGAACTAAGGAATGTAATGACTTAAGTTAAGAAAGTACGTTAAATGATTAAGTAATTATCTAGAGTAGTTAAGGGTTGTCTAGTTAAGGTATGAATGGGGCAAAGGATTGGTCACTTCATCTCTTACTTGGATAGGTCTTAATAATGATTCTAGTTAAGGAAATTGATTGGTTATGTAGGCATGATCAAAACTTAGGCAAGTCTTAAGGAGTACTTAAATAATCTTGGAGAGGTCAATTATGGACATTCTCTTCTTGAGTTACTTGGGTAGGTCTTTTGATAACCTTTGAAAGGATAATGTCATGATTTATCTATGCTATTGTATTAAGTGAGAATGATTCTATCATAGGTAATCTGTAGGATCCCTTGAGTGTGTGTGAAAAGGATTGTATGGTCGGTCGTTCCACAATAACTCTAGTGAACCTTGGAATCACATTTGGTAGGAGAATCTCATGTTGATGTGTTTGAGGTATTGTAAGTGAATGTGTCTCATTCTAAGTAGTCTTGAAGATCATTTATGCATGCTTAGAGAGGGTGTATGAGTGGTCTCTCTTTGTGTTACTTAAGTGAGTCTTAGGATAGCTTTTAGTGAGGGGATTATCTGTAAAAAGGTATGTAAGGTGAAGCTAAGGAACTTCACTGTACAGTGATGGGACTTCACCGTAACAGTGAAGTAGTTTACTATAATGTTTCTTTAAAATGTGATAATTTCTTAAATAATTCCTTATATATTTCTAAGTTTTTAAATGTTGTTCTTATGCTTATAATATAATGTTTAAATCAAAATTCATGAAAAGCATGTTACTTACTAAATGTCCCTTTTTCATGGTTGCATGGCTTCCATACTTAGTACATCTAATGTGCTAACCTCTTCTTTTCCCTTTTTGACTAAAGTGTAGGGAATTGGAAATATTGATGTTCCATGAAGGATGTATAGGTTTATAAGGGTTGAAGATGATGTATTGGTGAGTCCTCATTGATTCAAGGACAATATAGACATGTTCCTTTATGTCTTAAGTCTTTACTTTATGTCTTGTATGGGCTTAGCCCCAAGTGTTGTAAACTCCAATGTTTAGATGGTTCAATGGATGCTGTAAAGGTTTAATATTTTAATGAAAGTCTTCCGCTTGCTTATTGATTATGAAAAGAGTTCTTCGTGTGTGAAGAAAGTTTTAAATTCTTACTCATTTTAGAATGTTTATTATGCAATGAATGATAAGAGTGGCTTAGATGAGACTTCTGTTTAGATGGTTCAATGGGATGCTGTAAAGGTTTAATGTTTTAATGAAAGTCTTCCGCTTGCTTATTGATTATGAAAAGAGTTATTCGTGTGTGAAGCAAGTTTTAAATTCTTTACTCATTTTAGAATTTTTATTATGCAATGAATGATAAGAGTGGCATATATGAGACTTCTTGAAGTCTTATTTGCCCTGTGACGACTCATGGATGCTCTAACTTCTAGGGTGTACTTGAGGGTCGTTATATGACCTTCTTCCTTTGAGCTTGAAGCTTCTTGAAAATGGAGGTTTTTTGAGTAAAGGTTTTGGAGAGATTTTGTTTTGGAGGGTTTGAATTGATGGGTTAAATGGGGTTTAAAGTGACATAAAACAGTCCACAAATAATTCCCAAAGTTCCCAAAAGACCCCTACACTATTTGAACCCTTTTCCAAATTATAATTTGAATTAGAAACGACGCGGCCAAATCAGGTACTTCACTGCACGTCATGGAGGAATTTCCTAATTTTACCTCTCCATATTTTTTAGGCAGTGGACCTCGTGCCACTCGTGCGATGCACAGGCAGCTTCAGTGTCAGGCGCGCGATGCGAGGTTGCCTCCACATCTTGGACCTGCACACTGCCGTTGTTAGCTTCTTTGTCCGTCGTTTGGGTCCTCATTGGGGACGCTTAGGCTGGTCCCCAGGGAGTCGTACTAAAATGTTTTGACCCTTGGAATTTACCTCAAGGTAATAGGGTTATCCCCACTGGTTATGGACACAAAACAACACCTAAAAACATTCACAACAAATAAGGACACACTATCACTCACACAAGGCTAGTTTCTGAACGTCGTGGCCGTTCGTGACGTTTGACTTCCAAACTTACCAAATTGACTTCTAATGCTAAAATTCTCTACTTCAACAGATTATTAACTCATGAAAGACATATGAAGCTCTAGTTTGACCTATTTCATTTTTAGGGTCGTTACATAGCTTTAGTTCTAAAACCTATTTCTCAAGTAAGTCTAGAATGCTACACTAGAACTGCATTTTCAAGTACAATTATTGTATTTGTACTCTTTCAGATTTCTAAATTTAGGACTATTCGGCGGAATAAGTTGATCATCGCTGACTAGGTTGCGATGCGCCAAATGACCCTTTCCATCGCCTTCTAGACTTGACTCTTCACCTTTCAAATTCTGTAACTTTAAGCGATCAGGATATCCATCATTAAACCAGTCAGTGATTCGACGACACACCATTTTAAATCCCCAAGTTGTCTTGATCCAAGAGCTGGCCTGCTGGAACTTTGGGCAAGTTAAAGAACCAATGAGCTAGTCACTAAGAGGCTATGGTAATCATCAAACATTTTTTTTCCAGCTTTTTAAGTTTTTCACTCTTTTTTGCTCAGTAATGTCCTTGCCTTTCTCTTGACTTCATTTCTGCAAATTCGCACTTAAGCATTAATTTAGATCATAAAGTAGGTATTAAAGACACTAAAACATTACAAATTAAGCACTAAATGAGTTGAAATTCCTGATTCATCAATATGACTTCACAAGTCAGTAATGATCATATCACAATATGATTTTGATAAAAAGATTTCAAGTATGAATTGAGTAAGAGTGTCACATTCATGCAGAACCCACTAGAAGTAACATGGCGTACTTGACCTCTCGGAGGTATTATACAATTCCATAGTCATCATTCATCGCATTGTCATAAGTAAATTTAGCGAAAAATTTAAAACTTTTCATAGCACATCATATGCTAGAAACATCACTTCATACATATATAAAATATAAGTCATAAAACATATTTAGACCTTAAGTCTCTTTACCATCCTAGACTCAATCATCATAAGTATACATCAGGGACATGACCCTTATAACATAATACATAAGTACAATATTAAAAGATTTTACAGTAAGCTAGACATTAGGACATCCTTGGACATAAGGATTCCTTTCCTTGAGCTTGGGAATCACATATCAAGCAACTCATCATTTAAAGACATCCTTTAAGCATCGATAATATACACATTGTTTAAAAAGTAGAGAAGAATGGAGTTAGTACAAGAATGCACCATGCCATTCGCAATCATGCAAAACATGCATTTAAAAGGGACATTTTACTTGAAAATATGCATTATGCCTTTTTGTGAAATCCTCATAAAACATTGATACAATATCATTTATACAATTCACATACTTCATATAGGCATATTCAATGGTCATATCATAAAAAATCATACAATGCATTTAAGACATTTTAAGGATCACTTTACAGTAAGTTCCACACACTTTACAGTAAGCATTTTTCCCTTTATAGTGAATTTCTTTTCTTTAACTCAGTAGCCTCCCAAGTAACCCCCTAGTGATACTTGGTGCAATGCATCACCTTAAGAACACAAGGGAACAATACATATAACCCACACAGGATAACACATACCATCATAGAAGTATAGCACACCACAAGACACATTCAAGTCAAGACCATAAAGGCATTACAGTGAACTCTAGTTACTTTGCACATATTCTAATGTCTCTTCACATAGAACATTATAAGACGTTACAATCCCAATCTAAGTCTACTAGTGCAATGTACATGTGAAGCCCCATAACCTCACACATACTTAATAAACCTATCATAAGACCACAAGCCTTAACATATACTTCATGTACCAAATATAATACTATAGTCAACTACATACACTTCAATGTAGGACCTTAGTCCATAGTCATATTAGAAATTCATATCATGCATATCATCCCATCATGTAGACACTAACACAATGTCATGCAAGAGAACCATAAACTTATGCACATACATTAGACCACCTTCCTAGGACTACCTTAGATAGCTACTTGTGCAATGTCTAGGTGGGTTCATTACTTCCACCTATCCTAAGTACTTTCCCTTATGTTATCCTAGTTAGGGTCCTTTACTTTACTTTAATTCCATTGTCCATATTACTTTAGGGAAACTATAGCCTCAATCGATAGTAAGACCATGGGTGCTAAACATGGAATTTGGTGTTGTAGAGACTTACACCAATGGAAGGTGTTCCACTTAGCCAAAGTAGAACATTAACATATATCCTAGCATATTAAGTGAATTCACTTGCTAGATCCTATGTGGCAAGCATAGTTTATGGAACTAAGAGATATGTATAACCCTCTACATGCTAATTAGAATTGGAGCCTCATCTCATGAGAAACCATGGGTGAATCTTCCTCTAGGAAAGTCAACGCCTCATGTCGAACCATATGTGAATGTTCCTCTGAGGGAAGTCAACACCTTATGAGAAACAAATGGTGAATCTTCCTTCAAGGGAAGCCAACACCTCTCATTGTCAAGTTGACTCGGAGATAAGCTAAGTTCCCCTTATTGAAAAGCCTTTATTAAATTATTTCATAAAACGTAGGCTTAGGATATTGACTCCTCATATGCTTATAGGATATTCAAACACCTATCTAGTTTTAGGGTACTCTTGAGAAACACCATTCAAGTTCATATCTATTGTCTAGATCATCATACATGCATCATGGACATATTTTATGTGTGTGTGTGTATACATATATGTGAGCAAACAGACATCTTTAGACCACACATGTTCATACTTCATTATATCATATACTTAACGTCATAGCACATAAGTCATATTCATAACATCATCATGCATTTATATTCATGTACATAAATCACAAACCTAGGAACCATCCTATTAAGGCACACATGTGCAATGCATAGAAAAGGTCCCATAACCTTATCCATACTAGTACACCTATCAATTCATCCTAGTTAAGGAATACATAACATACTTCATAGAGATATGCTTTACATTCATAATAGAATACACAGGTGCATATGAGACTACCATTTCATTAGACACCATGACCCTATACTGCATATAAGTATACATGAAGTGAAAGTGTGTGTACATTGGTCAACATGATCACCTAATGTCTATAAACAACACATTGAGGAAGTCACCCTCCTAGGACCACAACGCACAATTCAGCACAGGAGACAAGCTAACTTCACATTACACTTAAGACTCCTAACATAGCTAAGTTGTAACATTCTGGAAAATGACATGTCTAGTGAAGAGCCCAATAGGTCTTTAAGATTGCGTATTGGGGGTACATAGCCATCCCAATCCCAATATTGAGAAATATTGGGTATAGAAAATTGGCTAAGGGGTGTTAGCCAATTTCGATATAATACCCAAATAAGCAAAATATATTCCAAGCTTGTTTAGAAATTGTACCTGCAAAGAAGACCCTAAGCTAAAACAATTCGTATTCAATCACCATATATAGCAATGCATTAAGTACTAGGCATCCAAGTGTCAAGCCTAGTACCCTAGTACAGAACCATTTAAAATGATCATGTACAGTAAGCAGTGCCCAAGGACATAGTGAGGATCCTTGGGACAATAAGTAAATATTCCAAATGAACCTTCCAAATAGTTAGTTAGGAAAGTAAAAGAAGCACATGGGTAAGCACATGTGCAACCACATGTGCAAACCCGCCGAGGGAACCACCCTAACCAATTTGGTTAGGGCGGTTGGGGGGACAGACGCACATGCGGGTCAAACCGCGTGGGACCAGACTCCCTAACCTGACCTAGACCGTAACTAACTAACATAACTAACTAACTAACCTAGTACCAACCAAGAACGACCAGCCAAGGGACCCGACAACCTAGGACCTTGTCGGGTGACACCTAACTAACCTAACTAACTTAGGGACAGCCTACTACCTAACCTAGGATGGTCCAAATGGTTGGTTATGGTCCTAACAACTTAGAGATATTTTAGTAATTACACTAGACTACTTAATTAATTAATTTAGCAACTTAGTTAATTAAATTAATTAGACAAAACCGAAACCACAAGGAAAGACCCAAAAATCGGTTAAGTCAAAGAGTTCTCTAATTCTAGTCAACATAGGAAGGGCGTTTTGGTAATTAGCTACTTTAGCTATTTTAGTTAAGTATATAATCTGAGTTGACTTAGTTAATAATCAGTTCTTAAAAGATTTAGACCTAAATTGATCACCATTAACGCCCAACGTTCGAACAATAGAAGTCGTGACCGAAACCCAAGACGTTAGCAAGAATGCTTCAAGGTTTTTTGTGCAAAGTTCTTAGTGATCTTCGTAGATTTAATTCTAAAGCAAGGTATGGGTTTTATCTCCTGGAGTTCTTTCTCCAAGAGGCTTTTCAAACGTTTTTACTTCAAGAATATTGAAACTAGGGTTGTTCCCAACGAATCACATGTTCATCTCCCTAGTTCTCCCGATTTCCGATTCTTGTAGTATTAGTTTTGTAATTCTCGATGTATTGTTGATTGTATGTGGTGTTACTGATCATTATGTGTGTGTTTTCGTGATTTATATGTCTAGTGAAATATACATGTTAGATCTGCATACTTAGGGTGTTATTTACATGAACGTTGAATGTTATAATGCTTACATGTGTATCGAGAATATGAGCTTGTTATGAGTTATTTGTTGAATTGTTTTATATGTTAATCAAAGGATTAAAGTTGAATTGTTTAACATGTTAGATTACTATATTGTACTCATGAATGATTGAATTGGCTTGCGATAATATCATAGTTTGATTTTGTGCCAACAAATAGGCTATCACTAATAAATCCGAAATATGCAAAGTGATCCCAATCTCAATTCAACAAACTCATAACATAGGGTATGCGATTCAATAGTACAAGTCCCAACAGACCCTATCCACACAACTTGTGAACGTAATAACATCTTACAAAGAATAAATAACCATCATAAAGAATGGTATAAGATTAGTAAGTGACGTGAACAAGTTAAGGTGAGTACAGAAATAACTAAAAGCTTAAGTTATAAAGTTTACCTAATATAGAGTGTTAGAAAGAAGTGAGACGAGTCTCAAGAACACTTAATTGTTATGTCAAGAATACTCACATAATAGGGTGCTAGAGTCCGTGAAACCAGTCTCACTCGCACCATGATGATAAAGTAAAGACTTAAGATCATAATCATCAAGTAAAGATAGGGATGACCAGTCATCCATAGAGTAAGTAAACCTCATAACTAGAAGCAAGCTTCCATAATGTGTGAGTAAACTCTAAAAGATAAAAAGATAAATCTGAGCTTAGCACCGATAGACTAGTAATGAGCTTGTTCCAGCACATGTAAGTCTCATGAGATGAGATCACCACCCCGGTGGACCAGGGTCTCCATATGTCTCCTAGTCTTAAAACTATGTTGCCAACATAGGGGCACCTTGCTAGTGGACACCACACACTAAAGAACACTACCAAGTTAGGTTTCACCTTGGTTGGTGATTCCACCTCTTTTCGGTGTGGGGGAGACACCGGATTTCATGTTTAGCTCACATTATCTATGTCGATTATAGATCAAGAAAAGTATTCGATTCACTACAGCCGTGAACCCCCCTTTCGGTGTAGGGAAGACACAGACACGGTATCACCTTAGCCGGTGAACCCCCCTTTTTGGTGTGGGGAAGGCAAAGAACTTGGTTCATCTTAATCGGTGAATCACCCCTTTTCAGTGTGGGGGAGACACTGGATTTCATGTAGCTCGCATGATCTACTTTCTTTAATGCTAAGAGAATTCTTTAAGAGAGTAAGAAAGAATAAAGTAGCATGTTCAAAGTGAACAATCAAGCAAAGAAGTACAATCATAAGTTCATGGTGAACTAAGTAAAGTAAGAGCTTAAAGAACATTAATCACTAGTGTTTGATAGAAACAACAAGTTAGGGTAGCCAATAATGGAGCATGGACTATGTCCCAAGATCTATATATTATGTAAGTAATCAAATAAGGGGAATAACCAATAAAGATTGGCTTATTAATATAATCATACCCAACTTAAATAAGAATGAGAAATATACTTGTAAGTAGGGTAGACAGATCATTTCCTTAGTCTTGTGAATTGCTTATTCGATTCATTGTAGGTATGGGACTACAATGAATCATTGCACTTGTAAGTAAAACATAATATCAAAGGAGATCATTGAACTACACAACTAGAAAGAAGAAAAGACTGAAAATAATCTAAGTGTGAGAAGGGTAGCTCTCGTCCTAAGGAGCAAATTTAGAAACGTTTGTTTAAGTTGTTCTAAAATTATGTTAATGATTCCAAGGTCTTATGTTCATATATAAAACAAGTTGTGTGCCTTAATTGCATGATGACATGTCATATTCATAGCATAATCATAAATAACAATTTAAGAATGTAAAGTGACTTAACTTTCCATAAACGACATGTTTCTTAGGAAGAGTTTTTCTTGATCATGCATAGTCCTTATGTGTTATGTGCATACATCCATACTTAGTACAAGTGTGTACGAACCCCATATATTATTACTATTTTTATAGGCGCAGGTTCTCAAGAAGGTTGAAGTTCGACGAAGCGGTTTGGACTAGCGATCTCCAGACTTTGGTAGGTCCTCTTGAGTTTGAGGATGCTACGCTTTATTATTCTAGCTTAGTACATTAGATATAGGTGACTACTGTCCCTAGCGTTTCAAATTCAACCATTTATTCAAAGCATTGTAATAAGGACAATTGGAAAACTATTCTTATTATTATTACGATCATTTATTTCATTTATGTCTATTGATAGATGGTTGTTGAGTTTTGAGCTAGTAGAATATCACTCTTATGCAATACTATATGAAGTCTATGTATACTTTCCTAAGTATTAAAAAGTTTCAAATTTTCTGCAAATTTAACTATATGATTGTGATAAAAGCTAAGAAGAGGCTTGTTTGTGACCTCTGAGAGGTTAACGACGTCGGTTACGGTTCGGATTCCAGAATCCGGGTCGTGACAAACTTGGTATCAAAGAATGAGGTTAAATTACCTAGGAACTAAGGCTCAACACAACCATGTTGCGTAGTTTCTAACTTATGGTTGTGAAGTGCACCACAATCATGATTTAGAGACTCTGTGATGTTAGGAATTTTCCCTTCTTCTACTCTTTAGCGTGCTTTCTAGAGCTTTGACATTTTGTGTCATTCTAGTATCTAACTTTCTTCTTGTGTATACGTGTAGAAAATGAACACAAGAAGAAACGCCAATAGAAGAGTCGAAGAAGCCTCTGCTGGAGGCAATCAAGCTCCTCCTCCAGCCCCAGCCGCTGAATCACAAGTGTCTGCCTGCTTAGTTGGGATGACAGATGAGGAACTAAGGGTGGCACTACTTCAGATGGCCCAAGCCATTAGTGTGTAAGCACAGGCCATCACGGCCCAAGCCACAAGAGAGGGTGCTCCCAGAGAGAATCCGCATGTTAGCACTATGGCTAGTAGGTTGAGGGATTTTACTAGGATGAATCCTACAGTCTACTATGGGTCCAAAACCAATGAGGATCCTCAAGAGTTTGTGGATGAGGTTAATAAGATTTTAGGTGCCATGGGTGTTAATGAAGAAGAAAAGGCTGAGTTGGCTGCTTATCAACTCTAAGATGTGGCTTAAGTGTGGCACAGGATGTGGGGAGATGGTCGAATACCTAGGGAAGTCCCATCACTTGGGACGTTCTCTAAACTGCATTCCTGGAGAGGTTCTTTCCCAGAGAACAGAGAGAGGCTAAGGTCGAGGAATTCATCAACTTACGACAAGGAGGTATGTCGGTTAGAGAATACTCTTTGAAATTTTTTAAGCTTTCCAAATATGCTTCTTCTGTTGTGGCCAATAGTAGGGATGAGATGAGCAGGTTTGTGACTGGTATGTCGGAGGATTTAGAAGAAGAATGTCGGGCAGCGATGTTGCACCATAATATGGACCTTGGTAGGTTTATGGTCCATGCACAACAACTTGAGGAAAGCCATTGCAGAACGCCGAGAGAGCAAGAAACCGAGGCCCTCGGATCAGTCCGGTTCGAACTAAGGTAAAAATTCATTTGGAGTTCGGGATAAGCCCAAGTTCAAGAAGGGGCACAAACTCTCAAGTACTTATACTCCTTCGAAAAATACTAATGCATAGAAGGGCAATGAGAAAAATAACCAGGTTGACCGAAGGGAGTGTGGTAAGTATGGTCGTGTGCATAAATGTGTGTGCATGGTAGGTTTCAATGTATGCTACGGGTGCGGTATGAGTGGGCACGTGGTTAGGGACTGCCTAAACGTGAACAATCCGACCAAGGCAGATGCTCAGCATCGCCTGAATCCCAATGCAGCAGCCGAACCTCCTAAGAGGAACCGATTCTACGCGTTGAAAGGAAGAGAGGAACAAGAGAAGTCCGCGGATGTGGTTACTGGTAACTTGATTGTCTTTTCTTTTCCTGTTTATGCATTATTAGATATAGTGTCACGCCTCAAAACCCATTAAGACGGACAGGCACCCGATGCCCTAAAGGCCCGAGAGAACCAACCTACAACCTGTTCTTACTGAGCATATACTATAACAATTGAGACAAGTTAACTTTGGATGCAGCGATACAAACCAACGTAAGTAGATCCAAAAGTTATATACAAGACTTGGCCGTTTAGGCCACAACTCCTTAAGACACAACTGAACCATGTACATACGTCTACAAAGCCTCTAAAAGATAGAAGACTAGAGTAGGTCGGGACAGACCCCGCCTTACCCTTAACTACGATACAATACCAAACGAATTTACCAAGGACTTAATAAAGCTCCGAATCAACTTGGAGCTCACCAAAAGTAGCAGAATTTTGAGTGCTTCTACTGAGGAGGTCTACTAGCTGGAGTACCTGAGCCTGCAGCATGAAATGCAGCGTCCCCAATACGGGACGTCAGTACGAAAAATGTACTGAATATGTAAGGCAAAAAGTATATGTAATACAAGGCACAAATGAAATCAAGTAGCAACATATGAGTGCATAGATTAGGAGAGAAGACCACCTTTGCTTACTCTTGTGGAATCAAGTAAGCTAGATTCTTTTCTTTACCTTCTTTGTATGTTATAATCTTTGTTGGGCATGTGATACAAGTGACCAGCTGATCAGTGGTAGAAGAGGATGACCCATGCTAGGCGTATTAACCCCTGGGATGCGGTCCTCATAATTACACAACTTGGGATCGGCCCATGCTAGGCTTTCGCCCCTGAGCTGCCACCCTTCTATACCAATAGGGATCGGCCCATGCTAGGCTTTCGCCCCTGAGCTGCCACCCTTAATTAAATAGATTTCTTCACTTAGATTCTTTAATCTTTGAGATTATTGTTAATCAGTTCATAACTCTTTTGAGATGTTATTTTGGATAATCGTAACACTTTGAGATGTTGATTTGGTGGTCATAATCATCTTGGAGACATGAAATTACAGAACAGTAGTGGAATACATGAAAACAATACTTTGAGGAAGTAACAATGACATAAGGAGCTATGAAACATCAACACCTTACTTTAAGACCTTAATGGCACAATTGACTTCAATTGGCTTAGGAGAAGGGTTCATCAAACTTTCTTTTGCAAATACCATTTCTATAACAGCACAAGGGAAAATTACACAAGTATAGAGTAGTGAACATATAATGAAGTAGTTCCATGTGCTTAGAATGGGGAAAGAAATATTGTTAGCTATTTGGAGATAGTACGCTGCCAATATGCTTCCTTTTCTAGAAATAGAACTTATGGGAATCACTTCATTGATATTAATTGCAGATGGCAGATTTCATGCCAAAAGGATATAAAATCGAATAGCCTTACATACCTTATTTTTCTGACCAATACCACTATCACGATTCAGCCTTCCTTATTGGGTGCTAATCTACAACATAAGTCATGATTAAGCTAACATCAGCAGCTAATCACAATAAGGTCCTCCAAATCAGTAGCTAAAATATTTGATGGAAATCAGGCCCAAACAACCCTTACATAAATGGTGAACCACCACACCCTTCCTCTCCACATTAATACAACTTCATACATCATCTCCCAAGCTACCCAAACAGCCCTCAACAACAATATTCATAAGGCAGCCACTATCAATCTCAAATCTTTCAGCATAATAGGAGAATATTGACTCAAAGATTTATCACAATCCATGAATTCTTGATAAACATATACAAAATTCTCCACTCCAAACATTATCAAAGAGAGGAAAACAAATGGGTTGAAGTCTTACCTTAATTCTGAAAATTTATCCTCTACACTTGTACTTCAAGAATTCAAACTCTCCTTCAAACTCTTACTTGAAAAATTAGACAGCACTCAAGAACTCTAAGGTGTCTTAGGGCTGCTAATTGAAGCCAAGAGAGACCAAGAAAGAACTTAGGAAATCTGAAACTTTTGCAAGTTCAAAATGGAGAATAAGACTTGATCCTTATCCTTTGAAAAAGGAGGTGTTATGGCCGACACTCTTGACCAATTTTGGGCCATATAATGTCAAGTAGGTGCCCCACCTGCTTGTCCTTTTAACTTGGGCCTTTTTGGACTTAATATTATTGGACCTTGGCTGTCCATTTTCCCTTTGTTCTTTTATTCCACTTGGGACAGATTAATGCAAGTAGGTGGTACACACTTGGCCCAATAACATGGTAAAACAAATCTTAGGAGGTCATGCACTTACCTAGTTTCACTTGGGTTTTATCCATAATGGGCCAATTGGCAGATTTGGCTGCTGGGCCTTCTTTCATTCACAATTTTCTTTAATAGGTTTGGGCTTCAAATGAGCCCCTAAATATAAGCCTAAATCTGGTCAATCAAACTTGGGCCCTTTAACTATAATATAGATCAAGTAGGTGATGCAGCTGCTAGCTCAATTACCATCATACTATAATTACTTAAATACTTTCCATCGGAGTTAACTTGCAATACATATGCTAAAACGTGCAAGGCATTACATCACCTTCCAAGCTAGTTTAAACCAACACTAATCACATAAGAAACATGATCCCTCACCTACACTATAAGTCTATGTCAAGTATAACATGAATAGAACTACCACATACAAAAATACAGGCCGTTACATCTACAAATAAAAGACACACACATATTCACATATAGCATATCATTCTATAAGCACATAGGAATAACCAATATCCTCTATAGTTTATTCCATACACTACTATGGACTCATCAATATAGCCATCATATGACTCTATAACCAAGTAGGACGAATCATGCATCAACTCTAAGACTATATACTAAATGACATAGTCATATTCTAACATGATCACCTAACATCATAAATAGAAGAACACAAACTACTACATTAATCAAAAATAGATAGATATGATCATACTTAAAATAATTCAACTACCATATCACCATAATATATCAAGTAGTGCCGATGAGGCCATGCTCATTATAATACATAATGTAATGCTGACGAGGCCACATAATTCACAAGTAAAACACATAACACCGCCACCATAAGTGGACTATACTAATCACAACATAATTCAAGACCTACATTACATAAAATAGAGAGAATTAGAGCAGCGTACCACTAATCTATTCTCACCACTTCAATCCATAGATAACTCATCCATTACAATACCAATAGGCCCTTACCCATGGCCATGATCATCAATTAAATACAAAAATCACAATACTTAATGAATCTAAGTCAATTTCATATAGTTTTATCAATCTAATGCAGCCTATACATCAATATTATACAATTATTACATCATTCAATAGCACAAAGAAAACTACACTAGAATTCATAAGCATCGAGACATGATCAAATCGCCAATAATATAGTCAAAATAAGGATTGCATGATTTGCATGGGTTCATAGGAATTATTACTTTAAAATATTGCATTAACATCAATTCAATCCTAAAACATTGGTTCAAAACCTTTTATGCAAGAACCCATGACTAGATCACAAAATTGGAGAATTCACGTTTTTGACCATCTTTGAAAATCATTGGAATTGACTCCTTGAAGAAAGAGATTTCAAGGATGAATTACCATAAATTAATTGTGATGAAAATCCCACAAGATTGATGAAGATAAAATTGATAAACCTATCTTCTTCCTTGGAGCTTGAAAGATTCAACAATGGAGGTCATGGAGAGAAGAATGGAGAGGTTTTGTTTTGAGTTGAGGGTTTTAGACTTAATTGGTGAGTTTAGGGGTTTAAATAGGTCCTATAACCTTCCATAATTCACCCCTAAATTACCCAACATACCCCTACAATTATTGGACAAATTAGCCAACTCAAATTTGACTTAAAAACGATGCAACGAAATCTAGGACTTTACTGCGCGTCGCGGAGGTATTTTCAAATCTTATTTTCCGAATTTTTTTGGACATAATGGTTTGTGACAGTCCAGAGTCGCAGAGCAAGAATTTTCCCCATTGTGTGTCAGCTGCGCGACGCGCAGCCACTGCCCAAAACTGGCTGGCGCGGCAGTCCATGTTTGGGTCCACTTTGGGGACCCTTTTTAATGGTCCCCGTTGCGTTATTATCGGACTTTTTCACCCTTTGTATATCACGCTACACGTAGGAACCCTTGGTACTGAATTTCACCTTCAAACCATCAACTAAAACATCACCATAAAACACTACGACACACTAGTTCAACTTCGACTAGTTTCCGAACGTCTTGGACATTCTTGGAGGTTTGACCTCCAAACACTTCCACACTTCATATACTGCCTAAGAACACTAGTATTAAACATTTTATGACTTTAAAATATCATGACACAAGTGTTAGTCTGTAGTTCAACCTATCTCATTTTAAGGGACGTTACAGGAACGACTCCCCAAGGACCACCCAAAGGGTCCTTGAGAAGGACCCAAAGGCTGACCAGGGACTGCCTAGGCAGTGTCCAAACGACACCCCGTACTCCAGTCTACGCCCCGTCGATTGAAGGATTTGATACACACTTAGATGTGTGAGCTCAGACCCCATAATGGGAGCCCCAGTCACCATCGATGGACATGCAGTATGGCATAATCGTTCCAATGACGGTCCGTCAGTCTGCACGTCGTTTGAAGCTGCAGTTCTGTCTACTGCATGTTTCCTTGCTAGGGGTGAATTGAAATTCACCCCTACGTCCTAATTAAAACATGGACGTTTATTTTAGGTATCTTTAGGTATTTTAAGTTCCTTTATACGCCTAAACTCCAATTTAGAACTAACTCTTCCAAATCAAATCTTTCTCTCTCAAACCAAACTCTCCCAAAACTCCACTAGAGACCAAGATAAAGAATAAGCTATGGGGATGGATCTTGGTGCCTTCTTTTAAAAATTTTGTAGGCTTCTTATGTAGAAAGGTATGTTAACCCTTCATCCTTAGTTAATCTTCCATCTAAGGAGATCTTTCAAAGGTTTTCAAACATTATTCTCTAAAGTCAAAAATTCTATCTTTCAATCTAGTCATGGGTTCATTATTAAAGTGATTTCAAAAGCATTCTAATGATGATTGTATGATTAATCTATGGTTTTAACATGATTTTCAATCCAATTACATAAAAAACCCATGATCTCCTTAACCTCTCAAATTATGATATTATATGGGTCTTGTGGTCTTGATCAAATGATGATTATATTATGTTTAGATTGTACGAATTGCTTAGTTCTACATTTCTTTATGTCAATTGATTAATGATGATCATTAGCTATGAGATTTGGTAAGTTGACCTATTTCCTTTGTGTAGCCTAGAATGGATATTGAATTGTGTTGATTGGTATGGTCCACTAATGGTGGCAGTGTTTACATTTTTGTCTATTTTTGTATGTTTTGATCATGGCCTTGAAGTCAATAGATGTAGAGTGAATTGATATGATGATTAGCATGACTATGAATTTATGTGTGTAGTCTTCCACACTAGTTGCATGATCTAGGTTTGTTGATGATATTGTATGTATATGTAATGATCATGTTAGGGTTAGGTGTTTTCTATATGGCTAATGATGATGAATACTCTTTTAGCATGACCCCTACCTATGAAATCCCTATATAATTGTGATAAAAATATGCTAGGAGTCTTCTATTCTAATGTTGAATATGTTCTTGTCGCTTATGATGTAATGTAAGTGTGTGTAGTCTATAGTCCTTAATACTCTATATGTGTATGACTTGAGAGTTGAGGAAAGTTGTACATGTGTTGTGATCTTAAGAGGGTGGCTTCCTCAATACTATGTCATGGCCATTATGTGATCATGTTGACCATTGTACACACACTTAATGCATATCTATGAGTAGGATAGGTTCATGATGACTAAGGAAAGGAAAGTTCTCCTATGCATCATTACCTATACTATGCATGTAAAGTATATGATTAATGAAGTTATGAACATGTGTGCCTAGAGGTATTTATGTGAAGGTAGATCCCACATATGTATGCGCACACACATGATTGTATGAATAGTAGGTTCTATGATGAAAGAAAAATTCTCATGAGCTATATGATGTATGAAGGAGCAAGCTCCTAAATCCTTCTTTATGAACTAATGTACTAAAGGATTAAATATGCTTAAAAAGGGAGTTTGTAACGACTCGCAAATACACCCTAGAAGAAGGGATCACTCTTGAGTCGTCACATGGCGTACTTGACCTCACAGAGGTCTTTCACAAGCCTCTTAGCTATCATTAATTACATAAGATGTGAAAATTAGTGTGGAATTAAAACTTTTCACAACAATATAAATAAGAAAACTCTTTCATAAATACTAAAGGATAAGTCTCATTGTCACAAGACAACTTAAAGGCACATCTTAAATATCTTAGGGTAACGGCCCTTTACATTGAAAGAAATAGATATTAGGTCTTATACAAGTCGTAAAGAAGAAACAAAAGAATCATGGACTATGTCCTCGAATATATGAGGACAAACCAAGTCTTGAGAGGGTCGACTTCCCGAGATTTACCTTTTAGGTACCTTCACTTGCCTTCAACCTATACTTATAGAGTATAGAAAAGTATGGGGTTAGTAAAAACATTGTACGAAGTATGACATTACGGAAAAACACATGTAAAAGAGGATATTTTAGTTGAAATAATGCTTTCATGCTATTTTAGTAAACCTTCATAAATTAAGTCATAAAACATAAATTAGATCATCATTTAATACATAGAGTAAAACTTCCATAATTTTAACATCAGACTACACTTTACACATAACTCATTCTTCATATGACTATTCCTATCCAAAGTTATCCTAAGGTTCACTATGGTGAGACATGAAGAGACCGCCATACAGTCTCTCCAATACACACCGAAGATATCCTAAAAGCTACCAAAGACAAGAATGTTTCATCTCATTTCACAACTCAACATTCAATACTAAGGTACTAGAAGAACATATATACATTTAGGAACTTCACATAAGAACCATTCTCCAAGAACACCCCCAAGTTACACTTAGTGCAATGTGAAAGTAACATCCCATACTACAACTTTCACCTTAGTGATCCTTGAGAATTCCCTTAGACTAGGCACATCACATTCATCATATACATAGCTTTCATCATATAAGACATTACATCTACATGTTTTCTTAACATTAGAGATAAAGTCACATTACTTCAATTATATCACATAATGAACCATTCATTCATTTCATATAAGGGCACACCAAGACTCCCTCCAAATGCCTACTTGTGCAATGGATAAATAGCGTCTCATTCCACCACCTACCCTAAGTACAACACCCTTTAGAAGACTTAGTTCATTACATTCATTTTTGGGGGATAGCTTTAACTGACATAGACCATGAGAGCTAGACATGGAGTCCCAGTATTAACACCTACCGGATGAGGGATCCCGACTTGCCTAAGGTAGGGTCATTCTTGAGATTTTACAAGGATTTTCCAATATCTACTCATATGCGGGCGCATAGTTAAGGGATAAGGAGATTGCTTCTAAGTAACCCATTCTCTACTAACGAGGAGTACTCATCTCAACAGGCACATTGGATACAACATCTCAAATCACGAAGTGTATCCACCCCTTCTTCAAATCCTCTCGGTGCTAAGCATAACTCCCTCACGAAGTCTTAAACATTCATTAGCTATTGTTAAGGGATAGTAAATTTAGCACCACATATCAACTCACGAAGGTTACTTATCCCTAGAGGTTTCGTTTGAACAACACATCTCAACTCACGAAGGGCATTCAACCTCCCACCTATCTTAGAAAGCTCTTGGGAATAGTGAGCTTGCTACTAAACACTTCATCTCAACTCACAAAGAGTGTTCACCCCAAAAATTCCCCTTTTCATTACTTAAGTTCTTTAGTAAGAGTAGGGAATGGTGTAGACACTTCATCTCTACTCACGAAGAGTGTCCACCATAAAATCCTCTATTCACATTCATTAACTTCATTTCATTCAAAATGTGTGTGTGAGTACATGTGAGCACACCTTTCACATAATCACAATTTTCATAATATTGACTCCTAAACATTCTTACACCTTCATTCATCATATTTCACACACTAGCGTACTTCACATATACATATATTTCACTTAGGAATAACATCATCAAGAGACACATTTCAATTTCTTAAAACATATCATGCATAAACATCAGAATCATCACTTCACTCAATATTCCATGCCTTCAAGTCCATAATCACAATGAATACATTTATACAAATATATTCATATACTTCAAGTAAACACCACCACAAAAGGTGGGCCATACCACTAAAGATTACTTCACAACAAGATCTAAACAACATAACCAACTTACCATTTCTCCAAGCCTTTACCACCTTTTCTCAACATTTCATCAAAACATAATAATAAAGCATGAATAGGCAGTAGCTAACTCAAAATACAACATGAGAAACTCAACTCTAGCATTATATAAACATAAACACTATACCCACTTCATAAGCTAAAGGTTGGAAATATGCATGAGCATAGTTTCATTATATTATTGACATTAAAATCAACAACTATCACTAAAAAAAACATATTTCAATCATTAAAATATTTTCATGCAAAGACCCATGCTTAGAGTAAAAAATAGAAGAAGTTGGAGTTTGAGACCCTTTTTGAAATCTCTTTGGAATGACTCCTTGAATGAGAGAAGGTTCAAGGATGAACTACCATACCTTAATATGAAGAAAACCACTAGATTTTCTGAATAAACATGAAGGGTTTGGTCTTCTTCCTTGGAGCTTAAAGTTCTCCTATGGAGGTTTCAATTAAAGAGAGAATTTAGAGAGAAGGGAGAGCATGTTAAATTTTGGGATTCTAATTGAGAGTTTGGGTTTATTAGGGTAAAGTGTGTTTGATGACCTAAAATCAATATATAATACACCCCCAAAATACCCAAAACACCCCTACATCAATTGGACCTTTTTAGACAAGTCAAACTTAACTTAAATTTTAGGAGTTATCGTCGGGAAACAAGTCCACGACGCGTAGCTGTTCCCACAAGATTTTTGAAAATAAATTTTGAAACAGTACAGTACGCGTTGGTTCTGCGACGCGGACCAAGAATTTTTCCCAAGGTGCACCAATCCGTGATGTGGACTAGTTTCACCATTAAACAACTTCTGCCTTGGGCAGCTTGTTGGTCCAAGGTTTGGGTCCTCCTCAAGGCCCCCTAGGTCGGTCCTTGGGGAGTCGTAACCAGAATTTATGACCCTAAAAATGTCCTTCTAGGTGTTAGGGTTATTCAATTTATTTTAGACTCCAAACAACACATAAAGACACATATGACATACAAGGAAACACTAGCACACACAAGGCTATTTTCCAAACGTCT
Source organism: Solanum sitiens (assembly GCA_016801875.1). Taxonomy (NCBI): domain Eukaryota; kingdom Viridiplantae; phylum Streptophyta; class Magnoliopsida; order Solanales; family Solanaceae; genus Solanum; species Solanum sitiens. The sequence goes on from JABWTJ010000587.1 coordinate 538,355, forward strand.
TGGTCTTCCCTTGACTTTTGACTTCAAAACTTAACAAACTAACTTATAAGGATATTATTAATCATTTCAATACATTATTAACTCATGAAACACAAGTGAAGATCTAGTTAGACCTATGTCATTATGAGGGTTGCTATAGAGTTTGAGCTTAGCACCGAGTGAACACGAAAAATGAGAGTGGGGGATTCACGTTTAGTAAGTCCGACTTCCCACAAGAGAACCTTCATGTTTAGAAAGTCCGGGTTCCCAACATAGATGTTGTCTCATAAGATGGAAACCTCCACGTCTAGCAAGTCAAGGTTTCTAGTAGCAATCTCCATGTTCCATAACTACGTGCCCCATTAGGTTTTAGCTTAGTGGATCCATTAGAATAGATATTATGTATGAAGGTACTACCTTTGTAATACCCTCTCTTTTTGGTTTGGGAGTAGAACACTGGATTCCATGTAGCTCACATAGTCTATGTCGGTTATTGCTATGTCTCCTGAAAGTTAAGAAATGAATGAAGAAAAGAATATGAACACTAATCATAACTCTTTGAGGATGTTACTTAGTATAAGTAGGACTATGGACCCTACCCATCCATTTCACAAGTGAAATTCAAGTAAGGATAAGATTAGGACCGTTATGAAAGTAAGATTTATGTTATGTATGAATTGTATGAATGCATGTTAAGTGAGTTTGCTAGGTCAAGCCATGAATTATGATTATGCGTGTGGATTACACTTATGACTTCTAAATGAGTTTACTTTTTATATGTAGGGATATGGTACTCCATGTGTACATTGCACAAGTAATCTTGTGAAGGGGTTGTGAGGGTGGTTTACCTATGATATGAACTAAATGAGTTATGACTAAAGTTTTAGCAAAGGAATGAGTCCTTAGATGATGTTATGAAGTATGTGGCCTTATGTTTAGTGATAAATGAAGGTGTTATGACATGATGAGTATGATATGCCTAGTCCAGGGTGACTTCTTTGAAACACTTGGTGTAAGTAGTATTAGTATATGCTACCTACACATTGCACTAGTGTGACTTGGGGGTTGTCTTAGGTGATGGTTCTTATGTGAAGCTTATGTCTATGATGTGCTTATGTTTTTATGAATATATGTGGTTGTGTTGATGAAGAATATTATGATAGGTGACCTTAAGGTGATACATTGTACTAAGTATACTTGAGGGTTGCTTAAGAAAGGAAGTCAAGGTAAAAGAGAGGTAATGACTTGTATGTATTGAGTATACCTCAAAATGTGTTAAGTGGATTTATGTGTTATTTTAAATAGTGTAATTGTCTATATGATGTATGTGAAATATATTGTACTTATTGTATTAATGTTCATGAAGTTTACTAAAAAGACATGATGCAAGATTTCTAACTAAATGTCCTCTTCAAATGCATGTTTTTGCATGGTTGCCATACGTAGTGCATTCTTGTACTACTACCATTCATCTTCATCTTTTTACTCAAAGTGTAGGTGGTGATGGCTAGAGGATGTCGACTATGTGAATGGATTAGATAGACTCCCAAGTTCATGGAAAGAGGTTCTTATGATTCAAGGATTTCCCTATGTAAAGTTCTTATTCAAATTATGTAATAGTTTAGTTGTTATTTTATGTTGTTAAGGGTTGTATCCCTATTCTATTCTATTCAGTTGTGTCTTAAGTTGTCAAAGAAGCTTAGAGTCAAACTATGTACTTAGGTTATTTTATATATATATGAAGTGATGTTCTAGCATATGATGTGCTATGAAAATTTCTAATATTCCGCTAATTTCATACGAAAATGCAACAAAATATGTCTAAGGTCATGTTTAAGACCTCCGAGAGGTCAAATATGCCGTGTTACTTCTAGAGGGTGCTCCCCGGCGTGACATACTTGGTATCATAGCATAGGGTTATAGAAAGTGGTTTTAGGGTCCAAAGTCTCATATTTCCATGTCTAGTAGAGTCTTGTTCATCGGTGGTGAATCGTGACACATATATGTGCAAGAGGCTATAGGACGATAGAGTTTCACTTTCTTAACTACTCTTGTGTCGTGCCATAGAACTTAGGTCTATATAATTTCTCTCTTATGTTTCCTTGTCTAGTGGTCTTTTAGATGTGATTTCTTGGAAGGAATGATGTCCCAAAGCTTAAGGGAGAAATTGTGAGTTTTGATGTTTACTATAGTTTTGTGTCTTGATGAGTATTTGTGAAGGTGAAATTGGTATATTTTGATATGATGTCATTTATGGCAATATGTAATTTATTAGAATTGAGGTTATATGTTGAGAAATGTTATTATATGGTTATATCTTGTTAATGGTTGTTATAGTGGTATGGAGTTCCCTTTGGGATAATAAGTTGTTTATGGTGATGCATGAAGATAGTGTAATGTTATGAAATAGGCTTGAAGTGATATAGAGAAAAGTGGTAAATAGTGAAAGAATGATGTTGCCTTGTTATTTGAGAAATACTCCATATTTGACCTTGTGTGGATTGGAGTATTTTGTATAGACTTTCTCCTAAGGAGGGAAGATAGGTGTTGAACCTTGAAAGGTGACTGTGAAGTATGCTAGTTAAATGGAGAACCCTTGAGACTAGTTGATTAGTTCGCTTATGACCCTATTCTAAGAGTGGGGAAAAAGGGGAAAAAGGGTTTTATTCCATGAGTTTGGATTATGTTCTTGCCCTAAAGTGACTTAGAGGGTAGTATGTGCCCCTTAACTCTTAAAGAGAAAGAGAATATTAATGTTGACCTACTTTGAAGTGGTTAGTTGACTTTTAAGAATGATCTTAGGTATGGCCATTTGAGGGAGTGCATAGTTTTACCTATGCATGATTGGTTGGAAGTTTCCACTGAAGCTGATGACCCTTGTAGGCTTGAATACCGAACTACCTACCTTGTTAGGACTTCGTTGTAGAATGTAATAAGATATGGAATTACCCTTGGTATTCATGGTGTAGTTAAGGCCTCATGTGGTTGGGTAGTATGACCTAACTTGATTGTTAGGAGTTCCTTTAGGTGATGAACTTAGAGGAGTAATGGTGCTTGAGGAGTACTTCTTTATGGTAGATTTATTAAGATCCTTTGGATAAGATTAGGAATAAAAATCCTCAATGTTGTCAAACCTTCCTACGTGAGGAGTATGTAGGTTTGGTCCTGACTTGCCTTGACCTTGATGGATAAGGGCATGAGGTGATGAATATTTATTAGGCTTACCCCAACTGAGGGATAATGTTCATAGATGGTTGATACACTCAAATCATACCTCCCTAAACAAGCATAAGCGATCGTTATCAAGTAGAGAACCCAACTAGTAGGTTGGGGTCGATCACACGAGGAAAATGGTTTAGACTTAACTTTAACTCACGATTATATCTATTTAGCCAATGTCTTTCCATAGTAAGTAAGTGAAGGTGTGTGTGTGCGGGGGGGGGGGGTTGTCAAACAAATTCCTTTAACAGTTTAATTACCAATTAAACAAAATTAAACTTTTGTTTTAACAAGATGAGAGAGTAACTAGGGTATATATGTTCCCCAAAGGTTCATAGCGCAGTATTCCTAGCAATAGCAATCCTTTTCTAGTGTATTACATGCAAAGTGATAAGTTAGGTATCTCTAAATCCTTGGTCCAAAATCTAGATAATTTGACCCCGCACCTTGGTCTGGCTACGTGTAATTTACTAACCCTTACAATTACCTCATATTAGACATCATAATTTATGTATGCCTTAGTTATTCCTTCGCACCAATTGACACTAGCCTATTAGAGAGTATCACACTTAATCTATGTTGATAATTATTTTCTTATTAACTACCTCCTTGGTCCGATAGGTAGCAACAAGGCGAGTTCTAACGCGTGTACTCGTTAAAAGGCTTCTAAACGAAAGAATTACCAATGCATGCAAAACACTATTCAAGAATTGCTTAATTACTATGATTACTTTGTTAATTACCCATCGTTCCCACAACCGTAGTTGTGGATTTAGTTACCCGTGGTAGAAAGATCACAATTCATAGTTTTAGATGAAGAAATCATGAACTTACTTAACAAGAAGAATAAACCCATAAATCCAACTTGAAATTGCTAGAAAATCCTTCAAACCGAATACGGAAATCAAATAATGGCTAAAGTTGCAACAACCAATCTCCAATAGACAAAGTAGATAGAAGTAATAGTAGCAAACTCCAAAAACGAGTTTTTAACACCCTATATAAAGAAAAATAGTCCTAAAGAAAAACTAATCAAAAATAAGGAAAGTTTGTTCAGGGATGCGACATCAATCGACGAACCAACTGACGTAGACTTCCTACATCAGTTAGGACTTATAATATTTTTTTCTACTTGGATGTCACCCTCTTTGAATAAAACGACGGACCAACACCACGGTCCGTTGATTGACCTACGGGACGTCGATGCTCCTTCGTATCTCCATACTAAGTATCTCAAAAAATTAGGTACTAGAATTATTTCTGAACCAAATGACGGTTGATCGACTGACCATCGTTGTCTCTCGTGGTTCAACACTTAGTCAGACTTTATTGATTTTTCTTCAATGTCCTGAGTTGCTCATCTATGATCACGCCTACTTTCTGTTGATTGAACAACGGACCATAGATTGCATCTGTAGTCTAGTTCTGCAATATTTTTCAGTTGTTCTCTTCCCTTGCCACCTAAACATTTTTCCTGCAAATCAAAACACAAAACTTGTTAAAATCACTACAAAAAGGCTTTAGACACACACAACTCTTAAGTGAAATGCATTAGAAATGTCGTAAAATCACGGCACATAAACACCCTAAACTTAAACTCGTTATTTGTCCTCAAGCGACACACTATGACCTAAACGACACTTGTACGGAAGTATACATTTTAAAGATCTAGCATTCTCATGACCATCAATACAGAATATTTCTTGATTGAATGCAGGCTTACACTCTTAGGATCGACAAGCTGACTCATGTGGGTCAAATCATGACACAAATTCACCATGCAACAGACTCTTCTACTCTTTTTCCTCTCACCAAGGTACCAACTTTCTCATAACGCAATTAGTACCCTCACTTCAAAAGAAATCCTCATTTTTCCCACAGTTATTATGCATTTTGCGTACAAGGATCTTTGTTTCAACACTCGCACTCACGAACAAGTTCAAATATAGTTATTACTCTTAGCTATGTCTTGCCCTTATTTTCACTGCTTAGGTTCACCACACCATACTCTAGGATCATGATATGACTTTCTTGGCTTGTAACGTTGGCTCAGGGTCGGGTGTGGTACATTTGGGTACATTTTTAGTGACTTGCTACCCTCCTTGACATTACCGCTAAGCTTCCTACCTCTTTTCATTACTTTTGACCCCCTATTTCTCTTCTCTTCTTTTTTTTTTTTTGCCTTGTTTCCCTTCTTGTCCTTTAAATGTGACTTTCATTTTTCTTTTGCATCTTTTTCTCAAAAAACTTTTCTTTTTTTTTTATTATTATTTTTTTTCTTTTTTCTTTATCCATTGTTCTTTTATTTTTTTGAAAAGTCACATATTTCTCTTACTTAAGCTTTTCTTTTAAACATCCATATCTTTTCATACCCATTTTTGGGTCCTTATTTATAATAAACACCCTTAACTCATGACTTTTCTATGGGTTGAAGTACACAATACCCGAAGTCAGGCCAGGGCCTAGATGAGGTCACTTTCTGTATTAGCCACCCTCAACTTAGGGTTTTGGCCTAAATCGAGGTGCACATGTCCAATGAGGGACTGGGGCCAAACAATTAGACCCTGGAAAGATGAGTTGGTGAATCAAAAAAATAGTCTATTACATGCTCAACATATTTGGATAAAAAAGGGACACTTATTCATTTAGTTTACTTCTTTTACGCTAGATATTGGCTATTTCGAACAAGGGCCTATGATCACATCCTAGTTTCTAGATTTGATTCCCTTCGTAGGACTAACCGGGCAATTTCTATCTAGGCACCAACTGTTTGAACACTCGAATATCCTCACACTCTCTTGGCTCATCGTTGCACTATTAGACTATTAGATTTCCTAGTTCAGGTTTTAGTTGAAGGTTATGCAATGGGTGCCTATTTATGTCATGTTTAGAGCCAACACATTAAACTTATCTTAACCTATACATGCAAGCACAACAATGGACGGGGTATCATTTTTATTATCCATCATGCTTCTAGACTTGTACTTCCTAAGACACGCCTGTTCAATAGAAAATTAAGCAGTCTCTTGTGGAAAAAGAACAAATGCAAGAAAACCCCAAGAGAGGAATGTGCGTTAGGTTACTCATACTTCACCCGACATCTCACTTTCAATTTACCTTACCCCAAACAAAAAAGTTGTGATTGTCTCCAACGCAATAAGAAATCAAAGACACAGGGTGGTCGGTGAAGCAAACCTGTGGTGCATAACACCGAAGAACTCTCAACAAGCGGGTGGGTCAAGTTTCACAGAACCTGCAGGATCATCAACTGGGTCACCATCAGTAGTGACCACATATCCAAGACTTCACCATCCGTAGTGATCTCAGGCCTATAACTGGATGCCCCAGCAGTAATCTCCAACGTCCTCCTGTGGCGTCTCTCTTCATCTGCTAAAGATGCCCTCCTAGCCTGCTCCTGCTCCATCCGCTCTCTATTCCTTCCACGGGCCTCACCACCGGCTTCAGTTTTGTGGGTGGAGCGGGGCCTCTTGCTACAAACTTGTGGCTCGTGCTGTGGCTCATCACATCCTTTGAATAGTGTGTCAATGACAATGTCCTCAGTTAGCTTAGTGGGAGCACTCTCTATCTCTGGTTTTTCACCCGCATCTCCAAGATTGTCTCAACATCATATCGCTGGCTGGCAAGCTCAGCCTGATTAGTAGTGAGGTTAGTGGTAGGAACTGGTCGTTCTAGAAAATGCAACTTGAAGCGTCAAGGAATTTGTGAACCGCCTAAATCTGCTGCTCAGCCTGCATAGACACCCGTTTCTCTATGCGGTCCTCTGCCTCAGTAATGGATTTCAGCATCTAAGGTTTAATGTGGTGGAGATGGGTGACCATCTGTTCCTTTATCTTCTGCACTCAAGCTAGAGGAACCAATCTTGCAGATGGTGGCGTGGATCGAGACAAACTGGGGGCCCTATTGACTACATGGGAAGAAGATGCCGGAGTGGGATCAACATGCTCTAGTGCGGCAGGGTCAGCCCCTTGGTCTAGCTCCACCGTGTCTACCAAGTCCTCGCTCAGTGGAGGAAACTCAATCATGGGCTCTCTCTGTGGTGCTGCTACATTGGCCTCATCCTTGATGTAACCTATACCTACTGTCCTCGCTGCTTGACGAAGTCTATCACAGTTCCAAATTGGCACTCCCACATCCCTGCACAGTTGAAAGATTAAGCATGGATAGGGGTAAGGGGTGGAGGTCTTAAATGCTCTCTAATGTATCACCGCCAACATCAACTTGGTGAAGTTAATTTCTAGCCTAACCACCATCGATGCCACTACTATTGCCCTATCCTATGTGAGGACGTTATCAGCCTGAGTCGGTGACACTCTGCTTCGAACCAGAAGACAAAAGAATTTGGCCACAAAAGGCAGTGTAGCCTTCTTGATGCTCACTCGGGTGCTCTGACCCAGTCAGCTCTCTCACCATTTGTCACTATATATTGGGCCAACCATTTTTAAACCGCCTCACCCTGCTCTGCACTCTTCTAAAACACATCACTCTAAACAATTTCCCACATGTAATCAAACTCTAAAGTATTTTGAGTCCACTGTGAGCCGGTGGTGGGGTCGTATAGGAAACGGTGGTGGTGGCCTCTTATATGTCGACCCGGCAGCCCCGGTAAAGTGTAGAGGTGAGAGGAACTTATTTTACGGGCCTTACCCACCTATCGATGGATCATTAGAGAGTGGAAGCATAGGAGGTATAGAACTCCCGCATGATCTCCTCATTATATGTGCCAAAGTCCTGGGCCATCCATACACACTAGTGGAGCTCAAAGAGTCGGTGCACCTCTGGCACTGTGGGAAAACTCCATTTGAGTACTCGACGCTCCTATGTAACAAGTCGGGTCATTACCCCCTTCTCATTTAACATCCTTGAATCCCTATATACCTACCATTTTCCCTCTACGCACCACTGATTTGGTTCATCGGCAACCGGAGTAGTATCATCCGTTCAGGGTGCGCGTGTAGACTCTGAACTAGTAGCCTCATCAGGCGAGGCTTGGTGGTCTGCATCCCCTGATCCAGTTGTTCCTTGAGAGCTGGAACCAAAGGAAGTGGAGGTCTTCGACCATGAGGATTTGGCCGACCCTGATTCTTAAGCTAATGCTCACTCGGACCTAGATGATGATTCCCCCTCTGAATCAGAAGCATTCTCGGTTGGTGATCGGATTAGTGTACACTCCTCATCAGACAAGGAAGCAGTGACTACGTTGGGGTTCACCTTACGGGGGTTGCCTCTAGTTGCTCGGGAAGCAGCTGGTGGAGTGTGTACCTGGGGGAACATAGGTAGGATCCTGCTCATTCTCGATGTCTTTGCTGATCAACCGAAGAGACAGGGCGACCGATTTGGATTTTCCCATCTTGATATAGACATTGTCCTTTTGTGGAGCCGTCGGTACCTGTGAAGTAGTTGTTAGTATCATAATAGCATAACATCACACTATAAAAACCACAGAAATAAGAAGACTTGAAAATCTAAAACACAGATTATCTCTTCAAAGGCAGATCGACGAGACCCATCGATGGTCTGTTGATCAGTCGACGGTCCGTAGGTCCTGCCCATCGTCTGAAAGTTAGAATTATTCATGGATGAGTTGGAAACAGAATTCTCTGATGAAAACGATGGACGTGCAGAAGTCATGTCGATCAATCGACGGACTGTAGTCCACTTCTGTCATTCGGAACTTAAACATATCATTGGCTAGAGGTTACACTTTGGGTTGCCTCCTAAGAAGCAATTGATTAAACGTCGCGGCACGACTCAGAACCCTTGATTACTCAGACTTTATCACGATGATAGGCATCAACCACTTCATGAACACTCTCTGCATGCCCTAGACAGGTCTTTATTCTTTGTCTATTGATTGTGAACTTAGCACCTTCCTTGTTCTCTAGCTTAACCGCTCCATCTGGGAACACCTTGGGAAACAGGAATGGCCTAGTCCACTTGGACTTGAGTTTTCTTGGAAATAAGCGCAACATAGAGTTGAATAGAAGCACCAAATCACCCATCTCAAATTTTTGCTTTTCAATTCTTTGGTCGTCATACTTTTTCAACTTCTCTTTGTAGATGGTTGAAATTTCATATAATTTTATGTGAAACTCATCAACTTCATTCAACTAATTTAACCATTGTTCTGATGCTCCGGTCCAATCCAAATTCAGTCTCTTCAGCGCCCACATCTCCTTGTGCTCTAGTTCGACCGGTAAGTGACAAGCATTCCCATATACAAGTTGGTATGGGGACATACCTATGGGAGTATTTTATGCATTGCGATAGTCCCTAAGATAGTCATCTAACCTCCTTGAACAATCCGTTCTATTGGCATTCATAGTATTTGCCAAAATCTGTTTGATCTCCCGATTGGACACCTTAATTTGCCCGCTAGTTTGTGGGTGGTAAGGAGCAGCCACTTTGTGGCGAACACCATTTTTTCCAGCAACCCTTTGAAAAATTTATTACAAAAGTGCAAGACGCCATCACTAATAATGGCCCTAGGTGTACCAAATCTGGAGAAGTTATTCTTCTTCAGGAATGCAGTAACACTCTTTCGGTCATTGATGGGAGCGCAATTGCTTCCACCCATTTTGACACATTGTGAACCGCCACAAGAATATATTTTATACCATGAGAACTCACAAACGTGCCCATGAAGTCAATGCCCCATATATCAAATAGCTCCATCACCAGAATGGGATTCAATGGAAGCTCTTGCCTTTTTCAAATTGCTCCATCTTGTAGGCATCGATCACATGATTTGGTGAAATCGTGAGCATCTTAGTGAATGGTTGGACAATAATACCCACACTGCATGATCTGGTGCGCAGTTCAGATACCACTATGGTGCCCACCCACATGCAAAGAGTGACACGCCTCCAGAACACTCAAAATCTCTACCTTTGGTACATAACGACGAATGATCCCATCGGCACAACTCCAGTATATGTAAGGCTCATCCCAAAAGAATTTTTTCAAAGCATGCATGAAATTTTTCCTTTGGTGAAAGATCAAATCAGATAGAACCAAATCACTTGCTAGATAGTTTGCAAAGTCTGCAAACCATGGGATCAGATCCTGAGAAGCAGCTAATACATTTTCATCTGAGAATGCATCATCAGTTTCAGACTTTTCTCCTAATTCACGCATAGCTTCATCATCTAATCTAGACAAGTGGTCGGCAACTTAATTCTCCGTAGTACCTAAAATCAAACTCTTGCAGCAACAATACCCATCTTATCAACCTTGGCTTTGCACCCTCCGTCACCATCAAATACCTCAAAGCAGAATGGTCTGTATGCACTATGACCGTCGTGCCAAGCAAATAGGAATGAAATTTCTCGAATGCAAACACTAGCGCTAGAAGTTCCTGTTCAGTTACCGTGTAGTTCTTGTAGGCTTCATTCACGGATTTACTCGCATACTAAATAGGGTGAAGGATCTTATCCCTTCTCTGTCCCAATACCACACCAAGTGCAACCCCACTTGTATCACACATCACCTTAAATGGCTCACTCCAATCTCGTGAAATAATAATAGGAGGCCAACTTCTCTTTCAACTATCTAAACGCTTTTAGATATGATTCATCAAAGTAGAACTTACATTTTTTTTCGAGCAGCTTGCACAAATGATGTGCAATTTTTGAGAAATCCTTAATAAACTTCCAATAAAAACAAGAATGCCCGAGAAAACATCTCACACCCTTGACAGAGATGGGTGGAGGAAGCTTCTCAATCACCTCAACTTTGGATCGGTCAACCTGTATTCCCTTTTCTGATATTCGATGGCCCAACATTATGCCTTCTTACACCATAAAGTGACATTTCTCCCAAGTTAACACTAAATTACAATCCTCACATCTCTTGAGCATCTCAGCCAAATTATTCAAGCACTGGTCAAATGAGTCGCCAACCATAGAAAAATAATCCATGAACACCTCAATATTGTCCTCCACCATGTCAAAAAATATCGACATCATACGACGCTGGAAGGTAGCCGGTGCATTGCATAACCTAAACAACATCTTTTTTGAATACAAAATTCCCATAGGACAAGTAAAGGTGGTCTATTGTTGATCTTCTGGAGCGATAGAGATCTGATTGTAGCTTGAATAGACATCAAGAAATCAATACAAACTCTTTCCTACAAGTCTGTCTAACATCTTATCCATGAAAGGCATAGAGAAATGGTCTTTCTCAATCTAAGCATTCAACTTCGAGTAGTCCATGCAAACTCTTCAACCGGTCATTGGACGCATCGGAATAAGCTCGTTCCATTCATTAGGTACCAAAGTCATCCCACCCTTTTGGGGAACAAACTAAACAAGACACACCGAATTGCTGTCCATTATAGGATAGATTATTCCAACATAAAACCACTTGATGATCTCCCTTTTCACTACTTCTTGCATAGGTGGATTCAACCTTCTATGGTTCTCAATACTTGGTTTGTGATCTGGCATGAGTTGGATTTTATGTGAACAAATACCGGGTGGGATCCAATAATATCTGCAATAGTTCAACCAATGGCTTGTTTGAACCTCTTCAACACCGCCACTAAGCACTCTACCTATTGCCCGTTCAACTCCGATGTAATAATCACCGGCAAAGTATCATCTCTACCCAAGAAGACATACCTCAGATGAGGTGGTAGAGCCTTAAGCTCTAATTTTGGGGCCTCCACAATAAATGGTCTCGCAGGTGGATACTCGGGATGCTTCATTTCTAATTCCATTTTCTTCGGCTTTGACCGATATTCGTTTCATTCGAGTGCAGCCACCAAAGAATCATACTCTTCAATACCATCACTATCAATATTCATAATGACTGCTGCTAGTACCTCAACACTTATTCGCTCTTCAATTCTCACTTCGGGTGCACACTCAACTCTGTAGGATATAACAATTACCGTTTGGAGCTCACTACTCTACTGCATGGACCTACAAATATTTAAAGTTGCTTCCAAATTGTTCAACCTAATCTTCATCTTCCCTTTTTCAATATCGACTAGTGCATGCCCAGTGTCAAGGAATGGTCTCCTAAGGATGATGGGAACCTTAAGATCAACCTCACAGTCAAGAATCACAAAATTGGCTAGAAAAATGAATGACTCCACTTTAATGAGCACTTCATGGAGTATACCTATGAGCGTCTTCATAGTTCGATCGTCCATCAGTAACCGCATCATAGTAGGCTTTGGGTATCCCAAATCCAACTTCTTATAAATGGAAAATGGCATGAGATTCATGCTTGCTCCAAGATCTCATAGCTCATTAGCAAAGTGTAGCAACCCTATAGTACATGGAATAGTGAAGGCACCCGGATCGTCCTTCTTTTGCACAAGAGACCTTGTATAAATAACACTACAATGTTGCATTCTGTCATCATCCTCAAAACTCACCGACCTCTTCTTTGTCACCATATCCTTTATAAACTTTGCATAACCGGGAATTTGTTCCAAAGCCTCTATCAACGGGACATTAATAGAAATTCGTTTCAACATAGTGATAAATCGCTGATATTTACCATCTTTTATTTTCTTCACTAATCTTTGTGGGAATGGTGGTAGAAGGTTAGGGTTTGGGACCACTTTTTGAGAAAATTCTGCATTTTTTGTTATTGGATCCTCTAACTCTCCACTAGCTTCTGCTACATCATCTTCCTTTCTCACATCACCTTCTACTACATATGGCATAGGTTCGATCGATGGTCTACTTAACTCGTTGAGTATTGACTTCCATGCAATGCCCATCATTTTTTGGATTCTGGATAGTCTTGCTTGGGAGAGTGCCAGGTTGGCATGGGTTTACATTAGTAGACAAATAATTTAACTATAGCTCAAGATGATTTATCGAGACCGCATGTGCTTCAACCTTTTTTCCAATACCAGATATTTCACCTCTCATCTCCTTGATATTCTCATCAGTTGTATTAAATCTTCTAATCATCTTTTGCAGCATATCCTCAACCCGCTCCGTACTACCTCCACCATCCCTAGGTGCAGTTTCCCTATTTTGAGGTGGGACATATTAACCACCCCGTTCATTGCTTTTACCATAGTGGTTACGGTTGAAGTTGTTGTCATGATTGTAGTTCCCATATTGGACATATTGACCCTCTTGGTTGTAAAAAACATAGTTTTGACCTTGGGCGTTTGGTCGGAACCCCCCGTCTTATCATTAAATGCATATGTATCCTCTTCATAGTAATACTCATCAGCCGGTGGAGGTGGTTTAGCCCAATAATTCACTAGATTCACCTTTTTTACGTCTCCGCTCACATGCATCAACACCAAGCCCAATTCAGTTCTAATCTGCGCTATCTTTTTATGAATCTCATCTGTGGTTGAGGTTTTTATAGCCTGTACCACGAAGGTGTTTCTCCTAGTGTCAGACTTTCTTGTTCTCTAAGCTTTATTATTGCGAGATATCTTTTCCAACTTTTCTGCGATCTCAACGTATGTGCATTCCCCATAAGATCCACCTATAATAGTATCAAACACTTCTTTGTTATTGTTATCTTGACCTTTATAAATTACTCCTTAAGCGACTCATGATCAATGCGATGATTTGGCACACCCCTCACGAATGCGGTAAATCTTTCCCAAGAGCTAATCACTGATTCCCAAGTGATGCCATAAAATTGGTTACTTTATCCTTTTGGTTGAGTTTCTTGGACATTGGATAGTATATTGCTAAGAACACAACTCTCAACTGATCCCAAGTATAAATGGAGTTGTATGGCAGCTTAGTTAACCATATAGCTGCATCTCCTGTCAGTGGTAAAGGAAACACTCGCATCCCGATGACACACAAATTTTGCACACCAATCTCAGCTTGGCTATATATGCTTGTGGGGTTTTTCGATAGCAGTCCAAAAAATAAGTCCCTTGCGGTGATCATCTGCATCAAGCTACTCGTCACCACGAAAGTGTGCCTAGGGGGCAGTGGGGGTAGGACAAGAGGTCCATCCGAGTGTGCAATGTTCTCATTACCCCTGTAGTAATCCTGAAGTCGTGGGGATGCTGGAGGATGCACCCTCAAGTAATCACCTAACTTATTCTCAATATATGCCTAGTTGTGTGCCTGACCCGTTAATGGAGTATGATTTCCTGCTACCTCACATAGATTCCCTCTGTTAGGCTTGACTAGAACCCCTTGGTTGTCCATTCTTATTAAAGTTCTCTTTAGTTTGGGATCGTATGGAGTGAGTGGTTCCCCTGAGCTTCGTGTACTTGCATACACTATAGCAAGACCTGAGAGAATCAAAAACAAAAAAAAGAGTAAAATCAGGAAATAATTGACTAAATATTTAATAACATAATAAAAATTAATCTAAAAGCCAAATACCCTGGTAGCGACGCCAAAATTTGATACGCTCAAATTATATCCCCCTAAAGAAGTATAAGTGCTCGTTATCAAGTAGAGAACCCAACTAGTAGGTTGGGGTCGATCCCACGAGGAAAATTATTTAGACTTAACATTAAATCACAATTATATCTATTTAGTCAATGTCTTTCTAAAGAAAGTAAGTAGGGGGGGGGTTGTGAAACAAATTCCTTTAACAGGGTAATTAGCAGTTGAACAAAAATAAACTTTGGTTTTGTCAAGATAAGAGAGTAACTAGGGTATATGTGTTTCCACAGGTTCATAACGCAGTATTCCTAGCAATAGAAATCCGTTTCTAGTGTATTACATGCAAAGTGATAAGTTAGGTATATCTAAATCCTTGGTCCAAAATCTAGAGAATTGACCCCGCACCTTGGTTTGGCTACGTGTAATTTACTAACCCTTACCATTACCTCATATTAGACATCATAATTGATGTATGCCTTAGTTATTCCTTTGCACCTATCGACACTAGCCTAATAGATAGTATCACACTTAATCTATGTTGATAATTATTTTCTTAGTAACTACCTCCTTGGTCCGTCAAGTAGCAACATGGCGAGTTCTAACCCGTGTACTCGTTAAAAGACTTCTAAACGAAAGAATTATCAATGCATGCAAAACACTATTCAAGAATTGCTTAATTACTAGGATTACTTTGTTAATTACCCATCGTTCCCACAATCGTAGTTGTGGATTTAGTTACCCATGCTAGAAAGATCACAATTCATAGTTTTAGATGAATAAATCATGAACTTACTTAACAAGATCAGAATAAACCGATAAATCCAACTTAAAATTGCTAGAATATCCTTCAAACCGAATCCGGAAATCAAATAATGGCTAAAGTTGCAACAACCAATCTCCAATACACAAAGTAGACAGATGTAATAGTAGAAAACTCCAAAAACGATGTTTTAATACCCTATATATAGAAAAATAGTCTTAAAGAAAAAATAATCAAAAATAAGGAAAGTTTTATTTAGGAACGCGACATCAATCGACGAACCAACTGACGTAGACTTCCAACGTCAGTTAGGACTTACAATATTTTTTTCTACTTGGATGTCACCCTCTCTTAATAAAATGACGGACCAACAGCACTGTCCGTTGATTGACCTACGGGCCGTCGATGCTCCTCCGTATCTCCATAGTTAGTATCTCCAAAAATTAGGTACTGGAATTTTCTATAAACGAAATGACGGTTGACCGACTGACCATCGTTGTTTCTCGTGGTTCAACACTTAGTCAGACTTCCTTGATTTTTCTTCAATGTCCTGAGTTGCTCATCTACGATCACGCCTACTTTCTGTTGATTGAACGACAGACAATAGGTTGCATCTGTAGTCTAGTTCTGCAATATTTTTCAGTTGTTCTTTTCCCTTGCCACCTAAACATTTTTCCTGCAAATCAAAACACAAAACTTGTTAAAATCACTACAAAAGGGCTTTAGACACACACAACTTTTAAGTGAAATGCATTAGAAATGTCGTAAAATCATGGCACATCAACACCCTAAACTTAAACTCTTTGCTTGTCCTCAAGGGACACACTATGACCTAAACGACACTTGTACAGAAACGAGGTTTTAATACACTATATGTAGAAAACATAGTCCTAAAGAAAAAGGAATAAAAATAAGAAAAGTTTTATTCAGGGATGCGGTGTCAATCGAAGAACCAAATGGTTGACCGTCGATAAATCTATGGTCCGTATACTGCCTCTGTCAGTCAGGATTAGAATATTTCTCTCTACTCGGATAGGACCCTCTCTGATTCAAACGACATACCAACAGCACGGTCTGTTGATCCACCTACGGGCCGTCAACGCTCCTCTATAGCTCCATACTTAGTATCTTCTAAAATTAGGTACTGAAACCTTCTTTGAACCAAATGACGGTTCACCAGTACGCTCTGTCGATCAATCGATGGACCATTGTTGTCTCTCGTGGTTCCACACTTAGTTAGACTTCCCTGATTTTTCTTCAATGTCCTGACCTACTCATCTACGATCACACCTACGGTCCGTTGATTGAACGACGGACCGTCGATTGCATCCATAGTTTTGTTCTGCATTATTTTTGTAGTGCATTATTCTTCACTAAAAAAATGCTTTAGACACACACAACTCTTAAGTGAAATACATTAGAAATGTTGTGAAATCACGGCACATCAATGGTAAGAATTTTAATGCCCTTAATGGTCCTATCATGAGTTCCATTTAACTTCCATAAGTTAAGGATCACTTTAAGTGATGAATATGGAGTGGAGTGAGTTAGCTACTCATTTGTCATCTCTTGAATTCCTCAACTAGTGGAGTGTGAGCGAATAACTAGTGGGAAATGGTTTCTTCTTGAGAGATTGAAGGAGGTGATGTTAAGAAAAGTTTGCATAATCTTGATACCAAGAAGGGGACGTGTGCTTGACTAGAAGGATTGGTAATCCCAAGTTCTCTTGAATGAGATAAGTTTCTCTTAAAGGGTTTACCCCTAAGTGGGGGATGATGGTATGAGTAGTAACTTTGTAGATATCCCTATTTTTTTCTTCTATTACTACTCAAGTTTGAAACCAAAGAGTTCCTAAGTAGCTTGTTTATGATGAGAGTTTTACATATGAGTGTAAGTTTCATATTCTCCATATGTCACGCATGTCTTAAATAACACTATGTTATGCATGTTATGAAAGGACATTATTACATGAAAAAAGGATTGTGATCAAATTGCATATTTCTCATGTTGGTGTGCCTCTTGATAGTATAAATGTGCATTTAACTTCATGAGATGGCTAGATGAACATACTTGATAGCACTTTTGATGTGGGGGCATTTTGGCCCAATAATGAGGTGTTGACTTTTATTTAAATAAGAAATTATGAGTTCCTTTAAAAATGTGTGACTTTTATGACTTAGGAAGTGTTGTTGTAGTCTCACTCTTGAGAAGTTATGATATGTCTAGCCAATGTCATAAATGTGTGCCTATGAATTATAATAATTTTCCTATAAGATGCATGTTTATGAAAGCTAGTGTCATGCTATAAATTGAAGTTATATGAAATAACTTCCTGTTGTTGTTATGTGTGTGGTATGAGCCACCATTTTGACTTTATATGGAAGAGAGTATGAGCATAATGTGGGTTGGAGTAAAGAAATCCTCAAAAAGAATTGACCCTTAAGCATTGCTTTTATGTGAACTATAAGATGCCATGTCTGTATGTTGTGACTAGGAGAAGGTAGTTCCTCCTTGAACAAAAGTTAATCATGGTAATGTCATATGTGACCTTGATGATATTATGTCAATGCTATAAGATTTTGGTTGACCTACATGATTTATGGTTTTTGTGCCACTAAATGAATTGCTTAATTTGAGATCCATATTATGTCTAACCTTATGATGAGATAATGATCATGACTAAAGTTAGAGAAGGTACTTGTCACATCCCGAGAGAACACCCTAGAAAATATGGCACTCTCGTAGTGCCACACGGTGTATATGACCTCCCAGAGGTCTTTTACAAGTCCTTGAAATCATTCATTGCATACACGTATGAAAAGTACTGCAGAATTAAAACTTTTCACACGATATATATTAAAAAATCTTTCATATAAAAACCATAGGAAAATACAAAGTCTCAACATAAGCCAATCTTAGACCCAAGAATATTTGGGACACGGCCCATACAATACGAAATATAGAAACTTAGTCTATTACAATACTTGAATAAAAGAAGTCTAAAGATAACTATGTTCTCGAGTCAAATAAGGGCATACATCAACTTTGATTGAACGATTACTAGATACCAATTTTGCTCCAAGATACCTCTCACTTGTTTATCACACCATTAGATATTGACAAAAAGTATTGAATTAGTACAAACACATGTACTAAGTATGACTTAATGCATAAAATCATGTGAAACAAACATTTATAAGAAATATGCTCTTTTTGATTACAACATCACATTACAAGTAGAAGAATCATATTTAAGCACCAAACATTACCATAAAATACATTAACAATTATTTTCAATATATAAGAACATCAGAGTAAACCTACGGTAAGCTTACAGTGACTTCGCTGTAACTTCCAATAAAATTTACAAATTACCATATCGCATCAATAACACCTACAAAACACATAAATATGAGATCCTCCTACCAAAGGTTATTCTAAGGCTTACTTGAGTGAGTTATGAAGCGATCGCCCATACAATCCCTTCACACACACCTAAGAGATCCTTTAGAGTACCAAAGATAAGATCATTCACCATAACATATATATATATTATATGACATTATCCTCCCAAAAGTTATCAAAAGACTTACTTAATTAATTCAAGAAGAGAACGCCCATACACCCTCTCCAAGATTACCTAAATAATCCTTAAGACTGCCTAAGTTTAGACCATGTCTACTGTATCAATTTACTTCCCTATCTAGAGTCATTCTTAAGACTTCCTCAGGTAAGACATGAAGAGACCATCCTTTATGTCCCATTCACACCTTAACTAGGCAACCCTTAAATATTCTAGATAAGTACTTATTAAAGATGAACATCTTAGACTGGTTAAAGTTGAACATCTTAGACTAGGTAGTTTAACCCAAATCATGGATGTTCCTACTTGGAAGTGGGAAGCCATCATTATGGATTTTGTTGTGGGATTGCCTCGAACCGGGAAGCAAAATGATTCTATATGGGTTATTGTTGATAGGTTGACCAAATCTACCCATTTTATTCATGTTAAGTCTACTTATACTGCCAAAGATTATGCAAGAATCTACATTAATGAGATTGTGAGTATTCATGGGAATCCTTTGTCCATCATTTCGGATAGAGGTGTCCAATTCACTTCTCATTTTTCGAAGGCTTTTCAAAAGGGTTTAGGTTCTCAAGTGAAACTTAGTACCAATTTTCATCCTCAGACTGATGGTCAAGCGAAACGTACCATTCAATCCCTTGAAGACATGTTAAGATCATGTGTTATAGATTTCAAAGGATGTTGGGATGATCATCTACCTTTGATTGAGTTCTCCTAAAAACAATAGTTACCATTTGATCGTCTCCATGGAACCTTTTGAATCTCTTTATGGTAGAAGGTTTTGATCTCCAGTTTGATGGTTTGAGGTTGGTGATTCCTCAATCCTTAGTCCAGAAATTATCTTTGAGAATATAGAGAAAATTTGACTAATAACAGATAGATTGAAGACAGTCTATAGTCGGCAAAAGTCTTATGCCGACAATAGAAGAAGAAATCTGGAGTTTCAAATAGATGATCATATCTACTTTAAGATTTCACCTATGAAAAGGGTTATGATATTCGGTATAAAGTAAAGTTAAGTCACCGGCATTTTGGTCCTTATGAGGTTTTACAACAAGTTGGAAATAGTTGCTTATGAACTGAAACTACCTAGTGAACTAGCTTCGGTTCATCCGGTGTTCCACGTTTCTATACTCAAGAAATGAATAGGAGACTCGGTGTCCATTCTGCCTATTGAAGGTTTAGGAGAGGATGAGAACCTCTCCTATGAAGAGGTTACAGTTGAGATCCTATATCGCCATGTCAAAAAGTTGAGGAACAATGAGGTTGAGGGTCCAACATGGAAGGTCGAAGCCGACATGAAGTCCCGCTACGCTCATCTATTTACTCCTTGTGGTTAGATATTCCTCTTAGTTAAGAAAGTAATGAATAATATGAAATTGATTTGTTTTCCCAAATAGGTCAAAATTTTGGTAAGAGTTATACCAATTTTAGTTTAGGAAAATGCTTTCATACTCTATTCTTCCACTTCTATGAAATATGTATGCATGTTGCCTTCCTGAGATTTTGTTGTTTTGTTGTTGTCTTGAGAAGAATGATAGCATGGTAATCTTAATGTATTTTGAGCTCATGTTGATGTTGAGAAGGAAATTCCTCACTATGGGTTATGAAATGTTAAGCTCTCTTATGTAATGTTATGGTATGTGTTGAAAGGAGTTGTGAAGTACTCCTAACATCTGTGACTCATTATGATTTTATGTTGTTGTTGGTTGGTATGATAGTATTGAGTCTATTACTACCCTCCAAAAGATTTTAGTGTCATTCGGGGATGAATGTACTCCGGGAATGCCATGACTTAGACTAGAGATTCACCTATTTAATAATATTTAAAATGATTTTTCCAGACCTATATTACTGTAATAAGTTCATTTATAAATGATTAGAGCCATAATGTCAAAGAAAGACCTTAACGTCCAGAAACTAGCTAATTCGAACTAGTTGAAGTCCTTATGTTTGGTGAAGGTTTAGAGGTGTCAAATGGAGTCCAAAACTTGGAAAGAGACCTTGGATAGGTAGTATGTAGTACAAAGGGTACAAACGTCCAGAAACAACACCACAAGAACCACCCGAAGGGTCCTTAAGGAGGACCCCAACATGGGTAGGCAGGCTGCTAAAGCAGCTTGCACGAACAAGATTGGAGCATGAAGTGTGTGACACACAGCCTACACACAGGCTACTGCCTCAATAATTGAGCGGAAGCCTCGCGACGCGATGCTGACACGCACCTCACTGCTTCGACCCAAAATTTCCAAAAAATACTGGGAATTGGCCCCGCGACGCGCATCCACTTCCCAGAACCGTTAAAGTCGTAGTTTTGGTAATTTAACTTCATAAAAAGACCCATTTATGTGAAGGGTATTTTGGGTATTGTATAGGATGACTATATATGTAAACTAGGTCAGTTTTAGAACACTTTTTACACATCCAAATCAGATTCAAACGCAATTACCCATCTCTCTCAAGAAGCACTCTCTTTTCCAAACTCCATTGAAGAATAAGAAGATCTTAAGGAAGAAGACGAAGGCTTCGAGGTTTCCAATCAAATTTCGTGGATTATTCTTCTATAAGGTATGGGTTTTTCACTCTTTGTATTCCTTTCCCCAAGAGGTCCTTTGAATGATAAGTTTTCAAGAAATTCAAATAGTAGTGTTTTTACTCTACAAAATGGATTTTCTTCCTAACTCTAGATTTATGATTTTGAATGAAATGTAAGTGTTTTCTATGGTCGATTTAACATGAATTTATGAGTATGTTGTTATTAATGTTTGAATTTTGTGTGATGCATGTTCTTATCTAATTGATGGTTTTGAATGGGTTTTACCTAATACCAGACAACATGTAAACGTTGGGATTGGAACTAAGACTTGAATTAACTCTTTAATGACCCTTTCCCTTATCTTACATTAGGAAATAATCTTGTATATGATTTGAAGAGTTGTTCTTGATTATGCTATTGAGTACTTCACTATGTTATGGTTATGAATGTTGTAAGTTGAACGTAAGAGCTTGAATAAGGTTCTTGGAAGGGAGATGTAAGTCTTCTAAAGTCGTGCTTACTCCATGTTGGTTATGTTAGCCCATAAATGATGTTGCAATGCTATTGATTTATGTATGATGTTGCTATGCATATATCTGGGCTATGAACATGTTAATTGTGAGATCATGATAAGAATACGTTAATGCAAGTTCATGATATTCTCTTGTATGCTTTACACACGATTATTATGCTATGTTAATCTCACAAATAAAGGGTTAGAATGAAAGGAAATTCTCATATAATCCTAAGGAGCTCATGATCATGTTTAATACAAGGAGTTAATCTCCTATGACCTATTATAAGTTTATGATAAAAGATAACTTAAAGGTTATTTAAGAAAGGGACTTAAGCTAAGCACCGATGATCTATATATGAGAGGTTTACCTTCCCTAGTTGGAAGGTAGGTTCATAATGACTCTCACGAGATAGAGTCTGAATGTGGAACTATGGGTCTCTAATATAACTCCTAGTTCTTGAACTATGCTTCCACCATAGGATACTAGCTAGTGTATTCACCTAGAAAGCTATGTCATGATTGGTTCTAATTTGGCCGGTAGACCACCTTCTTTCGGTGTAAGGTTTTATGAGACCGGATTCCATGATTACCTCACATGGTCTAATGTTGGTTAAGGGTAATGTTCCCTCATGTAAAATGAAAGACAAGTACATGGACGTTGACTAGGGTGACTCGAAGAGTCTACTTAGAATAGGTATGGGTATGACACTCGACCTAGACATTGCACAAGTTGACTCTAAGGGAAGTCCTAGGAGATTATTCTTATGTAATATGATAACATGAAAGGTATGATGCTTATGATACATGTTATTACTCTTATATGAAGTTGGTTACATTAATGAACATGTTATTGGTCTATGTTGCTTCATGAGGTGATGACTACTTATGTTATAAGTTATATAAAGAAAAGCTTTACTTGTGGTCTCCTACCTTATCTACTTGGTTGTGTGGGGTTATGGGACTTCACATTACCATTGCACTTGTAGGTTGGGGATGTGATCATTGGTAAGTGTTTTGTATGTTATTTTATATGATCTTTGAATATGAAATGTTAAAATGACTCTATGATAATGTGTGTTTGACTATGATCATGTTGTATGTTGATAAAATATTTAACTTGTGTATGTTCTATGATATGTGCATTGAAGACATTCATATGACTTAGCATGCTTTCTAAAGAAATGATAAATGGTCCTTTTTCATGCATGTCCTTAAATGTTATGTGCATATACCCATACTTAGTACATGTGGCGTACTAACCCCATTACTTTACATTACTACAACTATAGGTTTCGGCCATTGAAGATTAAGGAGGCCGATTTAAAGAAGCTTGGAACTCTTTCTCCAAGTGTTTGTAGGTCCTCATGTTCGGGGATTCTAACTTTCGTATTCCAGCTTAAGAAGACATTAGTAGATTTTAAGTATATTCTATTTCCGTTTATGTTCTTTGGATTCTTTTGTATGAAGGCATATATGGCATATTTACTATTTATTGGCTAAGTCCAGATTCACACTCTTTAGATGGTTTTATATATGTGAGACAAGTTTTTAGAAAAACGTATGTCATTATGTATGTTAAGTATTAAATCTAAGTACTTCAAAGAGAACATAAAAGTTTTAATTTTTCCGCAATTTTAACTGATGGCATGTTAAGATGAATGCTAAGGGCTTGTCTGAGTCCTCTGAGAGGACGTCGACGCCGTTCGCATCTGGGGTATACTCTCTGGGTGTGACAGTTGTTTGTTGTTGGGGTCTGCAACCTATAAAACTTGCAGGCCTACAGTTCGAATCGACGGACCAAGTCGACAAGCCGTCGATTGGTCAACTGGCCGTCAACTAGTTCCATTGGTGGACTCTGTCTATTCCTTAACCATGTGCCTACATGGGATGTGTCCAAGTTCTACCATTGGCAAGTAGAACAACCTCATCGAAGTAGGATAGAACTTCGGATTCCATGTCTTGCTACCATGGTCTATGTCAGTTATTTCATATTCTCATCATGTGGAATACCTATTAGAATTAGATAAGTTTATGAGGTTTAGGTGGTGGTATGGGACGCTATCTAGACATTGCACTATAGACTTTGAAGGTGTTATGTGGAGTTCCTAGGTCTTGTCCAAGACCATTATGTGAGTGTCTTATGTGATGTATGAGTCTTAATGAACTAATGAACTAATGACCTATGTTTGTGACTATGTAAATGAATGAGTACCTAATCTAAAGTGGCTTAAGCATTCCTTAGCTAAAGTGTGAGGAGGGCATGAAAGGATGGTCTCTTCATGTCTTATCTTTGGAAGTCTTGAGGATGACTCTAGTTAGGGAAGTTGGTTAATCTTGTTGACATGATCTAAACCTTAGGAAGTCTTAAGGACTATTTAGGTAATCCTGAAGAGGTCACTGCACTATGGACATTATCTTCTCGATTTACTTAAGTAGGTCTTTTGATAGTCTTTGGAAGGAGAATGTCTTCTAATCTAAGTGTAGGTGTGTTTAGTGAGAATGATTCTATTTGAGGTAGTCTATAGGATCTCTTGTGTGTGTGTGATAGAGAATGTATGGGCCAGTCGCTCCACACTCACTCAAGTGAACCTTGGAATTACCTTTGGTAGATGAATCTTACCTTGATGTTTATGATTGTTTTCTAAGTATGTATATGACTCATCGTAGGTAATCTTAAGGGTCGTTTAGGCATATCTAGAGAGGGTGTATGGGCGGTCTCTCTTTGTGTGACTTAAGTGAATCTTAGGAAGACTTTAAGTGAGGGAATTACATGCTAGGAGATGTTAAAAGGAAGGTTTGGACTTCACTGTAACAGTGAAGGGACTTCACTGTACAGTGAAGGGACTTCACTGTACAGTGAAGTGAACTCACTGTAACAGTGAAGGGAATTCACTGTACAGTGAAGTGAACTCACTGTAAAGTGAGCCTTTAAAATGTTATCTTTGATTAAATGTTATCTTATGTGTTTCTTAATTGCTAAATGATCTTCTTATGTTTAAACTATGATTTCTAAATGAAAAGATGCATATTTCCAATAAAGTCCGTTTTCATGATTTTATGCATATAGCCATACTTAGTACATGTGGTTGTACTAATTCCATGCTTTATTTTCTATCTATAGTTCTTAGTAGGTAAGGAGATTTTGGAGAAGAAGATGTCACGCCTCAAAACCCATTAAGACGGACAGGCACCCGATGCCCTAAAGGCCCGAGAGAACCAACCTACAACCTGTTCTTACTGAGCATATACTATAACAATTGAGACAAGTTAACTTTGGATGCAGCGATACAAACCAACGTAAGTAGATTCAAAAGTTATATACAAGACTTGGCTGTTTAGGCCACAACTCCTTAATACACAACTGAACCATGTACATACGTCTACAAAGCCTCTAAAAGATAGAAGACTAGAGTAGGTCGGGACAGACCCCGCCTTACCCTTAACTATGATACAATACCAAACGAATTTACCAAGGACTTAATAAAGCTCCGAATCAACTTGGAGCTCACCAAAAGTAGCAGAATTTCGAGTGCTCCTACTGAGGAGGTCTACTAGCTGGAGTACCTGAGCCTGCAGCATGAAATGCAGCGTCCCCAATACGGGACGTCAGTACGAAAAATGTACTGAATATGTAAGGCAAAAAGTATATATAATACAAGGCACAAATGAAATCAAGTAGCAACATATGAGTGCATAGATTAGGAGAGAAGACCACCATTGCTTACTCTTGTGGAATCAAGTAAGATACATTCTTTTCTTTACCTTCTTTGTATGTTATAATATTTGTTGGGCATGTGATACAAGTGACCAGCTGATCAGTGGTAGAAGAGGATGACCCATGCTAGGCGTATTAACCCCTGGGATGCGGTCCTCATAATTACACAACTTGGGATCGGCCCATGCTAGGCTTTCGCCCCTGAGCTGCCACCCTTCTATACCAATAGGGATCGGCCCATGCTAGGCTTTCGCCCCTGAGCTGCCACCCTTAATTATATAGATTTCTTCACTTAGATTCTTTAATCTTTGAGATTATTGTTAATCAGTTCATAACTCTTTTGAGATGTTATTTTGGATAATCGTAACACTTTGAGATGTTGATTTGGTGGTCATAATCATCTTGGAGACATGAAATTATGGAACAGTAGTGGAATACATGAAAACAATACTTTGAGGCAGTAACAATGACATAAGGAGCTATGAAACATCAACACCTTACTTTAAGACCTTAATGGCACAATTGACTTCAATTGGCTTAGGAGAAGGATTCATCAAACTTTCTTTTGCAAATACCATTTCTATAACAGCACAAGGGGAAATTACACAAGTATAGAGTAGTGAACATATAATGAAGTAGTTCCATGTACTTAGAATGGGGAAAGAAATATTGTTAGCTATTTGGAGATAGTACGCTGCCACCATGCTTTCTTTTCTAGAAATAGAACTTATGAGAATCACTTCATTGATATTAATTGCAGGTGGCAGATTTCATGCCAAAAGGATATAGAATCGAATAGCCTTACATACCTTATATTTTGACCAATACCACTATCACGATTCAGCCTTCCTTATTGGGTGCTAATCTACAACATAAGTCATGATTAAGCTAACATCAGCAGCTAATCACAATAAGTTTCTCCAAAACAGTTAGCTAAAAATATTTGATGGAAATCAGGCCCATACAACCCTTACATAAATGGTGAACCACCACACCCTTCCTCTACACATTAATACAACTTCAAACATCATTTCCAGAGATACCCAAACAGCCCTCAACAACAATATTCATAAGGCAGCCACTAACAATCTCAAATCTTTCAGTATAATAGGAGAATATTGACTCAAAGATTTATCATCATCCATGAATTCTTGATAAATATATACAAAATTCTCCAATCCAAACATAATCAAAGAGAGGAAACAAATGGGTTGAAGTCTTACCTTAATTCTGGAAATTTATCCTCTAAACTTGTACTTCAAGAATTCAAACTCTCCTTCAAACTTCTTACTTGAAAATGAGACAGCACTCAAGAATCCCTAAGGTGTTTTAGGGCTGCTTATTGAAGCCAAGAGAGACCAAGAAAGAACTTAAGAAAATCTGAAATTTTGCAAGTTCAAAATGGAGAATAAGACTTGATCCTTATCCTTTGAAAAAGGAGGTGTTATGGCCGACACTCTTGACCAATTTTGGTCCATATAATGTCAAGTAGGTGCCCCACCTGCTTGTCCTTTTAACTTGGGCCCTTTTGGACTTAATATTATTGGACCTTGGCTGTCCATTTTTCCTTTGTTCTTTTAATCAGCTTTGGACAGATTAGTGCAAGTAGGTGGTACACACTTGGCCCAATAACATGGTTAAAACAAATCTTAGGAGGTCATTGTACGTTACTTAGTTTCCACTTGGGCTTTATCCTAATGGCCAATTGGCAGAATTTGGCTGTTGGGCCTTCTTTCATTCACATTTTCTTTAATAGGTTTTGGGCTTCAAATGAGCCCCTAAATATAAGGCCTAAATCTGGTCAATCAAACTTGGGCCCCTTTAACTAATAATAATAGATAAGTAGGTGATGAATCTTGCCTAGCTCAATTACCACCTACCTATAATTACTTAAATACTTTCCATCGGAGTTAACTTGCAATACATATGCTAAAACGTGCAAGGCATTACATCACCTTTCAAGCTAGTTTAAACCAACACTAATCACATAAGAAACATGATCCCTCACCTACACTATAAGTCTATGTCAAGTATAACATGAATAGAACTACCACATACAAAAATACAGGCCGTTACATCCTTCCCCCCTTGGAACATTCGTCCTCGAATGTTAGCATGGTTGTGCGGCCTAAACAAGTCAAGCCTAAGCTAGTACTACTATTAATCACATTGAACATATAGACTTATACTTACTTGTCAATGCCTCCACTAACATTTTGATCATTCCCACCAGTGTGGAAGAGGTGAGGATACTTCAATTTCATTGCTTCTTCTGCTCCCCATGTAACTTCTTCTACTTGTTGGTTTCTCCATAGAACTTTTACAGAAGCTACTTCTTTATTTCTTAACTTCCTAACTTGTCGATCCAGAATAGCAATGGGTACTTCTTCATAAGGTGAGATCTCCTGTAACCTGTACGTCTAGTAGGAGTAATACCAAAATGGGTCACCTACGCATTCCGTAGCATTAGACATGGAACACGGATGAACTGATGAAAGCTCTTGTGGTAGCTCTAACTCATAGGCTACTGGCCAAATTTTCGATAATCCTTATATCGGCCCTAATAGCGTGGACTCAGCTTTCCCTTTACCAAACCTCATTACCCCTTTTCATCGGAGACACCTTCAAGAACACCCAATTCCCCTATAGAAAATTTCTAGTCCTCTCCTTCTAATATCTGCATATTGATTGGATGTCGACTTTGAGCTGTTTCTAAGCCGCTGGCTGTATCACCTTGACTTTTTCATAGCTTTGATGGAACAAGATCTGGCCCAAATAAGGCAGTTTTCACCGTTTCGGAAACCAGTCAAGTTGGATGATTACACTTTCGACCATTTATAAAGCTTCATAAGTGCCATTTTAATAACTCGTAATTGATAGCTTATTGTTATAAGCAAATTCAATAAGTGGTAGGTGATCATCCCAGCTACCCTTGAAATCTAATATACAAGCTCGCAGTATATCCTCAAGTGTCTGAATCGTACGTTCTGCCTGACCATCCGTTTGAGGATGAAAGGCTGTACTTAAATTCACTTGTGTTCCCAAACTCTTTTGAAATGACTTCCAAAAAATTGCTGTAAATTGAGCTCCTCTATCCGATATTATAGAGATTGGCACTCCATGTAGTCGAACTATCTCTTTAATGTACAACCTCGCATACTCTTTAGCTGTATAAGTAGTCTTCACCGGCAAGAAGTGTGCTGCTTTGGTAAGTCTATCAACTATTACCCATATGGAGTCCAACTTCCGGAATGAGCGAGGCAAACCAGTAACAAAATCCATGTTGATCATGTCCCATTTCCAAATTGGAAGTTCTATACGCTGCATGTAACCTCAGGGCTTTTGGTGTTCTACTTTTACCTGTTGACAGTTTGGACACTGAGCCACGAATTCTGCAATGTTCTTCTTCATGTTCCCCCACCAATACATTTCTTTCAAGTCATGATACATTTTAGTTGACCCCGGATGAACAGAGTACCTTGAATTATGTGCTTCCATCATGATCCTCTTTCTTAGTTCATCTATATTAGGTACACACAATCTGTTTTGACATCGAAGTACTCCGTCTTGCTTAAGCTCAAACGCCTTTGTCATACCATGTAGTACATTCTCTTTAAGTTGTAAAAGAATTGGATCAGTGTACTGCTTCTCTTTCACTTCCACTATTAA